>CM076575.1:675042270-675283809 GCA_034641835.2 Pinus albicaulis
TATCGAAGAAGCCGATGAACAAGTTTGCATATCTATCCTAATGCCAACACTTGAAGATATTCTTTCCTTTCACCACATTACGCACGAGAAAGAATAAATATGGTTAGACTCGTACCCACATACCCTGCCCAATTTTCAAGAGCATGTCAGAGGCAAAGATGGGAATAAATTGAATTTCTTTACTTAAATAAATCTTTCAATTTTTATATTAAAATATTTTATTATGTTTAAAATTAAAATAATTGTATTGATAAGTAATCTTTTGTAAAGTATGGAAGAGACTCTGTAATGTCTTACATAACTAATATAGATCCGTGTGGAAGAGATGTTGTAATGTCTTACATAACGAACATAGATCCACTTAAGTACAGATCACCAATATAGATCCATCTTAACTACACATCTAAAATGAGCAGATGGATCAAATTTCTTCACAATTGTATTTTTGAATGATAAATAGAGTATATGTAAGAACAAATAAAAATTTTAATTAATTAATTTATTTTTATTTTATATATAGATATATATGAAATTGATATAGACATAAATCAGTTAACATAAATATTCAAATATTTTATTTAAATCTCTTGTATAAAATATTTTTTTATTTCTAATTACTTTACAACATATATATATATATATATATATATATATATATAATTGACATTATTTTTCTATTTAGAACATAATTTTTAATTTTAATTTTTCATTTGAAGGGACAGACAAACAAACTTACGGATCCCCTCATTCTGGCTGTAGAATTGTAACAGTTGAAAACGCAACATAAATTTTTTTTTACTATACCTGCCTAAGGTGAAATGCTACCTTACAAAATTATCAAATTCTAAGTTCATTAGTCATTGTATATTCGTTTCCAATATAACTCTCTCTAACCATATTCTAGCATACCTATATATATCCCTACCTAAGAAATCATTTTTATCTCATATAAAAATAATAGATATACGAAATAGAATTTCTATACATCATACTATGCTTACACTTATGCATTGTTAATTTCGTTTGACATCTTGGTGGATATTTATGCTAGTTTACATTTATTACAGGTGTAATTCTTCTCGTTTACCGTGGAATACTTAGCTCTACTCACCAATGTGGCATCGTTAGCTGGGTAGCAGTAATGGAAATCGTACTGGTTATTAACTATATTGCCAACTGCGAAATCTTCCCACCAGATTTGATAAGATTTTCCCCAGTATTCTTTTACATCTCCACCGTAGATTTTTTTTGGATCGACGGTTGGAAAATTGGGTGGGAGGAGCATAGTATTGCTCGCCAACCCTAACCTTCTGGCATTACTACTCGACTTTTTCAATTTTGATCTTATTTTCACATTCTGAGGGTTAGCGTAGCACGTCTGGTAGGTGATGGCGCCGCCTTCGTTGCTGTTGCCCCCTGAATGTCTGCCTTGTCTTGTTTCTTCTTTACTCTATAATGAAATGGCTAGTGATATCGGCGTTGCCCCCGGAGAGGGGTTTCTCTTTTCGACCAAGCTTTACTCAGCCACTGATGTTTCCAGCTCGTTACCAACTCTTTGGTTGTACAGGTCTAATTTCTCCTCTACTGAAACAAATTTCTATTTTCTCTTGGACAGGAAATCCATTTTTTTGATATTACTTACAGTTTATGTAAAATTTATGATTTAACTGTCATTAGGATTTCTCTGGCATGTTAATGATAGGGTTTCAATGCAGCGGATGGGGTTCTTGGAGCCGGTTCTTCAAATCAGGTAGTAACCCTACTGAAACTTGCGTTTAAGAGCCTAGAAATTTTTCGTTTTATCATAAGGAGAGCATTCCTTAGAATTGCGCCTCCTAAATACTTCCTAGCAAAGTCACCTCTCTATATTTTATGTAGGAAGCAGATACTCAGGTTGGCAGTTCTAAACGTTCATCCCATTTTCTAAAATGGCATTCAAGGTTATGCTCCAGCAATTATTTTGTTCAAGGATTTAAGTTACAAACTCTCCTCCAGGTACTTATGAAGTTATGGCTTTTCAAATCTCCGGCGGCTTATTATCCCTTCTCAGGGCAAAGTTCTGCTTTATAGCGTACTCTGGCCTGCATGAAGTCTTAATATATCTTGATTGAAATGTAATATTAATAGGGTGTTTAGTCCCTTACCTGGTTAAATCTCTTGAACTAGCAGTTGCTTTAATTTGTGTGGAAGTACTTGAAAATGGGTGCAAGGTATCCATTTCCATTTTAATTAAATGTGTGCAAAAAATCCAAGTCTGGTTGATTAAACAACTACTTAGAACTATTCCAGAGATTGAATGTAGGGGCATTTACTGGATATGTCACCTTTAAAGAAAGGATGAGATCCAGAGGTTACCTGGCCCTTTACAGACTCTGTCTATAGAACTTTTAGAAGTTAACATTCATAATATGAAAATGAAATGACTTATATTTGCTATTCAAGATAGTCATTTTCCATAAAATATATATGCAAACAATTATTCATGTCTTGCAATTGAAATAGAGTGTTTTTGGTAGCTATATAAGAGTTTATGTGTCAAGGTAAGTTATTTTAATTTGCTGTTTAACTTATTAAATCAGAAACATACAGCAATATAACTTCAGCGTATCATGACACATGTGTTTGATGAGCAGTTCACCCCTCCTGGGCTACATCTGCTGGATCAAGCCTTCCAAAATGGGCTTGTCCTCTTGTATTAAAAAGCTCTCAAATGCAATACAAGATTATAAGTGCCTCAATAGACAAATATGAATAAAAATAATGATTCAGAAGACAGGAAATAACTAATAATTCTTTTCCAAATTCACTAAACAGTGAAGAATTACCATAAACAATGATTTCTTCATTAATGTCCTGCTGGCTATTTGAACTTATTTGCTACTTTTCGGGCTATATAAGGTCTCAAATGCCTCTGAAACCTCTTCCAATTGCTTCAAAAGGTCTAAATTAGCTGAAATAGATCTTTGTTTCACCTCAAACAGATAACCACAACTCAAAACAACTCAAACCCAAAATGGCCCTAGTGGCCCTGAAAACTCTCCTGAAGGTTTCCGGCTTCTGAAAGTCTTCAAAAAGCACTGAAACCTATTCCAATGGTTCTGAAAGGCTGAAAATATTCAATAATGACTTTTGGTTCACCTAAAATGATTAACCACAGCTCAACACAGCTCAAAACCCAAAATGGCCCTAGTGGCTCAAAAAACATTCTCCGAAGCTAAACAAGATAAAGATCAGATCCAATGGCTATAAAACCTATACCATTGGCTTCATAATGCTGAGAAGATACGAAATCAAAAAAAAATTTGTTCCGAAAGGTTGAGCCTATCAAAAGTTATGCTCCAAACAATATTTTTCCCAATGTTAATTAAAAATCCCACTAAATGTGGGAGAACTGCAATTAAGCTAAACAAATTCGGCCTAACTCCGAATTTTAGTGGGCGCTCCAAATTTTTCCGGGTGGTTAGCTTGACATTAAATGTTGAACGGTTGGTGGGGTCACATGGACCCTCAGCCCAAACCGCCAGTGGAACCATTTGCATTAACTCCAACCAAAATAGTTTTAAAAGAACATGGCATTAAACGTTAGAGTTATGCTGGCCACATTAGACGGTTAACAAACTGTTACCTGCCGGTTTTTTATACCCCCAGGTCACAAACGATGGTCATATGTCGTCATTTTATGTGGGGGTTGGCCCCCTTTTGCCGCTGCCCATTTAAATTTTTAAATTCAAATATATCACGGCTCCGTTACATAATAAAAAACACTTTGTAGACCCAGCGGTCGGGCTTGTAGGTTGCCAACGCGGAGACCAGTGGTCAAATCCGGCCAACACACAATATATTTTGCCACTGCAATTTCTTTGGACCTGGGGCCACGTGGTGGCCTCCGGGCCTGCCACGTGGCATCCTTCGATTGGTCACCATAAACCAAAGTCAAACCAACTTCCAAAGTCAAACCAACTTCCAACCGATGATTGTCAAGTGTCAGAACAGGGTTGGCTCTTAAGGTATATTCAGAGGAATATTCTTGAAATATTCTTTTTTTAATAATTTCCAAAGTCAAGTCAACCTTGGTCAAACTCAGTTTTTGCAGTTTATTGAAAACTTCAAACTTGCATAACTTTCACATACAGTGTCGGATTTGAGTGCCGTTCATGGCTACAGGATCGTATCGCTGAGGCCTATTCGGTCATTTAGGTTGCAAGTGATTTTGAACACTTTCAATTTTGAGTTTTTTCCATGGCTTGGACTTGAGATCCTGATCACACCTCCCAAATGAGAGGCTTTTGGACCCCAAAATCTCACTGAAATGATGAACTGAACTGTAGTACAGAAAATGAGAGAATAAAAATCCTCTTCTCTTCAGCCCTTCAAAAATTTTCTTTGCATAGCAAATGAAATTGAACCCAAACTTGAAAGAAATTCACTCTTCCCTTCACTGATGTTGATCCTCCTGTCAAGAGCTACTTTTCTTGCACTCACTCAACAAATTACTGTTGGGAATCACGATTTCCGTTAAACCAAAACCCGCAAGTGTTAGTCAACGATCGCATCGCCAGAGATAAGGATCCACGAGAGGCGGTTAGTCCATGTCATGAAACACACGGGGAGTGTTGGTTTATCCAATGTCCAACAATCTCCCCCCCAACACGAGCCGAGTGTGTATCGAACTCGTGACCTACCCTCTGATACCACTTGTTGGGAATCACGATTGCCGTTAAACCAAAACCCGCAGGTGTTAGTCAACGATCGCATCGCCAGAGATAAGGATCCACGAGAGGCGGTTAGTCCATGTCATGAAACACACGGGGAGTGTTGGTTTATCCAATGTCCAACAATTACTGGCGAGAAAATTGCAGAAGTAATCTGAACATCATGTCCTAAATGGACTACAAACTTCTTGGAAAAATTGTCCTGACTTGTCAACTGTTCTCATGGCAATTTTTTGCTGAAAGAGCCATGTACTTGTGCCGAATCCCGACTAAGTTTTTCTTGCCATACCAAACTGACATACTGAAATCAGTAATGACCCTTGCTGAAAATTGTGCCCTCTTTGCTTGCATGCCCTTCCAACTCATGGAATCTTGCACTGCTTTGCATTGACACTTCGTTCTCTGCACCAATCGACACCAAAGGCACCTTGTGAAACATATGGCATCAACAACAAGTTGACAATGAAATGTGCTATACAATTGACACACAAAATCTGTAACAAGTGTGCACACAATTGACACAAGTCGATAACAACAAGATAAATATTTACAAACATGTGTATGTATCATGTACAATGAACTATATACAGTTCGCTAATTACACATACAACCTCTATGTACATGTGCAACTTCAACTCTTCTTTTCAAAGACCAAAAAATACATCATCCCAAAAACATGTGGGTGACTAAGAGCTGAACCAAAAGAAATTGCTGCAATATAAATGAGTATCGTACTCATCTTTTACACCTCCATGGTGAAATTTTGCAACAACAAAGAAATTCCTTCAACTGAAACTGCTTTTACATGCAATCTTGCATCAACTTTTCAACTGAAATACATGCATACCAATCTGAAATTTGCATGTACAAAATGAAGATGACTTACTGCATTAAGAAGTTAATCCACTTCCTACCAAGCCAACAATTGTGCATGAAGCTTAACACTTTCTCTTTGATCCTCAATGAGAATCTGCACCATGTCCTTCAACTTAATGAACTCATTCTTCATGTCATCATTGAAGAATCTTGTGAAGGAAGAAAATTCACTTGTAGAAGAAGTTGACATTATATAAATGGTCAAATTAACAATAGGAGCTTCTGAAGAAAAGTTCTCAAAGCTTTCCAACAACAACAAGCTTTTAACCAAATGTCAGTAAAGACCCCTTCTTATTCAAGCAACCATAAAACACAAACTATTGGAGTTTGTTTTCCAAAGATAATCTTGAGGTACTTTGGGATAAGGAAATAGCCTACAACTCTTTTTTCCTTTCCAAGACTTAGCTAACAACAACTATCTTTTCAACTCAAGAAAACTCATACAATCAGCCATTTTGCAACCAATAAAACAGTAAAATTGACTGTTTTAACACCTTTTGCACAGAAACAAATGCTCAACATAAGCACAACCTATGCTCAACCTGAGCACACCCAAGCTTAAACAAAGCACAACCTAGCTTAACCAAAGCTTCGATACCATCTGATCTGAAAATGGAAGTACTTGAAAATGGGTGCAAGGTATCCATTTCCATTTTAATTAAATGTGTGAAAAAAAATCCAAGTCTGGCTGATTAAACAACTACTTAGAACTATTCCAGAGATTGACTATAGGGGCATTTACTGGATATGTCATCTTTAAAGAAAGGATGAGATCCAGAGGTTACCTGGCCCTTTACAGGCTCTGTCTATAGAACTTGTAGAAGTTAACACTCATAATATGAAAATGAAATGACTTATATTTGCTGTTCAAGATAGTCATTTTCCATAAAATATATATGCAAACAATTATTCATGTCTTGCAATTGAAATAGAGTGTTTTTGGTATCTGTATAAGAGTTTATGTGTCAAGGTAAGTTATTTTAATTTGCTGTTTAACTTATTAAATCAGACATATACAACAATATAACTTCAGCGTATGATGACACATGTGTTTGATGAGCAGTTCACCCCTCTTGGGCTACATTTGTTGGATCAAGCCTTCCAAAATGGGCTTGTCCTCTTGTATTAAAAAGCTCTCAAATGTAATACAAGATTATAAGTGCCCCAATAGACAAATATGAATACAAATAATGATTCATAAGACAGGAAATAGCTAAGAATGCTTTTCCAAATTCACTAAATAGTGAGGAATTACCATAAACAGTGATTTCTTCATCAATGTCCTGCTGTCTCTTTGAACTTATTTTCTAATTTTTTGGCTGTAGAAGTCCTCAAATTCCTCTAAAACCTATTCCAATGGCTTCAGAAGGTTGAAATTAGCTGAAACCACAACTTAAAATAACTCAAACCCCAAAATGGCCCTAGTGGCCCTGAAAACTCTCCTGAAGGTTTTCGACCTCTGGAAATATTCAAACAGAAATGAAACCTATTCCAATGGTTTTTAAAGGCTGAAAATAGTCAATAATGACTTTTGGTTCACCTAAAATGGTTAACCACAGCTCAACACAGCTCAAAACCAAAAATGGCCCTAGTGGCTCAAAAAATCTTCTCCGAAGCTAAACAGGGCCAATATCAGCTCCAATGGCTTTGAAACCTATTCCATTGGCTTCATAATGCTAATACTATATGAAAAAAAAAAAAAAATTTCGTTCCAAAAGGTTGAGCCTATCAAAAGTTATGCTCCAAACAATATTTTTCCCAATGTTAATTAAAAATCCCACTAAATGTGGGAGAACTGCAGTTAAGCTAGACAAATTCGGCCTAACTCCGAATTTTAGTGGGCGCTCTAAATTTTTCCAGGCAATCAGCTTGGCATTAAATGTTGAATGGTTGGCGGGGTCACATGGACCCTCCTCCCAAACCGCCGGTGGAACTGTTTGCATTAACTCCAACCGAAACAATTTTAAAAGAACGTGGTATTAAACATTAGAGTTACACTGGCCACATTAGACGGCTAAAAAACCATTACCTGCCAGTTTTGTAGACCCCCAGGTCACAAAATATGGTCATATGTCGTCGTTTTATGTGGGGTTGGCCCCTTTTTTCCGCCGCCCATTTAAATTTTTAAATTCAAATATATCACGACTTCGTTACATAATAAGAAACACTTTGTAGATTGGGCGGTCGGGCCTGTAGGTTGCCAACGTGGAGATCAGTGGTCGAATCTGGCCAACACACAATAAATTTTTCCACTGCAATTTCTTTAGACCTGGGGCCATGTGGCAGCCTCCGATTGGTCACCATAAACCAAAGTCAAACCAACTTCAAACCGATGATTGCTAAGTGTTAGAACACGATTGGCTCTTAGGGTATATTTCGAGGAATATTCTAAAGAATATTCTGAGAATATTCCAAGGAATATTCTTGAAATATTCTTTTTTTAATAATTTCCAAAGTCAAGTCAACCTTGGTCAAACTCAGTTTTTGCAGTTTACTGAAAACTTCAAACTTGCATAACTTTCACATACAGTGTTAGATTTGAGTGCTGTTCGTGGCTACAGGATCATATCACCGAGGCTTATCCGGTTGTTCAGGTTGAAAGTGATTTTGAATAATTTCAATTTTGAGCTTTTTCCATGGCTTGGACTTGAGCTCCTGATCACTTTATAATAGACAGTATTTATTTTAAGAGATTGGGTTATCATGAGTAACCCACGCAGATAGTAACTTCACTGTAATTATTTTTTGTTATATATATATACTTTTACTCCTTACGAGTTCTTGAAATGTTTCATATATATATACAACACTATTTTGGGTTCAGCTGTTCACCAATTATCTCTTTCGTCTATTACTTTGGTTAACGCAATATTTCATAAACATACTCTGGTTATGATTTTCATTATTATACACATTTAAATACACAGTTTCTTTCTGCATATTTGTAGCTACAACTTATTCTATTCAGTTTTCTTATACAGAGTTTCTTTTTCCTTGAGCGGTGACCAGACCACCCTATTCTGTCCGTGTATAGTTTTTAAAAGAATTCCAGAGAGACAACTAGTCCTGGGGTTGGGTTTCTACCCGAGCCCACAACTGACAGTCTGATTGCTCCCTCCTCTTTTTATGGTCTTTATTTCAGAATTCTATTATTTGATAAAGAAAAAAAATAATAAAAAATGCATATTCCAGTTTTCTCTTTGACAGTTCCATCGAGAGTTATAACAAGTCGTAATTCAGAAATCTTAGGAGGGAATAGTTCACTAGTGAAAAACAATTATTCACCAAGCTTACATGTGTACTCAGATGACAAAAAAGTTTAAACCAAAGTTTATAGATGTAAGTTAAATGAAATGGAAGAAAAGGGTCCTAGTTATCTTGTGACATAATTTAAATCACCATAGTGAGTAATATGATAATATAACTGATAGGATGGGGAAGAAAGAAAATAGTTGCTCATTAAGTATTGCTAGAGATTGCAGAGCACAAATTAAAGACATGTAGCAAACTTGCGTTTGACTTGAATGTTAATATCAAGACAACAAGAGATTGATGGGGAAATAGAGATGGTCTTGTTGACAATGATAAGATAGGAAACGAAGGCCAGATATAGGTTCTATTATCTATTAAGTTATTAAAATAGTTTTGAACAAAACTGTAAACAGTATTTATCTGGAGGATTTGGAATCTGTCTTGGATGGTAGTTTAATTCTAATTACTCTTTGTCTGAAGGATATCCTCTAACAACATCATTTTCTACAATGTAAATGTTTCATTCAAGATATATTAACATGATTGAGTGTTTTGGTGATTTTAAACATATTTCTAGGATTTATATTGAATTAGAGATAAATGTACCAGACACCTCTTTATATAACTATGAAGTACATGCAAACTAAATATAAGAAGGATAGAATGATAAAAAATGATAAATCCCAAACCCACTGAGCTAGGGTCCCCACCTCAACTGCAACTTTGCAAAATAGCAACGTGTACTTCAAAATATCCTACATTCATATTACTTACCATTTTTCATCAGCTAACAGAAAATAAAAAACAACAAAACCTCTTAAGCTAGGAACATAGTAAGTTGGAAAACACAGTTATGCTTTGAACAGATTTGAGATAACTAAGACTGCTTGAAAGAACTAGCAAGATATCCAGATGAAAATTAATTTTGGTAAATTACAATTATGCTGCTCTTTTCTATTCATTCTGTACTAGTCCATTTTCTTGTTGGCAGGGCTCAACAATATACGTGATGCACATGAATCAGACATATTTCATGTATGTCAAATTTGACAATAATATATCTATATTACACTAAAGTTCTAGGACATTCAAATGATCTTAAATTCTTTAAATTATTAAATATGTCTTTTGGTCAAAATGTCTCGAGGGATGACATATTCGATCTGGAAATCATGGCACATTACAGAGTTATTTGAAAATATCATGGCATTTTAGCTTCCCATGACAAGCAAAAGTTAGATGCAAGTGAAAAAAAAGGCAGTATGGGAGGGAAACAAGATGTGAAATCACCTCCCTATTTCCCTGATATATGTTGTTGTTAAATCCTTGAAATATTGGAATTTCGATAAATAAAAAATCCACATTATCAATGTAAGATTGGTAATAGCCAACTTCAAAGTCCTGCAATCAATATATAAGCCAGTAAGCATGCCCTAAAAATCATGGAAACCTTACTAAATAAAACATGTAACTTAATAGGAAGATGCTCCAGAACTCAAAGGCCATCTTGGGAATGAAGGGAAGGATCAGGTAAAAAGTAGAGCCCTGGAAAGAAAACACCCAAACGCAACTATAATAGCCCTCTTGATTCTCGACATGTGAACATAATCCTCCTGATCATCTTCCCTATTGGGAGAAGAGAATATAGTACATAGTTTACAAATGATATAATATGTGAGAATAATGATGAACCCCAATACCAATTTGATGGGAAGTAGGGTGATCAATGCAATTAGCAGAATAACCTTCTCCTTCAAAGGCAACAGACCCTTTATCTACAACACCGATTGACAATTTTTAGGAACAAAAACAAAATATAGTTTTTTTATATATCGTTTGGAAATTCAAATGTAATGTTATTCTATCTCTTTTGGAAATTGAGAATCTTGATGCCGATGTCAGAGAATAGTGCAAACAAGACTGCGAATGACATCGTAGCAACCGCTACTGGTCCCATAAAATTGTACCTATATCCAAAGTAGCTCCTCAAGGATTTGCTTACTTGTTGTTTTGTACCATCGACTAACAACATTTATTCTGAGTTATCCCCTAACTGAGATGCTATCAGTCCATATAGAGTCCATGAAAATGGGGAACCCTAATAATACCATCTCCAACACACTGGAATCCTCTGCAATATTCATGAAAGAAAACCCTTCCAAGTGAATAAAATTGAATAGGAGCGAGTGGCTTGATTCATGATAACTTAGTTTAACCTATTGTAGATTTGGATTATCTAAAGGTTTTCTGTCGTAAAATTAATTTTATTGCGGATTTTACGATGACATTGTTTGAATTCAATAACGAAGTCAATGTTTTAACTCACTGTCAGATTCAAAGAAATAATTTCAACATCCAAATATTTCCATCTCCTTCAAAACCTCTGGAGAAACATTTTTTGATCCTTGAATAGTAAAACTGAGCAAACAAGCGGAGTGGGAAAAAAAATTGAATAGGTCGATTAAGATAGAGTAGTAGCCAAATTAAATTTCCAAGTGTTTTCCCTAAACGTCGTAAGACTGACGTTTGTGCCATCAATGTCACAATACTGACAGAATTCCAAACGTCACAAGACCGAAGACCATCTCCTAAATGTCACAAGACCGATGTATGACTCCTAAATGTCAGTATTCCGACGGTTTTTCCCTCAACGTCGCAAGACTGACGATATCCCTAAACGTTGCAAGACCGATGAAGGTCTCCTAAATGTCACAATAGTGACGGTTTTTCCTGTAACGTCGATATTCTAATGGTTTGTCATGTAACGTCGGTATTCCGAATATTTTCATAAACGTCGTTGTTCCAACGATACTCCAAAAAAATCGCTAGAGAGACACTTATTGGTGGGATTAAAAAAAATGAGAAAAATTGGGGAAATTTTCGACAATACATCAAAAGTGTCAGAACTAAAGTGTCGGAATTTTGACCATATGTACTAGTGAAAGGATGACCCCCCAGGTTGGATTTGGTTTGTAAAATGATAAATTCAGCTGGATATTTCCACGAAGCCACAATGATAACCACATCTTCTATCATTCCCTCGGGTTTGACACAAGACCTATCTGCTAATTCAAGCACTGCGGGTGTAGATCTAAGTCCATGAAGACCTAGAGAGATGAAGAGGATTTTTTTCATGAAATTAATAACTTCTCCTAGATCAATCAAAGTATTGGTTATGGGATGATTATCAATATGGACAGTCACTGCAGGGTTCCCTGGGTCATTATATTTAGTCAACAAAGGCTGATCAATCATAAGATCGGACAATTTCCCCATGACATGGATAGTAGTAGGGTATTTAGGTTTCCTTCCAGGTCTTTTGATGCATAGATCCCTCACTGTTTTAGCATAAATAGGCACTTATTTAAGAGATTTTAATAACAGAATCCACATATACAAATTTTGCAGTTCCTTGAAGAATTTAGATTCAGGTTGTGAGACCATCCCAATTTCAGTTAATCGTTGAGGGTATGGAGGATTCTGAATGCTAACAGCTAAGTCAGCTATCATAGATGCACCAGCCTTACTCGGGTTAGCTGTTGTAGGAACAACAAATCCTCCCGAGCTGATTGCTATAGATGTAACAACAGGTGTTGTATCAGTTGTTACATGTGTAACAACTGACTCAGAATCGTCCGTATCCCTTGTAGGTGATTCACATTCTTCAGTAATAATGGAAGTGTGTTCAGATATGATTATTTTCCCTGATGGAAGCTGAACCTTGTTAAGTCCAATAGGAGTGATAAGATAAGTTGGGAGGGTAACCGGAGCATCCATGCTCTGGGCTGCCTTATTATTTGGATTGGGGTTAGGTTGCACAAGTAATTGGGGTTGGAAATAAGGTGGAGGATTTTGAATAGAATGTAGTTGTAAATGCTGCTGTTGCATTGGTATTTGTTGAGGAGTTAAATCCCCTCTGCGGACAGAGGCAATCCCTACTAGCCCAGATCGGGTCTAGCAACAATCAAACACGATACGGTGCAGGTTCCTAATCATAAATAAACCGACTTGCGAGGAAGGCTTACCTGGAATCCAACGCTGCCATTTGTAGAAGAGGTGGTGCTCCCTGCCTTTGCCCCGGCAGATCACAATCCTCACGATCTCCGTGGTCTTAATAATCGCACATGCAATAAATAACACAAAACTAAAGACAAAAATCTAGTATATACAACTAGCATGCTAGGGTCAAGAGGACACAACCCATGAAATATAGATCAAGAACAAGAGTGGAACCATAAATCCTCAATAGTTGCTTAGTATTAATGAGTCAAAAGAAGAATACAACCAAAGTTTACCGCCGAATCTCCTTTGGCGGTCGTCAAAGACATGTCTCGATAAAGCTCCGTCAAGGATGGGACAAGCCTCTCCGATACTTGGAAATAGTCTCCTGCTTGGATTTGGTCTAGGGGAATCAAGAAGGCTCTTGGCAAAGATAAGGATATGAAAGCCTCTTGGGTCTGAGATTATTCAACTTTTCCCGCCCCTTCATCAATGGAGGTGGATGAAGGCTATATTTATAGAGGAGAGGAGGAGGTTGGGATCCCTACAATAGTGGAAGGGAGGTCTATCCTTTGGGAGGTTCCTGCTATGGTGGAAAAAGAGGCTGTTGAGGAAGGTCGTGGTTATTCAAATAAACCACTCGCATGACTCATCCACGGGTTGTTGTAATCGAAACTTACTTCATTTTTTAAAAAAATCTTTCCATAAACAGATTGGCGCGGGTGCAACACTCTGGACAAGAGCACCAATTGGTGTGGGCTTAGTGTTAATTTTCCCCATTGGCGCGAGTACATAACGGGATAATTAGCCGCCAAGGAAAAAACAGTGTTTTTAGGGGTCTACTTAGGAAATGATCAACGAAGGGAATGTTGTCCTCATGGAAAGGGATGAAATGATGGTATTTTCAAGGCATGACACTGCACTGGGTCACGTAAACGATTCCAATGGGCGAGATGGGAATTATGTGGACTATGAAAATTACTATGTAATCGTATGCCCCCTAAAGCATGAGGCCCGAAAAGAGAGAGAGGTGAAATGCTTACGAGAACATGCTCGCCGA
Source organism: Pinus albicaulis (assembly GCA_034641835.2). Classification (NCBI taxonomy): domain Eukaryota; kingdom Viridiplantae; phylum Streptophyta; class Pinopsida; order Pinales; family Pinaceae; genus Pinus; species Pinus albicaulis. The sequence continues at coordinate 675,056,170 of CM076575.1, forward strand.
AAACACCGCCATCGGAAACATGAGTCGGCACAACCGATGTCTCGTAGACATGACAGTGTGCGTGGTATGGGCGCAACATCCATAGTAGAGTGTACAATAATCTAGATCCAAGGCATGGACGCACCATCCAGAGAGGATCGATAAATAGACTCAAAGGTCGCAGCCATCCAATCGTTGAGTCATGTAAATAATCATAATAATCCACAATATCGCAAAACTGGATTACAATCGTACACACAATCCTGGTGGTCTTGCGTCCATCTCGACCTCGAACAAAGTACAAGTTCAAGCATGCGAATATGTGAGCTCGAAGTCGAACATGCAGAACATCGTCCTCGACACAAACACGATGAAAGCCGGGCAATGGGACGCGAGAGGAACCACCAATAATGACAATGGCTCTCAAGGTATTATAGGTACAATCTACTTGCAGGCGTAATCAATGAGATGGCGTCGAACACCCATGGTACAGAATCACTCGGACGGAGGCCAATGATGAAAACCTCACGTCGAATGCTAAGAACCCGCCATTGAGGCATGCAGGTTCCAAGGTACCGAGGGAGTCTCTAGATCAGCTTCCCGGATAATGAGCCGAACGGCCGACCTGAAGTGACTCGATCAAGGTGGGCCATAATGTTTCCCACATCATCGACACGAGACAGAGGAACATGATGTTTTGTGAATCACAATCGATGAGAATCGAAGAAGGTTGATACGTGCAGGTCAACTTTCTGAACATATTGGTGGCACGACAAATGATTTGGCAAAGATTTGGACATCAAAGATCGTAGGTCATAGTGATGAGGCAAAGAGCAGATGAGAGGTCAAAGGGGATTACCCAAACCCACTAGAGTGAAAAATCCAGATGAGATGTCCCCAACCCGACACGAATGCGCATGGGTGCCATGTCTGGAGAGTGACATACCGTCGACACGACAATGATGTTGGATCCATTTTCCCCACCATTTCAAAACTGAGTACTTTTTATTTTACACAGTTTTAAGAGGATACCATATACCTGTTTATATAAGTCCGTCCTTCTCGACGAATCCATCCTAGTACATTTTACAAGCCCTAGAAGGAGAAACTCTGAGAACGTCATTTCTGATCGAATCCAATGTCATCAAATGGTTTAACGAGTTTGACAAAGGAAGAACTCACGCTTTTTTTCATATTTAGAGAGTTTGAAAAGACAACAGTAGTAAATTCACGGTCTTTCGTAGATAGTCTTCAGACCAAAAGGTAGAAAACAATATCCGAGAAAATCCTCCAGTCTGAGAAGGCTAGGTATTCTTCAAATAATCCATCCCAAACCAAAAAGGGGTAAACGTATTACCGGGGCAGATGTCGATTCACAGCCACTTTAATGAGATCGAAACGACATGGGCCTCGACAATCTTTTCATGCTTAGAGAGTCGAAAAGAGTCAAGGATGACTCTCCTCGGAGGAACGAGTGGTATAAAGGGTAGCAACCGGTCTGCAATGGTGAACTACTCAAAACAAATAAAGGTCAAGAGGCTCTGGCTAACAAAGACCACTCATCACAAGTGGTTCCTCGTGAACGGGTAAAACAACCAAGTGGAAGGCATAATGACGCTGCGTATAGTGACGATGGAGTGAGAAACCAAGGCTTATCCGGAAAACAAAATGAGCAAAATGATAATCACAAGAGGTAAAATGGGAAAGGTTTCATTTTTACACAAGCTTGAAATCGTAAAACTTTGCTTGAAGTTGGTTTCATTTTTTACACAAGCTTGAAACAAGATAAACTATGTTTGGAACCGTTCTTTCATTTTTACACAAGCTTGAAATGGAAACAAACTATGCTTGAAAAGTGGGGCATGCCCTAGCATGGTGACTACCCGAGGTACATGCCCCCAAGCTTTAATCCAGAAAGGCAAAGATGGAGTGAAGGTTCAAATTACGAGATCAAGAGAAAGACTCGACTGGGATTTTACGAGATCTTATCAAGACTCAGATTGAACAGGAACGTGTTTCATTATTTTAACGAGGTTGGAACATTAAAAGAACTATCCTCAGCGCCTTGTTTCATGGTTTAAGGAGCTTGGCACAAGACAAGGATCTTTGCTCCGACAACCTCATCATAATGAACAAGAAGTCACTGCTTCCAAGAGTTCCACTCCCGATGGATGGAAAACATCCCTGAAGTCTGACTAATGCCTCCCAAAGACTGATGCACAACGACATCATCACTCGAGCCAATGTGCATGGGGTAGGTAGCCACATAGCTGACCCGCGGTGGGGCGTATACAACAAAGGGATAAGAACCAGGAAGGGGATGATGGTGGCCAGCTTGCCATATCAGACCAAAGAAAGAAAGTCGGACAAATGGTCACGATCCGTCCTTTTCATGGGAAAATAGACCACATCTAAAAGGGAGGAGACAAGCGCTCCCATGGCATAGGTGTAATCACGCCCCAAGAGCAGATTGAAATCCAAGGGGCCTCAATAACCATCTGTCCAGAGGACTGCTACCCCAAAGTAACAACCTGAAGGATCCTCAATCTGCTGGACTCGTTCTTCAAATGCCAACAGATTCGCGTAACAAGAAGGCGCGAGCCAAAATATTTCCAAGTAGTTGAGGATAAAACACTAATGTACGCGCCTTCATCTGATAATGGTACTCTGGTACGACCCATCAAAATCCTCCACATCAGACCCGAAAGGCACATAAGACTAAGGCGTATCCCGCAAATCGATTCCAATCAAAGGAAGCGACCAAACTACTTGAGGGGCTACCATCGAACCGAGATGGTCTTCCCCGTGTTACGAAGAAGAAGGAGCACTTCCATGACCTCCATCTAAGGTGGAAGGGTGTCCTCCGAAACTTCCATCACAAGAGCCTAGAGGAGCAACTTGGGACGGGACGAAGAATCTTATCCAAGTCCGAAGATTCTCGAAGAAACCAAGAATATGAGGTGTGAGGTCCACTCACGGAAAGACTCCGGTGCACCGTAGACGGGGCCAACCACCGATCCCACGACCAATGGTTGGTCTGGGATGGATTCCCGAATTTGAATTTCCTGGGAGCTGGGTCAACCAAGGGATGACTCTGACCATCAGGATCACTGGTGGAGGACTCAAAGACAACCGCTTATAACCAACCGGAGGCATGGTGTAGAAACAGCTGTTGTCCAAAAATCGCTTGGCTTCATCCATATATGGACAAAGGTGAATGGCATGGTGCCCTTCTACACAACTTACAGGGATTGGTAATCTTACCTCGCCGAGTCTGGCTCACTAGCGAAGACGTGCCCCCAACCTCGACTCCAGAAGCCAAAGGCAACGGCGGGACGACCATTGGACCATACTTCAAGCACCTTGGGGAATGCCGTGGAAATCTCGAAGAAGATGGTCTCCCGTGCACAACATGCAAGGGAACTTGACTTTCCATGGAGGGTTGGCATGTTGAATAAGAGGTGATCTTCAGGAGCACAAGTAGAGTTTAGCCTTTACCGACTTCTTCTTCTTTGTCTTCTTCTTCTTCTTAGCCACCCGGTTACTCGAATCCAAACTTCTCTACCAAAGCAGAAGAGGAGGACGTAAAACAAAGCGAAGAAGGGGGAGAGGTCCACCTAGAATCAACATGATGTTAACTCAAGCCGAGACTGCTGAATGCATCCGAGACATCGGGACCACAGAGGTTGAAAACAACCAAACAAGAATCTAACAGCTTAACCTGTGAAGGGACAACGTTGCCATATAAGGAGCACCAACATTTCCAAAAGCATGAAATGGACCAGATTCCATCGAGGGGATTCCTTGGTTGTAGGAACTTAAAGTCACTATCAAACGATCTTCAAAACAACACCCTAAGGAAACTAACTTAACCAGGAATATTTCAGTAAGGCTAATTTTTAAAACATTGAAACAAAATCCCGCCGTTTCATATTTTAAGAGTCGAAACAAAGTAAAAGGTGACTCTATCTCTTCGTTTTGAAACAGCGTGAAAGGACAAGCGCTTGATGATCCTTTCAAATTTAATGAGTCGTAAAAGATCGAAATGACCGGTCAGAATGCTAAAAAGGGGTGTACCAAATAACCGTGTAGAAATTAGCCGACAAATCACTTATTCACTAAGATTAACTCCGGTCATATATCAATTCGAATTGCATACATAACACATAACCTTCTTCTACAATTAATTGTCACATGCGGAAATAACAAGCAATCTCACATCAATTCAATCACACATTAACTCGCATATGTATGGGGAAAGCCTATAGCTGAAAACCCCGTTAGCCTATTGTGTATATTATAATGGAGAAATCAAGTAACCAAACAAGTACAATACTCCTCACAAGTACTCGCGCATCTCTCATGAAAGCATTGAGACCGGGACTCCGCTTTTTGAACAAGTCCAGGTTCAAAACTCCCCGCCAATTGCCTTGCCTCTATTGCGCAATCATGGCCTCGTATATGAAGAGGTTCAAGGTTCCGAATCCCTTCCTTGATTGCGTAATTGTCATGGACAATTCCTCCAAGTGTAATGCACCATGCAAACAAATCTACCAACCGATAGCTTAACTCACCCTTTCATCTACCTCTTCCACTCTGTCTCCACTGAATCAGACATGTAATCGTAGTGAATCGAAGTGTTCTTGAGTTGACTAATGAGTTAATATTTAGTAAATTAAATATTATTTAATCGATCGACTTACATATCTAGTTGATTAGTTAGTTAACTAATCCCAACTAGTTCAACTAAAACAAACAACACAACTCCACTACTTGTCCCGTTAATCCTCCAAACTCGCATCGAAGTCTAATCCGAGCCAACGATAAGATGCTATCTAAACCTAGGAACCACGTGCCTCAGGTCGCTGCATGAGTCACTTCCATGACTCCTCAAACCGGTAAGGCGCCAAGAGGAGGAATCGTCGGGTTATAGTCAAAATATTATTAAGGGTAATAATATTGACTTCCATATTTTTAGGAGATCGCCTAAAAATAGCCCGGGTCCTATTAGGTCTCATCTATTTTTACCGACATGTCGATACTCCAAGAATCTCCAAGTAGAATTCTAAATTATGCTCCGTATGTCTAAAAATAGACATAGTCTAAAAATAGACTTTGCGCCGATTCTGTTCGCGGGCCCACGTTGAAGGAAGGCGACTTCATTTCACTAAGCCCATCATCTTGCTGCATTTCAATTATTTCCTCTCGAAGATATGGATTATCCGCAATCCCTATCCCCGCTCTCGTGGAATTCGCGAACTTGCTCCGGTAGCGCCGGGTCAAAGATGCTCGCATCCCGATCCGTGGGAACATATGAAAGCATCATGATCCTCCGCTCGAACACACCCGATGTGATGGTACCCGATGTCGATATGTTTGGACCTTATCATGAAAATCGATTAGCCGAGAGCTTGATGCAGCTCGGGTTATCACAAGAGATCACCGTAGGCTCCAAATGCAACCCGAACAAACCTCGCGAGGATTCCTCATCCAAATAGCCTCATGCTTAAGCTTGTCGCCATGTACTCTGTGCCTCACAACTGGAAAGCACTACCTCTGCCTCACAATAGAAACCGCGTCGACCCAATGCTGAAAACTCCTCCGTGGCGCTCTTTCCGGCCTCGTTGGCTCCCTCGCCTAATCTCGCATCGTTGAAACCAAAGTTTCACTCCATCCTCCCGTCTCGTAATTATAGACCATATCCCGATGTGCCTGATATAGCACAATACATGTCAGCTCGCCTTCCAAAGAGCTTGGTAGGCTTAACCATAGCTTGCGAAAGCCGGCATCCCAGATAGCATATATCTGGCCTAGTATTGACCAAGATAACCACCCCACCAACTGTCGATGTATTACATATCCACTCATTCTCCCAGCATCTCCCTTCCTCCAACCTCCTCCAGAAGAGGGTATCAATGTGCTCTGTACCGCATGTCAACCTCTCTAGAATCTCCCCGGCATACTTGCCCCAGAAACAAACAGCCCTCCACCGCGCCGGCCGCAAATCTCCAATCCTGTGAAATAATGAAGGATGCCCAGTCCTCATCTCAAACTCTCGTGCAAGATCCTCCTTGCATGAAAGTATCAATCGTCAGCCGCTGTCAAAATCGATCATCTACATACAAGCATTTTATGATCAACAGCTCTTCCCCTCCACCACACCCGGGTATAGGTTTGGATCCGCCTCACTCTTGGAGAATCCAAGCCCGTGAAGTAGTCGTTTATCCAGTGTACCAAGCACGAGGTGCTTGTTTGCCCATACAAGACTCTCTTGAGCTCCAAGACATGCGACTCACGTCGAAGATCTCAAACTCTCAGTTGCTCTATGTACACCTCTTCCTCAATAACCTTATCGGGTGAACGCAAAGCCTTCACATCCATCCAGATGAATGTGCCACCCATCTACACAGAGAGCAAGGATCGTCCGTATGGAAGAGCACTGTGACAGTGCAAAGCGTCCTCATAGTCAACTTCGATCTCAGAAGCCACGGCGACAAATCTCGCCTTGTACTTCTCCACACTCCCGTCGCCCGTCATTCACCTTGTATGATCCATCGCGCGAACCTACACCGATTTCCCAACCGGCCTTGGGACAATCTCCCATGCACCGGTTCCCCATGATCGAATCATATCTTCGATCATGGCACTCAACCCATGCGGGTTCCTCCACGCCTTCCTCAAAAGAGGATGGCTCTGCCACAACACATCGGGAATTCATAAGAGCCATGTATCCAAGCAGTACCGATCCGGTGACCGTCTCTATCTACGCTCGTGGCCGTAGGTGGTCCTACAACCTTCTCTCGCATCCCGAGCCGCTGCCTTCTCAGAGGCGCATGCGCCTCTCGCTGGTTGGCGTCGCTCGGGTGGTTTCTTCCACCTCACTCCATTCCAAGATAGGGTCTGTCTATGGTACCTTGGTTCCAGCTTTCCACTCTTGTTTTGTGCCTCGTGACGTGAAAGGGGCCCTTTATTTCCATTTCGCTTGGATTATTTCTCACTTTCATATCTCCTTATGGCATAATCAAGACTTTATGTAATGATGGTTCTGTGATTCTCTGATTATAATGAGGATTCTATGTGGGCAGAGTGCCTTGACTCATGAGGGGTGGCCTCTGTGCACCTCATATTTGATGAACTTTGGTAACAACCTGATGCAAATTTGATTTGATGGTTTTGGCCTTAGCCGTTATAGTGTCATTAGTTTGCATGTATCATTCGTATTTTCAGCCCTCTCCTATTTTACAAAAAGGCCTCTTTGGTTGTTATTATATCTCATGTACTTTTATATTACCGTATAATTCCTAGTTGTTATCCTGGGCACGATATGTATGTGGGCTCCATTATGTTTTTTTAATCTCGCCCATGTTTATGCGATGTACTATAAAGCCGAGTCCCGTTTGTTGGGCTCACCATTATTTTGCACTTTTCCATCTCTGCGGTATAGGTATGCCTTCCCACCTCATTGAGAATAGCTGCTCACTCTGCTAAAAGAGACTTGTTACACCTCTAAGTCTCACCTCCTTTTGGGTCTTGTCCTCTTCTTCGGTCCGTCTTATATTTCTCTCTCTCTAACTCCTTTGGTGTCTAGTGATTGTGCTCGTACAGTTTTGTTCATATGATTAGCTCCAATGTCTCGTATGTTGGGGCAACGATTACACCAATTTTGTTAATTCATAGTAAAATTGTTTTCACCATGAGAAATAATTATAATAACCCATATTTTGTTAAATTACTTATGGTTCAGTAGGAAACTGTTTATAAGAACAATAAAGTCATTTTTTATTTTCCTTCTCAGGGATAATTAACTAAACCACTTTTTAATGAATATTTAGAAATATATTTATACCAAAACATGAGAATTAAATTAGATAAATTATTATTTATCTTATTATTCTCTAGGAATAATGATTTAAATCATTATTTAATAATACTCCTTCTTGAATTTCACTCAATCATTTTAAAATAATTCAATAAATCATTATTTATTTAACTATTCCTTATCTTATCCTTGAAATAATAAATAAATCATTTATTTATTTATTATCTCTAAATAATGAGATTTAACCAATTCTAAATTCCTTTTCCCTCCTCTAGTATGATTAAAGATTCGCAGTTGGGTCTAGATTTGTTAATACTACTTTAACTATGCACCAATATCTCTACTAACTTATCTTTGTTATAAATAGAAGGGTTTTTCCTATTCATTCACTACGCTTTTATTAGGTTTGATCTATATTTTTTGTATAACTTCGTGCCGCATCATTATCATATTTTTTTCTAACTTTGGTTGTGTGCTCACTTTGACTTCTATTTTGTCCCGATTTTCTGTACCATCAAGAGAGAGATCTTGGATCTGAAGTGCTAAGGACAAACAATAACCCATCGCATTGAGCGGACCGGGTAACATCTTTCTCAAATCCTAAATGTACCTATAAATTCCTGCCTCGTCCATTGATGTATGGAGAACTCTTTGTTTATTTTCTAGGTTTAATGTCTTTAATTGTCCAACTTTTTGTGAATTATTCTGATCACTGTTAGGGTGGATCTAAGGAAATTTATATTCATTATTCAAATAGGATTGTTGTTATGACAAGCATCAATAGTGGATTAGAATTTAGTCTAACAATTAATCAAAAGAGATTGGAGACCATTAAAGATAGCATTCTCAATATATATATCTATGTTTAAATGTGGATAATAATTAACATATATCTCCACTTTTATACCAAACAAGAACCTAAAATGTAACTTGTTTCATTAATATAATTTTTCCTAGTGCCATACATCCTATCTCACCCCCTTACAAAAATCTTCTCTATCTTAACCAAGTGAGTTTTCTTCCACTACTCTTACTATGTAATTTTAAGAAGTTGTTGAGATTGTCTCGTCCCTGTTAACTTGCAAGAGAAATAAAATGCACGAGGGAAGAAGAGAAAAGAAAAATAGAATGTTATCTTTATCATTTGTTAAAAAATATAGCTTTGTTTGTTTTTAGAGATGTGGCTACACTATGGGTTGGTGCAAATAACAATATTAAACATTTCATATGATACATGTTGAGAATCTCAAGGGCTTAGTTAGACTTAGTGTTGCAATATACATGGAAATTTTCATTGTTCGGGAAGATAGAGTATAAAAAGAGTAATTTTTATTTTCATCCATGTGATTATTTCATTATTTTATTTATGTATCTTCTTTTAATTTCTAGAGAAAATGATATTTTTATTTAGAAATACATCCTATCTCCAAGATATTTGTAGTGGTAATGCTTTTTCTTCTCTTCTCGACTCCACTTGATTATAGTGGAATTGACATTAGGTGCAATCATGTAGTGACCATGTGATTCCCCAAAACACTCTTCACTTGTTGATGGAGCCTTGTAGAAAACTAGCCTTGGGGAAATAAAAAAGCCTAGACATGAAGACTAGTGCACATAAGAACACCATTGAATCTATATATTTTAATAACCAAACATGTCAAGGATAATATCAATGAATTACAAAGATAATTAGAGGGTTCACCGATGTTTCATGAATTTGAAGACATGAACCTAGATATTCTATTTGATACAAAAGAGTTGTTCCAAAAGAGAATAACAAGACAAGGAGAAGAGAACATTTTTATCACCATGTGGTAAACCTTTTAATTTTTACACTTTTCATAGTCTTTTTCTATGGGATTGGTTCTCAGGCACAATTCTCAATAATTTGGCACAAATATTAATGGTTGAAGGTTGATCAAGATATCACAATAGGATTAGTGATAATTGTGGTTGAAATTCTTTTAGGCTTTCTTTTCGAATTAGGTTTGTCATAGTGTATTATGCCAAGTTTGTCAAGCTTTGGGATTCTTATTTTCTTTTATGAACAACTATTAGTTAGTGCAATAGGTGTACTATTTTTTTCATTTAAATTACAACACAATCTTTTAGAGTTTAATATTTGTAAATTTTAAAACAAAATTGTTTATTTTAATAAAAAAATTGAAATCATAAATTAATATAACATCTCCAAGAAATTAATATGACATTTCAAATAAATTTTCTTTCAATCAAAGGCAAGGTCTATAAAATATAAATATTTAAAAAAAAAATACAATCTCTAACACAACCACAATGAACTACACTCATTGTTTACATGTGATTTGGCATTTACAAATAAAACATCCAATATTAATATAATGCACCAATTATTAATATATAACAAGAAAGTAAGGAAATTAAGCCAAAAATTTCACTTATAATATATAACAAGAAATAATATAAAAATATAAATTGCTCAAACTAAAAATCTATAAAAATACAAATATTAAAAAGAAAAATTACAACCTTTAACACAACCACAATGAACTCCACTCATTGTTGGCATATAATTTGATATTTACAAATAAGGTAGTCATTATTAATATATATGGAAAGTATAAATAATCTAAATTCTTTTATATAATACATAACATAAGGAAAATAGTAATAGAACATTTCATTTATAGGAAAAACCAATGATTTTGAATATGATGATAACTAAATTTAAAATTTTAACAATATTTTTAGCATCAAAACTAATGAAACTAAAAATATATTAGTGAGGCTCATCCTTCTCTTTTTAACTTTTCTTCGTGAGAAGATAGTCTATGTATATATAATAACAACGATGCAAACTCTTTGAGGAAACTAAACAAGTTTAAAATATATAAGTAGAGAGGGTTCTTTTCAATTATTTAAAACAATTAGGACAACAAATTATATAACTTATCAGAAATGAATGTATTTCAAATCTGTTAAACATAAATAGATATGTAAAACCTAAAAATAAATCGTTGATTAAAATAATAACAACTTAGATATCATCAAAATTAATAAATTGCCAACCAAATTTCTTTCAAAACCAAGAAAGAGAATAGTTACACATTTTGGTCAACAAGTTGGGGTCGTCTTTCCCCAACTTTTATTTTTACCAAAGAGAGTGAGGGTGCTTGTTGTTCCACCAGAGAGGTCTTAGGAGGGCAAACACTAGGCAACCGCCTCTCATTGGATACTCAACGGACTTTTTATTGTTGGTGTAAGAATCCTCTCTACACGAAGCAATTCCACCAAAACTCTCCATCTCTATAGGCATAGGGTTTTGTATTTGAAGTTGGTGAATTTAGCAACTTGTACGCTGTTAACCACATTGATCGAAGCATGGAGAGGCCATGCACCAACGAGAAACTCTGAAACCCCAATATTTTCTCGCTGGTTTGGCTTCCCATGAGGACTGCTGATTAATATCATCTTGCGCACTCATGTTGGGCAGATTAATGCACTCCGTAAAAGGCTCACCTTATCAAAGATAAATTGGAAATATTATTATTAATATGATTCACGGTTTGGATGTGCTCTGTAGCATTGGCCGCTTCTGAAGTACTATAAGATAAAATACCTTTATGCGCTCGTTTACTAGAACTAGGAAATCAGCATTAAGAATCTAATCGTACATTCCTCAAGCAGTATCAAGATTAAAGAGCCGGATTATATTTCGATTTGAGAAGAGAATATTGATCACTCTTTTATGGGCACCATAACTCGTAAAAGATAAAACTAAAGGAAAAATGTTTTTAAAGGTTAATGTGTAGTTTCTTAATAACATTATTTGTTATTACTACAAAGAAGGAACATGGTCATGGGTGAACCAAATTATGGAAATATGCTATCTTCCCCACCCAGTTTGTCATTTCCATGTTGAATCAACCGATTAATAGGATTCACGCCTCTTGTTGATCATCATTGATTTTCTTCGTAATTGACTCAGCTTCTTAGCATTCGCTGCTCTAATGCTACCTCCGCAAAGATGCTGCTCTACCTTTATTCTTTGCTTTACCCAACTCCGAACTTGAAAACAGAATTAGGAATACAATTGGACATGTCTCCGCATCAAATTAAAGACTTGGATCATATTTCGATTCTAGAAAATGAATATTGATTTAACTATGGAAAGACAAAATAAAGCTAAATAGCTTTGAATACATAACATTAATTGTTATTAAAATAAAAGTAAATCATCAGCCTCTATTATATTACTATAAGTTATATTGTGTTATGAGATAATTTTAAGTAACTTTTTAAATTTCTAAAATGTTTTTATTATAATTTTAATTCGATGGATTAGATTTTGACATAAATTTTGAAATTAATAATATAAAAATCTATAAAATTATATTTTGAATAAATAAATAAATTCAATTATAATTAATTTATATTATAAAAATTTAATTTATATTAATTAGATTTTAAAAAATAGTTTTGACATTTTTTCTATATACTAGATTTGGAAACAAATAGAAATTAATAATATAATGATTGATAAATATATAATTATATCTAAAACATAACTTCAATTATAATTAATTGATATTAAAAAAACTCAATTAATATTAATTCAAATTTTATACAAAGTATTAAAAAATTTACAAAATAAAAAAATGTTAAAGATCAATAGTGGTAAGAACTTATTAATACATTAAAAGCCAAAACCAAAGGAATACTAGTTAATAAGAAAATGAAATCAATCAGAAATCCTCTTTCTACTTGAATATGATATTTATATGTTTAACTTGCTGATTATAATTGATTTTCATATGATTATTCAAAGGAAAATTGATAGTTATATGAAGAGATCTAGATCCACTTTTTAGAGTTGGTCATATTTATATATATAACCTACACATTGTCAATTAATTTCAATATAATGGTTACTCAAAAGTAAAAATTGATAGTTATATGAAGAGACCTAGATCTACATATTGGAGGAGTTTGTCTCAAAGAAGCTTATGTGTGCCCATTCAAAAGGTGTTTAAGCTAACTAAAATTGAGAGTTCATCCTAATGGTCCCACACTATGACATATGCATCTGATCTAAGGGTAGGCTTCAAGGTTTTGAAAGATAGAATAATTTCCTATTGATTATATTTTATTTAATATTTTTAATTGAAAATTAAGCATGGTTTTCAGGAAGGAAACCAAAAGTCATTGAGAAATGTGATTTAGAGGAACCTTTATTTTATTTGCTATTATCTTTTGATCAACTTATACAGCAAATTGAATTGTGATATGGGTCTAAAATTATCAAGATACAGACTCTCTACTTGTTCAAGTTTTTTGTATTTTTCATCTTGAAATCCTATTATTCACACTACATAGGATATTGTGGATTGGTCGTTAGTGTGTATAATTTTACATAAGGTTGGGCTTCTTTATAAATGTGGTTGAATAAACCATTCCCTACATCAAATATTTTGATTAATGTGAAACCATTTCTATTAGTTATTGAAGGTCTAAGTAGGCAGTCTCTACTGACAAAAATTTGCACTATATTCACAAGTATATGGATCACTAGAAACATAATTATTTCTCATTTAATGTTTGTAGATTATATTTTATATTTTGATTAGTTTAGGGAGAACAATTGTCACATTTTGTGATTTGGAAATGCCTAGAGTCTCAAAATGAACACCTCCAAATCTGAACTTAATACTTATGCATCTCGTGTTGTCTCTAAGATTGGAGAGTTATACAATGAAAATTCATACTATGTAGAGGGATTTAAGTATATATATCTTTCTCTTATGAATTCAGTAGTTGACTATTGATAAGTTTAGGTATGATTACCTCTTGACTTATGAGAAGTGGATTATTAAGATGTTTAGGTGTGGATTAAATTAGTGGACTCATAAGTTTTTTCTCTTATTGAAGACTGGTTCTCGCCAATGTGTCCTACAAAATTTGTGTGTATATTCTATGCTCCTTTGTCTATATATTAGATGCATAATCTATACTTTGCATCTTTATTAGATGTATCATACAACCATCCTACCTAAACCATTGCAAATTTTTGGCGGAATGGCACTAGAGAAAGAAAGAAGATAAAGAAATCTCATATATTTAGAAAAAATGATGTTCACTAGAAGTTGGACTTTAGAAAACATAAGTGGTTCAGGAATAAACTTTGAACACACTATCCTTATTGGGAATGAATAGAGTATAATATAACAAACTTGATTATTGAACACCTACATGTGAAGGACCTATTCTATTTGGTTAAGATAAGGTCTAGACCCTTTGTAATTATATCCTACCTAGATGAATGTTGAAGATTTAGAAATGAGATGAAAATTCACAAAAAAAATGGAATGATTTTTAAAAACAACTTAATATGTCTAGCATCCAATTAAACCAAAAGGAGGATATCCTAACTTGGGAGAATTTACTTAAGACAATCTTCTATTGTTGACTAAGATGTACTTTTTGTAAGTCTTTGAAAGAAATTAAGTTTCATTCTTTCACCAAATGCCATTTTGTTACAAGTACTTGGGCACATGTTAAACAAAATATACCGAATGTTGAGACCTCTTATTAGTGTAAGTGTTGAGAAATCTAAAGAGGTACATGTAAGGTGATTTATCTTTAACTTGCTTGTGACTTTTTTTTTTTTTTTTTTTTTTATTAGCTTAACATTTTGTTAGTATGTTGTTCTTATCATCAAACACCTACCAAAACAAGAATATCAACAATAGACAAGAAAATAGGATACAGGTTGCAATCTAGGGCCAAAATCTCTCCACATGAGAGTAAAGGCTCAAATCTCTTATCTTCTTATATATTCTTCAACTGAAGAATTCCAAGACCTTTACACTAGGACCAATAGCCGCCTCTAGACCAATTATGACCTCCTAGATGATGTAAGCCCACTATCCAAGTCAAACCTAGTCATCTTTCACTGGTGACAACTTCGAATGCCAACTACAAAATTTTGACATACACTACAAGTATTAATTTTTGGGCCCCTACAACATTTGTTGCCTCCAAAAGCAGAGAAATTTCCCCAAGGATTGCAAGGTTTACTTAACCTTCACTTCAGTTTCTCCTTCTTCTACTACTTGTAGGTGACCTAATAGACCTTACTTCTACATTATTTCTACAATTTTATCACCTCCATCTTGCAACCTCTAAACCTTACCCTTCACATGTGAGAGAGAGAAACAACCTAAAATTTAATCTTCCTTATTTCTTCTTACATAGCCTTATTATACTTCTCCTTTTGTTGAGCTAGATTACTTATGATGAGAGTGACCATAGGAGGCCTAGTCCCCTCTCCTATATATTGCTTTCGCTGTGAGGATGGCATTACTAGAAGGACTTGGTCTTGAGGGTATTTTGAACACTTTTTAAATACATACATATTTATATTCACAAGTTGCATGAGCCCTATAGGGTCTTCTTCATATGACAATGAATATTTTTGGACTTCTTGAACCTAGGACACACCCTCTAAGCAGGCACGAGTGACTAAACTCTAAATCAAGGCTGAGCATGAAACCCATGCTACAAAAGTAACAATAATAAATCTCTCTGCTTTTACACTATACAACAATCTTCAACACTGGATATTTTAGATTATTAGTTCTTTTTCATGCTATATGTTGTGCTTATCATCAAACAACTATCAAAACAAGAATAAAATACACTAAGGAACAAGAGATAGTGGTTGCCAAATATTTCCATAACCACTCCACTTGAGAGGAAAACGTGCAAATCTCTTAGCTTCTTATAGATTCTTCAAATGAAAATTCCAAGAAATCTAGACCAAGAGAAATACCCTTTCAAGACAAATTCTACCTTTGATGATGTGCTTCCTCTATCCAAGTAAAACCCAATAGAATATCTTCCGGCATGCACAACTTCCACCCACACCTACGTAATCGCCTCTACCTCTCGTAAATTCTAGCCCATGCAATAGTTCTCTTGATTCCACACTAGTCACAAGTATCATAGCTTCTAAGGTTTAATTTATCTTTTCCTAGGCTCGTAGGTGACATAATAGGCTTCCTTGACCTTTTTTCTACAATTTACTCAACTTTGATCTTGAAAACACGTAAACCCTATCCTTCCTTCTTCCTACTATAGGAGAAAGAGAGGAGAAGCAACCTAAACATCTTCTTCCTTTCTCCTTCTTGGCAAGCCTTCTCTTTATTTTCCTTTTGCTTTACTTAAATGATGAGAAGATGAGTGAGTGTCCATAGTAGGTTGAGTCCTATATATAGGCTTCCAAGGAGGATTATATGGCCTAATGAGGCACGCTTTCTTAGGTGCCAAGACAACTTGGTCTTTTAGAGGGTATTTTGACACTTTTAAATACAAAAATGATGCTGTTGTTAAGAAGGCTTATATAGATATTCTTCCTATGAACATGACTCTTTTTGACTTTTGACCCTAGGACACACCCTAGAAGAACTAAACTAGTGTTTGACCTCTCAATAAAAGACATTCTCTTGAAACCCATGCTACAAAAATAACAATAATAAATATTCTTTCATTTTACAATACTAAAAATCAAGCTAGTTACACTTTTCATGAGGAAAATGTTTTTAAACATTAGATAATGTCAAATAAGCAAGAGAAAACCCTTCCTTTCTACATCCGATGGAGCATTTGGAAAACACTCAATGTTTCATATTTAAATACTCAACTCGATATTGAACCATTCATTCAAAATTTACACAATGTGTGGCCGATATCGACAAGCAACTAGTTCTAATCCCATTTATTCTATCAACACAAGACCTCAATGCTTATTCTTCAAGTTTCTTCTATGGTGGGAACAAAACTAAACTAGCACAACAAAAATGACAATAACTTAATCTTTAATTTTTGTAAAGGGCTCCAACAAGACTAAGAATTAATAACGTATGGGGATTATTGTATTGTGCCAAATTTTAAATATAGAATTTTTTGTATGATTTTGTCTAGGTCACCATTGACTAGATCAATATGGAAACAAATTGAGCTTCATCTTAGATGGCACATTGGATGTAAAAAATTAAGTAATCCAAAATCTCTTAAAATTTTCTCATGTGCTCGCGTAAAAATTTAATAAAGATTCGTGGAAACATGGGCTTTTTGTCGGGAGAAAATATACAAGAATGCTTTGGAGTCATAGATTGATAGTTCTCAATTAATTTGGATCCAAGTCTAGTGATTTAGCACTTAATTAGGTAGGCAATAGAGGACAATATGTACAATATTTAGTTATCAAGGGAGAGACTAAACTATAGCATTGAGTGTTAATTAAGGCTGTCATTGATGTTAATGTGGCATTGACACAAGGCGCAATGCCGGGTTCTAGATGATGATGCTATGACTTCATTGACTAGGATATCAATGAAGATGTCATGCTAGGTAGAAGTCAAACCACTAATGAAGGAAGCCCTGGGTACTTGATCTAATGTTGCATGCACTCATGATCTAGATGTTAACCAATGATTCCACATGATGATGTCACGTAATTTGATGATAGTTGATGATGAGTTATGATGATCATGGTTGAGATCATTTGAGGGTTGGAAGACTATTTTGAAGTTCTCCAATAATGTTGAAAAGAGATTGCAATTATTATGTGATGACATGAGATGTATTCATTGTTGGACATTACCATGATGATGTGATGTCCTACATGTTCCTATGATGATGAAGAAGCGAAATAATGGAGAAGACAAACAATGGAGTAACCAAACAAAGAAGCCATATCGTCCTAATCATCTTCTGCATTAAAGATTTCTTAAAGAATAATATAAAATACTGGATAGCTGAGATCATTTGTTTAATTTTATACCCATCTTAAAAGAGTGATTTTTTCCTAATGCCTCAAATAAGTCTTTAACTCCAAATATCCTAAGAGAAAATGATTTTTCAGAAAGTATTATTTTTGGCCAACCGACCTAAATTCACACATTCATGGGCCTCCTCCTCCAAACAAACGTGTCCCAAAATTTGGCAAACCACTATAAATATGCATAAATCTTTTCATTTGTGAGACGTAATTTGGGATATATTCATCTTTGAGAATTTTGGATAGGAAGAATATAAAGGTCTCTGGGATTTCAAGACAATGAAGTCTTGGACACTTGTTTAGCTCGTGATTGCTGACCTTTAGGATGTAACAGAATCCTACAGAGACAGGTAACTAAAGAATGAATGACAGAGCATGCTTTAATTGTAGGTGCTCATTTCAAGCTCGCGATTACAAACCGTGGTGTGTGGACAAGCCACAAGATCCGAAAATTGCGCCTACAAATATAATCTCGGACCCGTGAATAATTGAGTTAGACTGCACTGCAGATAGTAGTCATTACCGCAAACTCCGTGTCTCCAATTAGTTTTGAAAGCTATTCCTTTGAAGAATTTTGTAGCAAAGACTTGGAGCATTATTAAAGGCCTGGAACAATGAAGCAACATAATTGAGATCCTCATGAGCTAATATTAGTATAATTGGGGCATTTTTGAAACAACGGGGGAGGCTTAATAAATCTTTTGAAGACACCTTTTACCGGCTAACTCATACAAACTTTGTAAAGTACGACTAAAGCACTCTGCAATGATTTTGTGAAGATAGGAATGAGACTTTGAAGACATTTTGGAAATCCTGTCAAAGCTTCTTAGAGACCTTTGGAGCGTAGTTACACTAGAAGAGAAGTCTTAGAAGTATTGAATAGACCTACTATAATTGTTGCAATAGAATTGCAACATTGTTTGGTGAGTCCCATGGAGTAGCTCTAATGAAGTGTTCTAACAATTTATTGAAAGTATCTTATCGAAGTTGTCCTCAAGGAATTTTATGATATTGTAGCCATTAAAGCAACTCCCTTGAAAGAATTTCTGAAGTAGCATTTTGTAGACATTTTGAAAGTCCTAGAAGCAACAGAAGAAGACTACTGAGTTGGGATTGAGAGCATTGAAGGATTATCTTTAGAACTTGTAAAGACTTCCTCAAGACTAATCTGCAGTATTTGGAGACTAATTGTATTAGTCCATTGGAGCAACCTTTGAAGAGAATTCTTAACATCTGTAGACTTTTGGTGGAAGTTCGATATACATCTTGAGTGAGGATTTGAGTAATCTGAGATATCCTTTGAGCAAGCCCTAAAGACATCAAGGTCTTGTGGAGATGATGTTGAAGACAATGTGATGCATTGTTAAAGCCATCATGAGGTAACTTCAAGAAAGTGTTTGGGTATGATGAAGAGTAGTGGTGACACCTCGAAGAAGAAAAGGTTGTCATTGATGGTAGCAAGATGAGACGAAGAGAGCAAGAAGATCGGTTTGGGGCTTGTCAAGAAGCCATCGGGAGGGAGTAAGTATAATCAAGTATATCTTGACGAAATGTGGCAGGAGGTTGGAGCCTCATAGAGACAAGGTTGGTGCCTTGGAAGATAGGGTTGGAGCCCTGGAGGATATGAGTCCTCAAGAGACGTGGATGGAGCGTGTACCAGATATAGGGTTGAAGCCGTTGAAGTTGGTGCCTTGGAATTAACAAGGTTGGAGCCTTCAAAGTCCAAGTCAGTGCTTGGAAAATACAGGTTGGAGCCTGGGAAATTGAAGATTAGTGTCTTCATCTAGGGTTGGAGCCCTACATATATTGTACTTGATTTATTTTAAAGAATAAATTAATAAAAACATTTATTATTGTCGTTCATTTTTTGTTCTAAATACAAGTGATCCAACTAGTGAAATTAACAATCGAAAAGAAATACTGATTCACCCCCTTCTCAATATTTCCAAAATAGAGACTTTTTGGATTTCTCTATTTAGATCACTATATGTTTTTATCCTACAATAAAATATACAGATTTTTTTTCTTTAAAAAAAATGAAAATTAATCTAATGCTCTTCTATGAATACCTGGAATCTTCACAAATATACAAAGAAAAACAACGAAAGAATAAAATATGAGCATGCATACCTATATTGGAAGCCTTGAATGACGCTGAATCAGTACCAACCGTGGCAACCGGCACTGCAGGAGAAACTTCCAATGGCTGATCCTTCGGCTGTTGGCCAACAAGGGGAGGGACTTGTAATTCCCGACGTCTATTCTCCACAGTAATCAGAGGGGGCAACTCTTCTGCAGCCTTCCGCCCTACATATCTAATGTTCTCCGCAGTTTTTGAAGGAGAACAGCTTTCCAGTATTCTTTTGATGTCAGCTGAATACTCTGGAAAGTTCAAGCGATGAGCAGGTTGGACTCCCTTGAGGAGCAAGGCGGCTGCGTCGAATGCAATGGAAGCCATCTCTACTGAGGGAAATGTTCCCAGATGGAGCCGTGTTTTATTAGAGACCCGCGCTTTCCATCTTTTGCTACTAATACGCGTCACACATCTGTATTTTTTTAATCCTCCTGCCATTGTGTTTACCTTAGGGTCTCCAACATAACCACTATCCTGCATACCAGGTTCCAATCTCTGGGCTAGTTATCCAGGAAAGGAGAGAAGAGGGTATATGCAGGCGAAGTGGAAGACTTGGACAATGCAAGATTCACAAGAATATGAGGATCATTCATGTAAGCTAAATAACTTCTAAGTAGAGCAGAATGATTGAGAAGACGGGCCTGAACTCAAGAGGAGGACTGTAAGGTTAGAGATTGTCTCGCTTATGATTATATATATAATTTTCGTGGATTTTTTATACGATGTGATCTTCCGAGTTTTAGCGGTCAAAGATCCATATAAAATGGATGTCAGTGAGAACAAGGGCTCTAAATACCTCCATATAAAATGGAGGGCAGTGAGAAAAAGGGCTCTAAATACCATTACGAGGGGTCATTGTGAAGAAGGATTTTAATGTTTGAGTCCTGATATGGAGGTTTAAAGGATAATGGAGTAGTTGAATTACCAGGGGGCAATGAGAAGAATGATTTTAATGTTGGAGTCCCAATATGGAGGTTTAAGGTAAAACTCGTCATGGATTAACGCACTTAACTGTTCGGTTTAATGGAGTAGTTCAATTACAAGAGGTAATGTTTGAATCCCGATAAACTCTTACAAGGATTAAACTCTTCATGGATTACGGGATTAATTGAGTTGACTGACGTATTAAAGCAAAGCAGGTTTGTTTAATTAATTTTTTTAATATTTTTATAATTTATTTTTCAATGTAATTTGTTTAAAATTTGGTAGAAATTTATAAAACTACAAATTTAATGAGTTTAAATAATACAAACAAATATTTTAACTAAAATTTTTCCAAATTATGACCACAAAAAAAAAAAAAAAAAAACTCCATAAATTTTCACAAAACCCAAAGCAACTCCAAAAATCCCCATTACTAGAACTCCTTATGTAAATGCTTCCATTCGGTCATTTTAGTGATATTTTTTATGATATGATTTAATAATAAGTAATTTATAGTTATAATTATATATTTATTTTGTTGAGGATTTACTATATTTAAGAAATTAATTTGTAATTTAAAAATCAGCTATTAAAAATGTTGATCAAATTACATCATTAAGATTTGGTTGAGGTTTCATCATTTAATTAATTAATCAATAAATAAAAATTAAGAAAATTAATTAAATTAATTTTTTTTAAAAGCTGGGTTAAGAAAATTTTAAATAAAATATTATTTAATTATATTAAATATAATACACGAGTTAATACAATGATGGTTGGAAATTAAGTAAGAGCTCGAGTGCAATTCTCGCTAGGTAATTTTGTTTATATAACAAAATTACCTAGGAGAGTGGGAGTCGAGCTCTTACTTAATTTCCAACTATCATTGCGGTTAAGGTTCTTAGCATATCGTTCAATTCCGATCGCTTCCCTTAATTTCCTATGGTAAATGTTATTTACATTAGCAATGACCTTGGAGTCTCCAATACAAACACAGTGACAAGATTTTTCGACATGCTCACCAAGAGCTCAGGTATGGGTTCAAATGTGTCTAAGATCCGCAACATGCTCCCGAGTTCTCTACATAATGGATCCACTAGTTTCTCCAATATTGTAATGTTCCAAATCTGAAACACCTAGCAACCCATGGCTGAAAAATGCATTTCCCAGGAATGGAGGCAACAAGATTTGAAACTAGGACTTGGATGCCTTAGAACGATGTTTCTAATTACTAAATCCAAGAGGAGGCTCCAAATAAATCCTTCTAGGGTGGTGAGACAAGCCTCCCACACCTAGTTCCTTTCAAAAATTGCCCAAGGAATGGGGCTGCAACAATGTATGAACATACAATGGAAGGACAACCTTATTCTATAGCTGTGAACACATGAAGATATGTATAGCCAACAAATATCTGATATAGCAGCAAATGTATACAATGTGTGGAGGAATCAATCACTCGAGCTAGGCAATGGAAGCCTCAATGAAGCATATACAAGGCAATGAAGCAATACCGCTATGAAAAATATCATATGACTAAAATAACACAACTTACAGGAGATACTGCTGCACACAAAATGAGAATAGGATGATATGACAATATCAGCTCAAAGAAATGAGGGGGAGCAAGCTCTCAACCCCAGAAAACACTAACACAACAAAAATACACAACCCTTGGAAGGATCGGCTACAATATACATGAAATTGGCAAATCTGCAGACATGCCCGAGTTGTTGGGATGTAGCTACAACTCAATACTAGAAATACATGGAGATGGCTGAACATGATGCTTAAACTAAAACAAACCTCCTCCAATGGATCTCTCAATGTAAGGCTAATCTCGACACTGAAGATCTTGCCCTCCAAGAAGCTGGTGCAACCTCTCACTGCAAGTGTGCACTGAAATAACACAGTCTCGAGGATGGACTGTGTTGTCTATGATGGGAGATTTTGGCCTTGATGCCAAGATGTGAAAATCAGCTCTGAAAACACTTTCACTAACCTCCCAGAGCAAGAGAAACTCCCCCCTCTGAAAGATAAGCCAAAGAGAAGTGTTGTGGAACCCTCCACTATAATGCCCCAACAACAGTGTGTTATACTTGAGCATAAATAATGTAGTATCTGAAGAATGGCTTTGGCCTTGAGCCAAGATGTGGAGAAGATGAAGTGCAATCCTCCAGGAGGTCTCTCAAGAAGGAGAGGAAATCCTAAATAGGAATCCCTCATGCTAAGCAGCATTGCAACTCAGCTGAATAGTCGGAGTGTGAAATTTTTCTGAATAGACAAATAATCAAATGATCCAAGATGTCCCTCTATGGCTGCCTCCTCCTCTTCTTATACAAGTGAATGCCTCTTTGCCATGGACCCCACCCATTAGCATTTCCTCCACAAGGAATATTTATCCCTCCAAAATTGTGTTGTCTTCCCATGCAAGCTACACCTCTTAGGGAGCGTTGTTGACTTGGTCAAACTTGACCTTGCCCTCTTGCAAATTGCCTCTTTTCATACTGGAAGGTGCAAAATAAGTTGCTCCAATGATCCTTTTCACATTATGAAGGATATTTTTCCTACTCATGGGCCTTTTACCCATTTTATTCACCTCCTAGATGAAATAAGAAAAAATTAATGTTCCAATTTTCTTCATGAAAATTTGGGAACATTACAGTCCTCCCCTCTCAAAGATTGCTTGTCCTCGAGCAAGTGCAAGGATAGACTGAGTTATTTTCTTCTCCTCTCCCTATAGCATCCCTGCATGATGATCTCCTCCAAGGAAAGTGATGCTATCTCATCAATCAAATCTCCATAATGTTCCTCCTCAGCATGTAAGTCAGCTATCAAGCTGTCATCATTTGAAAGTGAAATAATCAAGAGGATAACAAAGTGATGTCTAGATGTCCCCTTGAAGAATGGGATCTGAAATAGAATGGGAACTATCTTTCCCATATGGATCCTCCATCTCCAAGCTATGAGCAATGGAAAATGAGTCACCTTCCAACCAGGCAACTCCTGAAAGCTGTCATCCACCTTTGGCTCCAACAAAGTGGGTGGAATGAAAATTAGCACAGAGTAAGAAATGTAGCCTACCCCACACTGTCCATCTCTCCACTTATGATAAGTGTAGAGTGATAGCTATCCATGGGATGAAATAGGCTTTCCCTCAAGTGGCAAGATGAGGACTAGATCTCCAAAGATCTATCCCCTAATGTTGTAAATGAAGCTGACCCAAGTATCTCCATATATGATGAGTTGTAAGTCATCAACATATGGTATGTCATCCATCATATGGCTCACTTCATATGGAAACAAGTGAGTTTCTCTAGTGGCCATGTCATCTACCATGTTCCCCTTAGAACATGTAGTGCAAAAAGTGTTAGGAATTTTTACCTCAACGGACACATCCACACAATGTGTCTCTCTCCCAAGCATGCCCCTCATAAAGATAGCAACGATAGAACCATAGGGAGCAAAAATGAGAATCATACTTCATGCCATGTTCAACAAATGTGAAGGACAATGGTCCCTCAAGTGCAACCAGCACAGCTTGACCCTCAACTGCAATGGAGACTGATAAAATAAGTGGCTTCTCAACCACTTGCCTGCTACTCTAATATCCTCATAAGTATGGAGGAAGTTAATAATGTAAGATGTACAAAGAGTATGCCCTCCATAATATGCCTCTTATACATACATCATATGAATGCTCATGTAAACAACAATGAATACCCTTACCATACTCTCTGCTCATAAAAATGGAGTGGCTCAAAATTGAGTCTCCCCTCATCCCCAAAGTGGAAAGAGGTGGTTGTGCTAACTCCTCCAAAGAGTTGTGTCTCTCCTCCATCCCAATATGATCCATGCATCTCCTCATATGCAGATATATCTCCTCCTCAAAGCCCATCAAAAAATACCCCCCATGATGGTGTGGTATGCTATCATAGAACAAGTGGGGCTGAAAAGGAAATCCTCATAAGCTGCTTGTAGAAACTTCTCGTTGAGCTTGGAAGCTCTACGAAATAAGATCCTACTATAATATAAGATGACCCCATGTCTGACCAAATATTCCTCCAAGTGCAACTTGCCATCCAAGATCATGCAAGTAAAAAGATCCTTGGAATACTCCACCAACAACTAGGAGCTCCAATATGGATCCATCCTCCATAGTGACAGTGCTAATGATCTCTCATGAAGAGAATCTGTCACATGGTCATCCTTTTATTTGACATATCTCATGCCAAAGATGCAAGTTGGAAGACTGTTGTCCTTCCCCCGCTGCTTTTTCCACAGCGCAAAATCTAAAATTGAAGTGGGTACTAATAATGTTGAGAGAATGCTCTCTCTCTCCTTGAGTCTACCCCAGACTCCTAGCGCTGTATCAAGCTCTCTCCAGGTCTCCAACATCCTAAAATCAATGATTGGTGCCCCCATATGTGAAGCATCCATCCTCCTCTGCTGATCCAGTGGTCTTCCTGACAAAATTTCTCCATGCAATGAGACATCATCATCAAGAGATGATTGAATATATGAATGGAGATAACCCTCCATGCTTCCACTGCGCAATCCAATCACCTTCTTAGGTGCATCAACCTCCAAAAATGAATAGGGATGTATACTCCTCATCTCATGATGTTGGGTCTTCTCCCTACTTCCTGCTTGTGTCTGCATGGTTCCACACCTCCTCAACAATGGCACAGGTAAAACATGAGTTGTGCGTTCACCTCTACACATGAGATCCTAGGAACCTTCTTGCAAAGATGCAAGCATCCCCCTACTTGGAGCAAGAGCTCTGCTTTCCTCTACATGAGGTGGTAGATCAACTCCAGATCTAACAGTGCTATTGCCCTCAATCTCTACAACATGAATGGGAAATTCTCCAATTAATGGATCACTTTTTGAAAAAGGGATCTCCATGCTCCTTTGCTCAAAGGTGTGAGATGAAAACTTTTCTTCCAGCAAAGTATGGTGCAAGTTTTCATTGAATGGTTTTTCTTGAGTTTTATTGTTTACTCCTACCATGTGTGTCTCATGAATCTTATTATCAAATATTTTCACCAATGCCTCAATGAAATTTGCATAAGTGGCAATGTTTACATTTCTCAAAGAAAAAGATTTAAAGATCCACCAGGCATAAGCCTTACCTCTCAAATGTAGCACTGCAACTTTGATGGATTCCTCTCCAAGGATTTGGTGCTACTGCAAGAAGGCCTCTAACTCCTCCACCCAAGCTTTGGCTGAACATACACGTGAACCCTCAAAGGTAGATAGACGAAATATATCCTCCTGCTCTTTTCCATTCACCTTCATCTTCCAAAACTATGAAAAACTTAGATGATCCTATTATTTCTGAGTTTGAGACTCATGATCCTCCAAGAAATCACTAAGGGTTTCCCTCCCAGCAACTTCTTCTCTTATTTTCATCTCTCTTCTAGCAATCCTGGGCATGTGACTGCACTGTACAAGATGGTGCGTACCTGCATGCTCACACTCCTCCAATCTAGAGTTTTCTTTTGAATCAAACCTTCTAGGAGATTCTCTATACTTCCTCCGAATATCCTCATACTCTTCATGGATCATATATATAGATTTAGGAAGAAGTTTGGTAATCTTATCCCCTTTTTCTTTTTCTTCTCCAAAAGATGGAGTCTTTCTTCTACTTATTTCATTGTCCCCCTTATAAGAATAGGAACTGCGGTGCTCTTCCTCTTTTTTCTGCATATCCTCCTTGGGGAGGTTCTTCATGTATATAAAATATGGTGAGATTAAACTCATCCTCTTCAATATTCTGATCTTCCTGGGATTAGACTCATAGGCTGAGCCAAGAGAGTAGCTTTGATACCACTGTAATGTTCCAAATCTGGAAAAGCTAGCAACCCATGGCTGGAAAACGCATTTCTCAGAAATGGAGGCAGCAGGATTTGAAACCAGGACCTGAATGCCTTAGAACGATGTGTATAAGTACTAAATCCAAGAGGAGGCTCCAAAGAAATCCTTCTAGGGTGGTGAGACAAGCCTCCTGCACCTAGTTCCCTTCAGAAATTGCCCAAGGAATGTGGCTACAACAATGTATGAACATAAAATGGAAGGACAACGTTATTCTATAGCTGTGAACACATGAAGATATGTATAGCCAACAAATATCTGATATAGCAGCAAATGCATACAATGTGTTGAGGAATAAATCACTCCACCTAGGCAATGGAAGCCTCAATGAAGCATGTAGAAGACAATGAAGCAATACCACTATGAAAAATATCATATGACTAAAGTAACGTAGTTTATAGGAGATAATTCTGCATACAAAATGAGAATAGGATGATATGACAATATCACCTCAAAGAAATAATGGGGAGCAAGCTCTCAATCCTGGAAAACACTAACACATCAAAAATACATAACCCTTGGAAGGATTGGCTACAATATACATGAAACTGGCAAATCTGTAAAAATGTCGGAGTTGCTGGGAAACAGCTACAACTCAATACTATAAATACATGGATATGGTTGAAGATGATGCTCAAAATGAAACAAACCTCCTCCAATGGATCTCTCAATGCAAGGCTGATTCCGACACTGAAGATCTTGCCCTCCAAGAAGCTGGTGCAACCTCTCACTGCAAGTGCGCACTGAAATAACGCAGTCTTGAGGATGGACTGCACTGTCTATGATGGGAGATGTTGGCTTTGATGCCAAGATGTGCAAATCAGCTCTGAAAACCATTTCACTAACCTCCCGAAGCAAGAGAAACTCCCTCCTCTGAAAGATAAGCCAAAGGGAAGTGTTGTGGAACCCTCCACTGCAATGCCCCAGCAACACTGCATTATAATTGAGCAGAAAGAATGTAGTATCTGAAGAATGGCTTTGGCCTTGAGCCAAGATGTGGAGAAGATGAAGTGCAATCCTGCAAGAGGTCTCTCAAGAAGTAGAGGAAATCCTAAACAGGAATCCCTCATGCTAAGTAGCACTACAACTCAGCTGAATAGCCGAAGTGTGCAATTTGTCTAAATAGAAAAATAATCAAATGATCCAAGATGTCCCTCTATGCTTGCCTCCTCCTCTTCTTATACAAGTGAATGCCTCTTTGCCATGGACCCCACCCATTAGGGTTTCTTTCACAAGGAATATTTCTCCCTCCAAAACTATGTTGTCTTCCCATGCAAGCTACACCTCCTAGGCAGCGCTGTTGACTTGGTCAAACTTGACCTTTCCCTCATGAAAATTTCCCCTTTTCACACTGGAAGGTGCAAAATAAGCTGCTCCAATGATCCTTTTCACATTATGAAGGATCTTATTCCTACTCATGGGCCTTTTACCCATTTTATTCACCTCCTAGATGAAATAAGAAAAAATTAATGTTCCAACTTTCTTCATGAAAATTTGGTAACATTACAAATATAGAGAGTTCCACATGAACAAGGAATCATATAAACCCCTTTCATGTCCTTAGGGTCGATAGGATTCTTAACTAACCGAAGAGAACCTCTATGCACTATTAGAAATTTTTTTGGGTCACTTAAGGACCCTATCAACTATAAGGACATGAAAGGGATTTACATGACTCCTTGTTCATGTGGAACTCCCTATATTGGAGAAACAGGTTGATCTATTAGGCAAAGAATGTGGGAGCATGTTTCATATATTAGACACAATCGACCTCGTACCTCGGCTCTTGTTGAGCATGTGGAAAAATCTTGTCATGATGTCTGTATTGAATACTCCAAGGTCATTGCAAAGGTAGATCACTTCTCCCATAGGAAATCAAGGGAGGTGATCGAAATTGAACAACATGCTAAGAATATTAACCGTGATGAAAGTTTGAAATTAAGTAAGAGCTCAACCCGTGTTCTCGCTATATATATATATATATATATATATATATTGACTTTATCTATCTATTAATTAATTTATTTATTAAATTAAAATTTTTAACCCTCCCTATTATATTTAATATAATTAAATAATATTTTATTTAAAATTTTCTTAACACCTCTTTTTCAAAAAAATTAATGTAATCAATTTATTTTATTTTCATTTATTGATTAATTAATTAATCGATTTATTTTTAGTTACTTACTTTTTTTTTTTTTAATGCTCCCTATTATAATTAATTTAATTAAATAATATTTTATTAACTCATTTTTAATAAAAAAATTTAATTTCTAACTAATCAATTTTTATTAATTAAAAAAATAATTCTTAACTAACTCATTTTTATTAAAATTTTCTTAAATAGATTTCTTAATTAACTTCTAACAGCTAGTTTTTAACATCTAGTCTTAACGACTAGTTTTTAACAACTAGTTCTTAATGACTATTTCTGGACAATGATGCATCTCCTCTATTTATTCATCAAGAGAGATTAGTTTCTCCACCTTGTTTTGAGGAGGAAGCACATTAGTTGGTTCAAAACCTCGACCAAATCCTAATGATGAAATTAAACAACATCATAAAATAATATAACATAATAAAAATAATAAAGACTAAGTAAAAATAAAAAATAAAAATAAATAAATAAATAAAATAAATCTAAGACTTTTTTGATCCATAATGTAGATAGAAAATCTTTATAAAGGTTGACCAAATCCCAATGATGTGATTAATCGAAAGATTTTATATCTAAAATAAAATAAAAATAAAATAAAATAAAATAAATAAATAAATAAATATTAAATAATAAAAATTTTAAACAAATAAATAAATGAACATATAAATAAAAATAATACCACATAAAAAAGGAAATTACCAAATATACACTAGAACTTGGTCAACATTAAAAATATTATTTAAAATATATAATTATAAATTAACACAACAGTCAAAATGAAAACAACCAATAAATTAATTAATTAATTAAAATTAAAATTAAAATAAAAAATAAAAAATAAATAAATAAAGAAATGGACGTATAAATAAAAATAATACTACATAAAAAGAGAAAGGAAATTACCAAATATATACGGAGTTTTCTACCCACGTAGTGAAATAGTCCTGATGACAAAAGACTGTTGGAATCTGGTAACCTAAAATTCAAAAAATCAGGTAGTTGGAATGTTTGGAATCCATTCTTGATAGTGGAAATGGATTGAGCACTATCAAAAACCCTTAGGGCACTCAAAATACTAAATTTTAACAACTGTAAACAAGATTCTGGTCAAATTTTTGCTGGATTTTTTGAAAATCATTGCCGGATTTTGGGCCATTTCACTGCCTCTTTAGACTAGGCGAATATATACTAAAACTTGGTGAACATTAGATATATTATTTAAAATATATAATTATAAAATAATGAAATAAGTGAAGAGACCTAAAAAAAAATAGCAAACCTATTAAATGACTCTCATAATAAGTATATAAAACATATCAAGCATAAACCCAATGAAAAATAAAAGAGAGGAAAATACGAGAGAAAGGAACACTACTCAGAGCACAGAGATGGGATCCAACAACTGCTAACTTTCCACTCGTCATCCCAATTCAACGTACGAAGTATTTTCTCAATGTCAACAACTTCCCTAAAATTTACGGTGATGGAAATGATAAACCCTGGAAATGACTTTTGATTCTTCCATACAAATGTGGTGCTTATTCCTCTGCACGTGCTCAGCTAGAGCCGAGGACCTCATTCTACCATTTCCAATATCAACATTATGCTCTTGAATCCTTTTATTAATCGACTGACTTATTCCTCCAATGTAGGGGATCCCACAGTAGCACAACATCAAATGAACATTTATTTTCAGTTTCATGTCCTTAAATTTAACATAAAATTTGCATTTTGTTTAGTTTCTTTGGGTTATAAACTTTTGAGGCCATTTAAGGGCATACATGACATTTTCACCTTTGGAGAGAGAAAAAAATGTGAGACTAGTTTCAATCCAAGTGGATCTCACAAGTACAAGTGGTTCTCAAAGTACAAGTGGCATTGGAAATGGCTCAAAAATCAAAGTGTTGTTTGATGACAGTAAGACCAAGACCAAATCAAATTGTTCATCTTCCATAATCTAACGGTGTAAATGACACTCCAATCTGAGGTTGTATGAAGAAGTTAGAGCAAGTCAAAGTTGTGGTTAATGTTCATAGTGGGCCATGTTTAAGTGTTTTACAAATTTACCAAAATGAGGGCATCGAAAATTATCTCCTGAGAGAGGAAGAATATGTGGGATGGCTCATTTCACTAACAAATCATAAATTGGAAAAAAAAATATGGTTATATTAACAAAAAAAAAATATAAATAAAAGTGGGGGGTGGAGGTTAGCGAGGTGGCACCCCCACAACCCCGTCTTGGGTCCATATTAAATTATATAAATATAAGAAATGTTTGGGAATGTCCCTGCGTTTACCACTAATTAATTGATTAAGGTAGTGTGGGATATGTGTTTTTTTGTTATTTGAGAATGTTTAGTTTTCACAATAATCTCCGCAATATTTCATTATTCTTGACTCTAAACATGCTTCCTCTCCACGTATGAACTCCACACTCCAAACAAAAAAATCCACCTCCAAAAGTTTCTTCCACTAAGCATGTGCTCAAAATTATGCTCAAAAATCAAAGTTTTCAGAATGAGTCGAAACTTGAATGACTGTGTATTGTTCATTTTTTTTAATCCGGCACAAATTGTTTCTCATACAATGGACTCTATATGGCTTCAGAAATGAGTTTTTTCTATTTTCTTAAATACAAAAATTTGGAAAAAAAATTATGCAAACAAGGAGCTTAGTGAGCAGTCCATACTGTTGAAGTGGCATGTTGACTGGGCAGGTCAACAAGTTGTTTAACCCATCTCTCTACGAATCATTTGATTCCAAGTGGCATAGTTTGGTTGGTGCTCATTTTTGTGTGTTGGAAAATTTCTATTTACTCTTATAAGGCCAATGAGTAGGAGGAAAATGCCTCAGCCTCGGGACACCATGTGTCCCCCTCATGGCATGAAAAAATTATGTTTATGGGTTAGAGGGACCGGTTAGGGTTCAAACCCAAGACCTTCGGAAAACTAGCACACATCGTTACCAACTCTCTTATGCAATGGTTATTAACCATATACAAAATCTAGATGTATTTAAATTTAATCTAAAGCGTTGATGGGGGGTAGAGGGGGCCAACCATGTGATCCAGCCCCCAATCCTTGTGACCACAATCCAAAACCAACGATGGAGCACCGGAGCACTGAACCATAAGCACGATTATTAAATCTTAATTGATTCTTAATTACTGTTAAATTGGATTTATTAATAGGTCCCATTAAAACCTTAATTGTGCCTTAATTAAAATTAAGCAAGGTTTGTTAGCGCTAATCTAGTTCACAAGTTTCATTTGTAAAATTAACTGTCATGTAGGACATGTTTCCAAATTCGAGGTGCATTTGTAGGACCGGCCTGGATTTTGTGCAAATTTTGGAGTGAATTGTGGGAAAATTAGGTCAAGCCATGACTCATTCAATTTTTGATGAAATCAGGAATAGAAAGAGTCTAAGTTACTATTTTTGAGTGTTCCGGACTCAATCAAGCAGGTTTGACGAGGAGGAAATCATTATAGAGATAAAATTTTCAAATTTGAGCATAATATAGAAGCCAAAGCCTTGGATTTTGGACGAAGGAGATGTAGCCTAGGAGGGGTGAGCTATTGTATTGTACTTTTTATTACTATTGTTCAGTCCTTTTTTATGGTAAATTGTTCATAAAATTAACATAGAAATCACTCATGAGTGTGAGTAACTTGCAAGAAAACTTGAACCCCTAAGCACATGTAAAACATTTGTTTCAAACTCTGAAAGAGGAATTAGCACAGCATTACCAACATACCTTTATTAGATCATATTTTGTATTAGAGCTTTAGGTTTGTTGTGAAATAATGGATCTAATTGTTTGCAAGTTTGTGTCATGGTTACAAGGTTAAAACTAAAAAGAGGAGAAGGTTAGTTGGCTAAAATCCCTATATTTGGCTCGAGAGGAAGAAGGGAAGGGTTTCCAAAGTATTTAACACTAGCACCCAATCAAATTGAAGTTGAGTCTTCAGTGGGCATGTCTCATGAAGGAGATCCTACCATGACATAAGAGGAGAGAACATTAAAAAAGGCATTTTTTGATATGACATAGATGGTAAAGGTCCTATATGAGGAGAGAAATTTAAGGATTCATGGAGAAAGTTCTAGTCCTCCTATAGGAGAGTGTTCTCCAAGAGGAGGAGGTCATGGACATGGTAATAAAGCACCATCCACTCCACCATCATCCTCACAACCATATTCGCCTTCCTCTTCATCATCTTCCACTACCACAACCCTTCAACCTATTCATACACATGCTTCAAAAGAAACTAGTAAATCACCATTACTTAAAATTGATGTTAGAGCTACCAATGTATAATGGTGAAGTGAATGCAGATAAAATAGATGATTGGATTCATCAGTTAAAGGTTTATTTCAGAATTCTGAACCTCCAAGAGGATGACATAAAGATTCAATTAGATTCCTTGAGAATGGAGGGTGCAACATTTGTATGGTTGGAAGCAAGGACACAAGATGAGATTAAAAAAATGGTAAGATCCCAATTTTTTGTTTAATTTCATTTTTTTCATTAAAAGGAAAATTTACCCTCTAGCTTACATGCAAAAATCCATTATGAACAGGAAAAAATTTATTCAATTGAAAGGTCGAAGTGTGGAAGATTACACTCAAGAATTTAGAGAAAGAGCTCTTATGTTAGGCGTTGATTTTCATTTTGATGATACCTTGATGAAGTATATAGGGGGTATACAAAGTCACCTGAAACATACCATAATCATGTTTAATCCCACTATTCTAGATGAGGTATGTGTGCAAGATACACACCTTGAGGAAAGAGGGAAAAATGTACGAGAAGAAGGTAAAAATAATCATTTAAGGGTGGTGAAAAATGAAAGGGTTTCAAAGGAAAACAAAAGAAAAATTCATCCATTAAAAAGGAAGGGGATAAAACCACATGTAAACATTGTTGCAAAGAGGGTGAAGAGTACTATTGGAAGCTTCATCCAGAATTGAGGCCTAATAAATTCAACAAGAAGGGGAAACAAAAGACAACTGATACTGCACAACTGGTTCTTGGATCCAACTCAGGTGATGAGAGTAAATTTCATCCATGCTCATAAATGGAAAAGAATCCATAGTAAGTACTAGTTCATCAAATTTTCACAATAACACTCCAAGTGAAGAAATAAGAATAGAGATGTTTCATGTAAGAGTTGTCTCAAAACATAATAAATTTGACACACTATTTGATAGTGGGTCTCAATCGAGCTTAATATAAGAAGTCTTAGTCAAGAAAATTAATCTTGAAACCATACCTAGTCACAAGCCATATATTTTGGTTGTGATAACCATGGATACAAATTTACAGGTTACAAGAAAATTTATTTTTTGGTTTTGCAATCATTGCAAACTTTGTTGATGAAGTTGAGTATGCTGATGTACCACTTGACTTATCAGGAATTGCTTTGGGTAGTCCTTATCTCTATGAGAGGAAAGAAGTTTTCTATCACCATGAGAGAAAGTAACACTTGGTCAAAGATGGAGTGGAATTTATTGTGAGAGCTCATCACAAAAGGATAAATCTTTCTTAAGTTAATGCCGGGAAAATGAAGAGACTAGTAAATTCAGGTAAAACGTTTGTGCTCTTTATGATCAAACAAAAGAATGATATGAATTATGAATATTTTGAAGGTTGTGATGATAAATTGAAATCTGATTTATTTGATGTGTTGAGTCAGCATGGTGAGATGTTTCAGGAAACAATGGGGTTACCTCCCAAGAGGGGAATCCAACATGAGATAGAGTTGTAGCAGGATGTTGCACTCCCTAGTATTGGCAGGTATATCATGTCGATAATGGAAAGTGCATAAATTAAGAAGAAAATACAACGTTTTTTGAATAAAGGGATCACTCTCCCATCTAGCTCACCATTTGGTTCACCGAATGTGTTGGTGCCCATGAACGATGGTATATGGTGCATGTGTGTGGATTTTAGTACACTAAAACAAATCACGGTAAAGTATCATTATCCACTCCCAAGAATATATGATTTGCTTTCCTAGTTGAGGTATGAAAAATATTTCACTAAGTTAGACTTAAGAAATGGTTATCATCAAGTTAGAATAGCTAAAGAGGACATATGGAAGACCGCATTTAAAGTTAAACAACGATTGTTTGAGTGGCTTGTCATGCCTTTTGGTATTTGCAACGCTCCAACTACTTTTATGAGAGTTATGAATGATGTATTAAGACCATTTCTTGATGATTTTTTCC
This sequence comes from Pinus albicaulis, assembly GCA_034641835.2. NCBI lineage: Eukaryota > Viridiplantae > Streptophyta > Pinopsida > Pinales > Pinaceae > Pinus > Pinus albicaulis. Next base: position 675,091,111 of record CM076575.1, read on the forward strand.
TTTTCTACTTACATGATATTTTGATATTCATCAAATGACGAGATGAACATGTCATGAATGTAAGAAAAGTGGTTGATGTGTTAAGAAAAGTATAGTTATTTTTGAATATGTCAAAACGTAAAGATTTTGCTAAAACTTATTTTGTTTATTTGGGAAATATTGTTGGAGGAGGTGATCTTAAGATAGACCCCTCTAAGGTTGAGGTCCTTTTGAATTGGCCAACACCCCAGAGAGTCATTGAGGTAAGAATTTTTCTTGGAGCAACACAATATGGGAAGAAGTTCATTGCTAATTTTTCTTCTGTTGCAACTCCGTTATATGAATTGACTTGTGTTAAGAATCTCTTCCACTAGGGAGGAAAGAAAAAAATTATGCTTTGAAAGAGAAGATCAGTTAAGCCCCAATACAAGTACTACCTGACCTGGGATAGCCCTTTGGGATTCAAACCGATGCAAGTGACTATGACATAGGCATAGTCCTCTTACAGCATAGTAAGCCCATTTCATTCCATTCAGAATTGTTCAATGGTGCAGTGATAAATTACCCTACTTATGAAAAGGACCTATATTCCTTGGTTCAAATTGTGAAGAAGCAGAAACACTATTTGATGGGAAAGGAAACCATCATTGAAATCGATCACCAAACATTCCAATACTCTCAATCGCAAACTAAGTTGCAGCGGTCAGGGAACATTCAATGGATTGGTTTCTTACAACAATTCCACTTCGTCGTCAGGTGTAAGAAAGGTATGTACAACAAGGTTGCTGATATGATTTATAGGCCTATTATTAGTGCAGCCACTTTATTCAAGAATACTTCTATTTTATATAAACATTATGTTGAACAATATGCATTTGATAACAGCTTTAAATATGTTTATGGAAACTTGATTCAAGGTCTCCAAGTTAAGGAATTGGATTATCATGTACATAATAACTTGTTGTCTCATTAGGAAAGATTTGTATTCCATGGGGAGAGAGAGTGAATGTCATAATGGAAACAAACACTTATTTTATTGTTGGACATTTAGGTGTAATAAAAACAGTCTCAAACATTCATAGGTATTGTTATTCGCTTGGTATGCTTGAACGTGTAACAACTCCACTTACCACTACAATTTTTTTCCTAATTATAGTATGATTAGTCACTTTTCGAACTCTATCGCTCCTCTTTGACAATTTCTATTCTTATATTTTTATCCCTAGTTCGTCAATTTTCAACAAACATATTTCTCTCTATTGTCATGCTTAGAAAAATTTTGTGGTGATATGTTTTCTAGTAGATCGTTCACAAAATCACTACTTCTTCTTTATTACACTCTATCCTCCTTATCCTCATATGATTTGGATGCATCTTATCATCTCTATCACCTTAATTGTGCATGAATGAAATATTAGAAATTCCTCACTATTACATTTCAATTTTCTATATTACCTCTTCAATCATTTGTTCTCATATAAGTATTAGCTAATACACTTAGTCTCATCTCATATTTCTGAGATTTTATTTAGTCTATTTAAAGGATATCCTTTCCTTATTATCATAGAATTTAACATAGAATTGTATGCAATTGATTAATTACTTTCATTATAATATTTGATAGGAGATTAATCGAATCCCTCCTACTATTGTTAAATTTCCAATCGATCTGAAGTTCTCCAAACACATTTATCGCAATATAACCTTTAGGAAACCATTACAATTGAAGAATACTATATGCCTGCTTCTAGTATCATAAACTTTGAGAATTAATGTTCACTTTCAAGCATACAATATGAAATATGATGTAAGTCCTTTCGATTTTCATAGTGCAACTTGAATTAACGGAATATACTTCTATACCTTTATGATCTTTATGATTTATAAAATATTCAAATATGGATAAGAATTTATGGAATTCCTAACCTGAAAGTTGGATTTTAACATTTAATTTTAAGGTTCTCCACTATACTATATACATATATCCTATTCCACCCATAATAATTTCTTTCCTATCCCATATAATGCTCTCGAAGGTGAATACTTTGATTATAATTACTTACGTATTCAGCTTTGAATATATTTGTGCACCATATGTTAAAAAAGATGACTAAATTAGCTTAAGTCCAAATTCTATTTTATCATTACATTTGGAATGATGTCACATCACTTTTCTGTCCACCATTAATTTGCATCTTTGTCATACATATGGAAAGAGGATTCATATTGTTGAGTTAGGTTTACACATTTACTTTTCCAATTATCACCTGTACTCACCATTCCATCTTAGGATTTCATCAATTTCCTACACGTTTACATCCTTTCATCGACATGGCCGCTTTGAATTCTACTCTCTGAAGCCATACACATGGATGATGTGGATTGTGCCTTATCTTCTGGATATCTTTTGACATGATAAAACTAAACTGATTTTTCTGGTTTTCATTTTCACTATCTGTTGTTTGGTTCTGCATCTTGGCTTGTCCCGCCGCCTGGTTTCTATTTTACATTACACCGAGGAGATCACGAAGACCCTCCTCAATCATACTACTCATATCCCTCATTCTTCATGCCAATGAATGCTGGTTAAGGTAAGGCCACCCTTCTCTGCAATAACATTCCCCACCATTTTTTTTATGTTTTATACTTGGGGCTTCATTCATTATAGTTTATGATTTCATTGTTTGATTTATATGAACTCTTGCTTCGTTATTGACAGCAGTTCTTCCTGCTACCTCTTGCAGTTTTATTTAAAATCGCTAAGGATCCTGGTCCACCAATTTCCAAATTTCTACAGGTAAAGGGCTTGGATTTATTAAACCAGGACCACTTATTTGTCTTTCTCTATGAGTTTTGCTTTCATAATTTTATTTCTTAAGATGGAATATAAGTTTTGAACATCTTATTTTAACATAAAAGTTTTAAATCTCCAATTCAACCTTTTTGTGTGGAATATAACTTCATCGTAAATTCTATACCAGTTACAGGAACCTTACTTCCTAGGTTACTTTAAATTTTAAATTTTTAATATCTCTCTATATTAAGATTTCTGTTGAATGGGGTAACCTTCCCCATAGAGTCTGTCTTGACATAGATACTTTTATTAGTTAGACCTCATTCTACCTATTTTTCATTCGGAGATTAGAGATATTAAATTTATTAATAATCTCTTCGCAAGTAGGTACAAAGATTAATTCTCAGTCCCAACAACGTTGCCATCTCAACGATATGAAGAATTAATTTCAGTGGTTAATATATAGAATTGACAACTGTATGTTCTGGATTTTATAGAAGGAAAAATTCCTACATATTTCATTAATTCGAACTTCTATAATAATATCCGGAATGAGATTCATAGAACTAGATTCATATAACTTTCGAAATTCTTCCTTTATGAATTACGAAGCATTTCAATTATTGTCTCAATTAAAATGATTTACTATGCAGAATCTCCTTTTAATCTTCTATGACCAGTCATGGCCATTCAGGTCTCGCACTATACTTACATAGGTAATTCCATTGCTATGGTTTTCCATACTGCTATGTATTTATAATATATGCTTTTGTATATTTTTTCCTTAAATTATTATTTCATTCCTTATGTGAATACATGAATTTATCTAGTCATCGCTGCTTGACCTGTAAGGTAATTTACTACTTACCTCCTTATGATTTCCTTTTCAGAATTAAGATAATGAATTTAATTATCCTCATAATTATATTCTAACCATTTTTTCCTAGTTTCTTGTACATGTTCTTTACCTTGAACCATTTACTTTAAATCAACATGAGTGTTCCTCTCTCGAGCACTGATAATCTGTTTTATTACCCCGCCATGAAGGTTGGTCTATACCTTGCTCGAATTTACATCCACTAAATTCCGAAACCAAGATTCTTTTGTTAATTTTGTATATAATATACAGATTTATGTTATGTTATTCCTGTACTATGGACAATATATCTTAATAAAATTTAGTCATATTTCCTACAGAATTTGCATGAGCATGTATCTTCATTCTGTGTGCATACTGGTATCATCTTTTGGTGCTAAGATATACATATGACATTTAATTTCTCGTTTATCCATATAATGATTAGATATAGTGATATGCAAGATGAATTAACCTAGAGATCTAAAATCATCTTGTCTCAAGATTTTTTGATATCTCTAATATATATATATATATATATATATATATTTCTATTTCTATTTTTTTTTTTGAGAATATTTATGTTAATTAACTCCATTCCCATCTCTTATAATTCAAATAATAAAATTTCTGAATTGAACATGAAATTCCTCATAACCTAACAAGAGAATTAAACCCTACAAATTGGGTTTATAATTTCTTTTTGTTGGTTTCTAACTAATTTTTTGATGCAACCATACATAACTAAACTATTTTCATAATGGTTTGATTTTGTTAAATACATCCGACTACAAAATTTAAAATTAATATAACTATTCAACATATATAATTTTTCATTTATCTTTCTGCATTAACAATATTCCTCAAAAGTACCATTCAAATCATAAAAGAAGAATAATAGTCAAAAATTAATTTAACTGTGCATAGCACTTAAGACAAGACTAATTTCCACCCATCCTTTGAGCTCTTTCTCCACAGCTCCCCCCCAAGAAGAGATCCTTTCCTCTCTAGTGCAGACAACCTCTTGCTTACCCACGAATAGCTTGTTTAGTCCTACCTTCCCATCAACATGTTTCCACAACTCCATCCAGTTAATTAGGATGTTGTTTTCCTTTTTGCCTAGGCTTTCATTTTGTTTCTTCCACAAAAGTACTTTAAAAAAAACTTTGTCCACTTTCTAGCTTTATTCCATCTCTTCCCAGTAACTTTCCTCTTTACTGGGGTATCTTTTTAGAGTTTTATCTCGAATCTAAAAATCATTATTTAGTTTATTTTCTCCAAGGATTTTTGGAGAAATAGGAAAGTCTTTGGAACCTTATCCATTGTCATAGCCATGGATTCTAGATCTCTAATTAGACTGTAGTCTTTGCACAATTAATTCCATTTTAATTTCATTAAATTTAAATAACAAAATATGTCCACAACAATTTTATTCCCTTCGGTCCACTTGACCCTTAGAGTTTTTGACTACCTTAAATAAACCCTTTTGGGTCCACTTTTACCCTTAGAGTTTTCATTAAAGGTTGTTGATTGTGTGCACTAAGTAAGCCTAATAATAGGAAATTGGAATTTTACACACCACTTTCAACTCCTTCATGTCGATCGAAGAGTATTTCTATGGATTCTTTAGGATGTCTTCCTTTGTAAAAAGGAGGTCATGATTATTTGTATGTAGTTGTGGATAAGTTCAGCAAGATGTGTATATTGACGCCATGTAAAAATCAAGTCACTTATGAACAAAGTGATCATTCTTTATTTCAAAATGTTTCGGCTCATCCTCGGTTTCCTAAATTTGTTGTAAGTGATTGAGATTCTCAATTTTTTGGTAATTTTTGGTCAATCTTGTGGGAATTTATGGAAAATAAGTTTAAGAAGAGTATAAACTTTCATCCTCAAACATATGGTCAAACCAAAATCGTGAATAAAAAATTCATTCATCTACTTTGAGGATATTATGGCAAACATCCTAAGCGGTGGGATCAAAAGTTGCATTACATTCAACATGCCTACAACTATGCAAAACACTCCTCTACAAAATCATCGTCATTTGAGGCATGCCTTGGATACTTTCCAAAATCGCCATTAGATTTTTTTTTGGAAAAGGTGTAGCTATAAATGGGCATAGCAGCATAGTTAAAGCAAAGAAATTCATAAATAAAATTTAGGTGATCCATCAAAGAGTTCAAGATAAAATGGAAAAAGGTCAAGGAAAGTAAAATGGGAGACACAAAAAAAACTGTGTGCATCTGTTGATGCCTTGAAATTCGCTGCAACAACATGGGTGATGACCACCCGGTCCAGATCTTAAAGAAGTTCCTTTTCCATTTGGAAAGGTGGCTCCGACTGGTTTAAATAGGTCTAGTTACCTTCTTTCCATCTCCATTGGCTTAAAATATGACTTTTATCTATCAATGGGAAAGAGACATCAGATCATTTTTCTTGCCGATCGGACAGGAAAGCCAAGCCACAATTAAAGTTTTTCCTCTTTGGGAAGAGGAATTTCTTCGAGATGTAGAATTTAATCTATACACAATTTTATTCTAAGATGCAAGCAAAAGAAACTGTTTTAATCCTATCTCAATTAGGCAGATATAGATCTATCCCAACAGACAACGAGATGTTTTAAAATAATTGAGATTTATATATGTTTCTTTTAAATGAATATCAAGCTAACAGAGTAGTTCAATTAATTGATATTGTGAATACCAAACACATTCTATCTAGAGAGCTCTAAACTGAAATAATAAATCAACAAAATTTAGGAAGTAGTTCTCAAAATGATATTGATCATTTAATAAATAACTTAAATAAATAAACAATAACGTGCATAAATAGTTTACAACATATCACTATTAAGTAAATCAGTTTTATCAGATAGATTTCTAAGTAAATAGTTACTCAGAAATCAAAATTCAACCCATAAGAATAGAGGTAAACAATAACATAAATTGAAGAAAATTACTCATACCGATAGAAGTGCACAAGTATGCGAATAAATTGACACATTCCTGTTATCATAAAATGAAAAAAATATTTAAAATAATATTATTATAAATACCAATTTATTATTTCCATTTCTCCAGCTCCGATCTCTAACAGTCTTTTACAACGCCTAAATGTCTACTTTCAAAATCAGAGCTACAGTAGTGCAAGACTCTGTTCATTATACGTAACTCAAAATGTAAAAAAAAAACCTCAATAATCTCCAAGTCTGAGATTTTTCTCCTCTCACCCTACACCTCTAAATCTTCTAGATAATAGTGCCATCAATCATTCCTGAATTGCAGAGGAGAGAAGCCCATATTAGATTTTGCAATCTGCTATTTATAATATTTACAAAAGGATTTTCCTCATAAGAAAGTTTGTTTGAAGAGTGGTTTTTATCAATCAACTTCCATTGGTTCAAATCATATTATTCAATTTTTGGAGTCTTTTCATTCATTGATATTTTCTTCTTCTCATCTCTTCAACTATTTTCCTGCAAAAACAAATCAAAAAACAAAATTAAAATGAAACAATAAAATCAAAATGCCAAATTTAGAAATTAAATAAATCCAATCAAAACTTAATTAAATAAATAATTGAAAAGGAAATATAGCTTTATTTTGAAGCCTATGCTGATATAATTGGCCAAGAATATCATTGATGAATGGATCTAAATTTTAGAAGAAGTTGTCGGAAAATTAAAATGCAGAAAATGAAAATTAGAAAAAAATATTTTGTTAAAAATTCGGAGCATGACTTTATGTTGAATTTTAGACCCAATAAATGATCAAATCTGGAATTGAAATGAATTAATAAATGTTCTCCTTGATTTTATCTATCTAATGAGCCACCCTGAGTCTCATTTGGTCAAGTAAAACTTCATTTATGAGCTTCAAAAGTTTGTATATTAAATTTGACAGAATTCTGGAATTTTTGTTGCTTGGGCTAAAAAAAAGATTTTTTGATTAAATTCTAATCCTAAATTACATTAGAGTTTTTAATTAATAAAACCTAATTGAAAATAAAATTAAACTAATTAAGAAAATGATTTATTTATTAATTAAAATATTAAAATATTAATATTATAATTTGAATTATATTAAAATTATAATAAAAATATTATAATTTAAATATGATATTAATTATAATATTATATAATATAATTTCTTTTAATTAATAATTTAAAACAATTTTGAATGCTTCACGTGAGGGAGAGAAGGAGAGGAGAGGAGAGTATGTTGTGATAAGGGAGGTGGAGAGGTGAGGTAGAGGTTGAGTGACGTAAGGGTGATGTGAGGAAAAATGAGTTGGGAGGTATAAGGAGGTCAACAAACCTTATATTAAAAATTTTAACCCTTCGCATGTTTATCCAAATCACATCGGTGTTCTGCAAATTTTAAAATTGAGGTGCTTGAGGTGCTTGATGATTTTTTTGCGATATGTGATATGCATTATCGCATAATCATATCACAAGTTTCTATCGCACATTTTAAAATCACAGTTTTATTTCGGGGCACATTTTTATTTAAGTGGTCTTGAAATTGGGATTTTTGGAAGGAGAGGGTGATGTGAAGTGGGGACCATGTGGATTAACCATCCTACAATTTAGACTACAACCATTTTTAATTTTGGAGTTTTGGGTTTGGCAAATTGTTTTAAAATAACAAGTTGGAGTATATTACCAATATCTTGAAACTTATTTTTGTCCATTGTTCAATTTAACTCGGTCATTTTCTAGGACCTTTAGTAAAAAATGAAAAATTAGTACTTACAATGAATGATTATTTTAACTATGCAAATTAAAATATTGGTACACTTTATACATTTTTTAACCCAAGAGAGAAAATGATCAAAATTTCAAAGGAGTCCCATTTAAAAACCGGTTGACCAAATTGAGTGAAACAAATATCGTTGGAAAGCTTGTCAAAAAATAGATTCAATAAAGCATTCAAAATAAAATTCTGAGGAAGATGAAAAAATCACGAAAAATGTAGGATAATTAACTTAATCGAAATCCTAAAAGGTGCTTAGCCAAAAATTTTGTAGAAAGAGTCCCTATTATTTTAAGTACATAAGTAAAAAATGGGGGGGTTGTGTTTTACCACAAAAATGGTGGCATGCGGGAGAAGAACCAGTTATCTCTGATTAAAATAATGAACTTAAATTTACCTAAAGGTTAAAAATAATGGAAATCATAAAATCTTCTAATAGTAAAAAATTTCCATAGGTCCCACATGAATAGATTAAGCAATATGAGTTTGTAAAGATAAGTACTTAAAACATACTCGAGTAAAAGTGATGAATCCAAATTTAGGTCAATTTGTTTTTAAAATTTTCCTCATGTGAAAAATAAAATAATTTAGAGATAAGACTTTTTGATAAAGCATATATCCATTTTGAGATTGTCTTTGGAATCGCTTCGCTACCAATGAGCCTGAACAGTACCTCGATGAAGTTGTCTTTTATGCCATGCAAGCCTAGTCCTGTTGCAAGCGATCCATATCCCCGACGGGTTTACTTGTATTTCCCATGCCTCCTCTTTTTATCACTCTTTTGATAAGTGCATTTGTAAAATTTTCGTTTATGATGTATTTGAGTGAAAGAGGTGGGATGGTAATAGATATTTTATGCTTAATGGACATAGTACTTTCATAATGCTTGCTCCAAAGGATTTTTATGTGGAGGGGTGGCAAGGATTCAATGAATTAAACTCAAATCAGTTCTTTTCTTGAAAAAATAAACTCAATCACTTGGAAAGGATGTGTGTTCCTTGATGAAAAATATTTAAAGGAAGATGGTTGTATGGTTCCATACATATATGCCTTTAATGATAAATGAAGTTCACTTAAATGGATAGAGTAAAAGATTCCCCATGTATGTCAATAATTGTAAGGTAAGAAAAATTCCTTTCACATAAATCATGACAAATTGAGAAAAATCAAATCAAAAGTAAAAACAAAAGGAAAATATCTCCTAAAATAAAGTAAGAAAATAAATCAACAAATAAAAATGAAGAAAGAGAAAATTGAAAGAAAAATAAGAAATTGAAAGCTAAACTCGAACAAGATCGCTTATGTGAATTTCTCAACACATAATTATAAAATAAAATAAGCATATGTAAATTCATTCCTATTTTGAGTTTTTTAAAATTTTTTATCTTGGAGAGTTATATAAAAATGAGGCTCTCAAAATGTAGAAGGTGAATAGAAGTTTTGATAGATAATATGCTGAATGAGAAGTTTCTGTTTGTTGCAATTTTTCTTTTTTAAGGCAAAACCTATAGAAAAACATCCTAACTATCTTCTAATAAAAAAAATTTCTTAAACAAACAGACTAAAGGTTTAAAAAATCCCTAGTATAGCTGATTGAATGAGGATCATTATTGCTTCTCTCAAGAATTTCGAAGAGAAAAAAGAAATTTTGAAAACTGATTTGGTAGAGGTGCGAATGGTTCATGAAGACCTAAAAAATAGAGTTTAAGATCAGAAAAAAAAACTAAAATGAAGAAATGAAAATAAATGAAAGTGGGTAAATGAAGCTTACCATCGGAGAACTACATTTAATCTTATGTGAGAAAGATGATTTTCTCCAATGAAAGTTAACTTCTTTCCTGAATTAAAATTCAAAGAATGAAGAAGTTTTATTGACCCAAAATCATTATTTATTAAATCTAAAGTAAAACAAACATTAAACTAAAAGAAATCAATGTTTCATGTTCAAGGAATCAGAAATAAATCGAATCCATTGGAAATGAGCATGAATATGTGCGTCTTTATTAATTGAAATGATGAATGTTCATTTTTATTCTTCCATTTTGAATTTAAATTAGCCTCAAAGTATTAAATTTGATTCAAAATCCCGAATAATGTAACAGTATATAAAGAGGACTTGAATCTCTATATGATAAGTATGGAGAGAAATTCAGAAGAAAAGAAAAATTAAATATATGAATTAAGCATCGACACATTACCATGTTGATTTTTTCACATTGTGAGATTCTTTACCATACACAACTTAAAAAGTGTGACTTCCATCTTTGCCAATATTCGATTGAATTTTTTATAATAATTAAAAAAAATGGTGGAAATTCAAATATCGAATTTTATCACATCAAAAGATCTTGAAGAAAAAGCTTCATTTGAGTTTAGCAATGCGATATAATTATTGTGATGGAAATGTCGCGAGATGCACATGTGTGATGGGAAAATGCAAAGGGATGAATGCGATATTGGAGAATATTCATATCATAAGATTAAAGCTTGAGAATGTACTGAAACATCAATATTATTCTTGTGGTAATGAAAATCTAGTAAATGACTAATACAATGTGACAACAAATATGAAAATATATGCGCGAAACATTGGTTTTGCGGTCCACACAAATGATGACCAATCATACATGGTTGCACTTTGCATCTTTTATAATTTAGATTTATGCAAATTTCAAAACATAACTCTTTTTCAATTCTGTGATTTTGTGATTTCACAATTCACAGCGAACTCCACATCGCTCATTGCAACTTTTATCATTTAACATATTACTCATCTCGTACGATATGCGATATGTGTAGGATCGGATGGGAATATCCTTACCTTGTCTTTTATCTCATCGCAACTAATATAATTTACAGGGACAGGTCTTAACAATAACCACTTAAATTTGTGATATGCGAAACCTTGCTGGGTGCATTTTAAACTCCATCGTTGATCTCACTTAGATTTAACAGTCCTCATTGTTCCCTTACTCTTTTTCTTCGCATTACAATTCAAACAACTTGTTATGTGTTGATATGCCGATTGAGAATGGACCCGATATTTTATTATATGGATTTAATCTCATATCGAGTCTGGGACATTGGGAATTTTTAAACATATGTTCCTACCATTATTTCGACTGAATGGACGCGATATTTTTATGAACTTGATTTCAATTTTATATCGAGTCTAGAATTGTGTGGTTATCGCAATATTTGGAGAAATCAACTATTGGTTATGTGATATGTGAGAGAATGAGTAAAAAGGAACATCAACTGTATTGTAATAGAAATTTTTATCAGTAAATTTTAGGAGTCGCTTCTAATGGAATATTGTGATACAAATAGTTGTGATATGGATGTTGTTATATCAGACAGAAGAATAATTGGAAATCGGAGGGAATGAGAATATCGAGAAATCGGAGATATTTGGTGTATGCTCATTTCAAAACCTTCGATATGCGAATTGTGATAAATGATGAGCCATATGTGGGGTTGATGATTTATTAAAGTATTCAATTCAAAAATAAAGTGAGTGATTTAACTTTTCTTTAAAATAAAAAACCCTTTAATATTTTAATTAATTGTGAGAACAATTGATCGGAAAATAATTTTATCAGATCTTCCTTATGAAAAGAGTTGTGAAATATAAAGATCTAATATAATTTTTCCTGCAATTTATTAAGTCTTATCATGATTTCAATAAATATAAGCAAAATTCATATATCCTTCAAATTTAAGATGAAATCAGAAATACTTCCCTGAACATGTTGCATATTTGAAAAAAGTTGGCTGCTTGCTTATCTTGAGTCTTCATAATCAAGTCAATGAAGATCTGCAAATGAAACAAAATAGAAATAAGAAACAACCTTTGAAAGTAAAATAACAATAGATGATGATGAACCTGTAAAAATATACCTGGAAGAATTTTTATTGTAATTTTACCTTACGAATCTTCAAATTCTCCCAATGTTTCTCAGAAGTTGCATAAGTTCAACATCACCTTCTTATTTTAATCAAAAATTCTAAGTAATGATTTTTCTGAAATTTCATCCCTTCCAAAATTACATCAGAATAAAAGAATGGTAAAAATGAGTTCTTAGAATTATTTAGGAATAAAAAATTGTCAAATGGTAGAAAATTCATGGAATTTCTTTATGTATGATCAAATGTTATGAATTGGGAAAAACAAGAAAATTGAAGGCTTGACAAATAAGTATAATTTGATAATTCAAGAACTTCTAAAATGCTCTAGGTTGATTTTCTATAATTGAAATGTGATGCTATAAATAAATTGGATTCATTAATTTCTTTATTCAAAATCTGAAATAATGAAATAAATGCAGACAAAAAATAAAATTAATCTATTCCTATTTCTAACTTAATGAAGGAAAAATGAATAGGTATAGTCATACTTCCTATGTAACCATCTAAGCATTTTAATTCTTTCATGTATGTACATGTCAAAAATTAGTAAAAATACGAATATAATTAATCTAAGAAAACTAAATCTGAAATCATAATGTATCTTTATTGTTAGTAGCTTATTCACCATTACCTTCTCTTGAAATGTCCTTTCCAACTGAATTTAAAGTGTATCATAGAAATCTGGATGGATTTCCATTATTGAGTTGGAGAGGTTTAAAAAAGAAGATGACAAGCCAGGTTGTAGAAATGGTCTTTCAGAAACAATGGCCTGTGTGATTTTGTTAGTGTTATGTCTAAGTGCTAAATTGTTAACAATATTCCGTGAACCAGAAATTTCCAAATGTCTTTCAAATTGATCAATGAAAAATGGATTGATGGATTGAATTATATTATTGGTCATAAAGTGGAAATACACTCTCTTTTTGGCACTTCCCCTGAGAAGTAAGAAATAATTGATAAGGAATGAACATCAATTGAAATTCGAGTTTAATAACTTTTGATGTTCACAATTATAATTTGAATCTCGATTTTCCCCTTGAGGTAATGCATCAATTGAGTGTTCAATATTGAGCTGCTCAATATGCCAGTATAAAGTATCTAAAAATATAGAACTAAAAATAGAAAATAAATCTGAAGTTAAAATTAAATATTGAGAAAATAACAAAATTGTATCATAGTTTACACTGGTGTTACAATTATATTTACAACACAATTGGGAGTGACTTAAAGTAATTTCCTCTTCACAAGAATTAGGTAGAATAATGCAATTAGAATTATTTTTGATACCCGCTTGTGAATTAGAGAGAAGGATATGACTCTGAATAGGAATGTGAGCTTGATCATCATATAAATCATAGATTGGAATGGTTTCTGAAATGCTAAAATCATAAGTATGATTATTTTCTTGAAAATGAGAACTATTTGTAACAATTTCTAAATTATATTGTCCTTCATTTTCACATGTGATTAGACTTTGATCATGAGGATTCAATTGTAAAGAAGACAAATCAATATCCTCAATGTCAAAGTAGCTATCATAAATGACTTCAAGACAATCATTGGAATTCCCTTTGATCTTATTCAATGTATCAAAACAAGAATGAATACTAAGCTCATGTTCATTAATTTCTGAAGAATGATCATTAACTGATTATCTATTTTGATAAAAAAATAATTGGAAATTCATTTAGATTAGCCTCTATCTTTTCTGAAATATCTTTAATGTGAAGAGAGGTTAAATTGCTATTAGAAAACTTATCAAGATAAAGAGAAAAATATGAATCCAAAACAATGCATTTCAAAATATCTCTATTTGAGCACTCTAGTGTATTTTCTTCATTGCAATGTTCAAATTTAAGATCATTTTCTTGGGTAATTGTTCTTTCTTGAAGAATGTTGCTTTGTTGATCTAAATTTTGAATTTGCTCGTCATGAAAGAATTCATAAATTTTTACAGCAGAATGCATTTTATTGGAAATTTTAATCGTTGTTGGTATTTTCCTGATTATGATATGATTTTATGATTCTAATGCATACTAATTTTCAGATTTAAAAGTTGTATCTTCTTCAATACTACTGCTAATACTTTCTTGCAATTGATTAGTGATATTTTCCAAGCTTCATGACTGAGATTCATGAACATGTGAAGGAGCACCTTGATCTTTATCAATACTATAGGAAGTGTACAGTAATTGAAGGAATTGATTATACACAATAGAGGCCTCTTCATCATCATTTGTTTGTACCTCTATATTGGAATTTTCACATATGTCAATGAATTTAGAAGGAGATTGATCAAAGCTTGAAATAATTTCACATGGATTATTAATGGAAGGAAGAGAGAAAATATGTTCAAACCAATCTAATAATTCTACTTTTGAAGGTTTATCTTCAATTTTAAATTTTAAACAATCTAAAAGAAACCAAATGCTAAAATCAATTAAAGACTCACCTTCAAACCTTAATAGACCTTCAAAATTATCACATACCTATTTGTGGATATATCCACCAAATTTACAAAGGAATATTGATTTACACCAGTTTCTGGATTTTGCCAATAATGTAAGAGTAAAAATCCTGCATAAAATACGTTCATCAATTTCATGAAAAGCATAATTTGAAAAATTTTGAATGAATTGTAAAGTGTGATTAAATTCAGAAGTATTCCTCTTACCATTAAAATTTACTTGAGACAAGAGTCTTACTATTTCTGGTGGAATATTCGAAGATGCTCGTCCAGAAATGCAACTCCAAATTGGAAGTTGCAGAGGAGCCATTGTAATAGAAATAAAATGTTAGAATACAAAGAATGCAAAGCAAAATAAGTCTGAGGCCCTCCTTCTAGTGCCAAAATGTTCATGCCTCGAAATTCGCTGCAACAACATGGGGGATGACCACCCAGTCCGAACCTTAAATTAGGTCCTTTTTCGTTTGGAATGGTGGCTCCGACTGGTTTAAATAGGTCCATTTATCTTATCTCAATATCCATTGGCTTAAAATATGGCTTTTATCTATCAATGGGAAAGAGACATCAGATCATTTCTCTTGCCGATCGGACAAGAAAGTGATCCTTAAGCTAATTTAGGCTTAGCCAGGTGACAATTAAAGTTTTGCCTCTTTGGGAAGAGGACCTTCTTCGGGATGTAGAATTTAATCTATATGCAGTTTTATTCTAAGACATAAGGAAAAGAAACTATTTTAATACTATCTCAATTAGGCAGATATAGATCTATCTCAACAAACAGCAATATGTTTTAAAATAATTGAGATTTAAATATGTTTGTTTTAAATGAATATCAAGTTAACGAAGTAGTTCAGTTAACTGATATTGTGAATACCAAATGCATTCTATCTAGAGACCTCTTAACTAAAATAATCAATCAACAACACTCAAGAAGTAGTTCTCAAAATGATATTGATCATTTAATCAGTAACTTAAATAATTAAAAAATAACATCCGAAAATATTTCACAACATATCACCGTTCAATAAATCAATTTTATAAGACATATTTCTAAGTAAATATTTACTTAGAAATCAGAATTCAACCCATAAGAGTAGATATAAATAATAACATAAATTGAGGCAAATTACTCATACCAACAGAAGTGCACAAGTATGTGAGTAAATTGACACATTCATGTTATCATAAAATAAAACCAGTATTTAAAGTAATAGTATTATAAATATCAATTCATTAAGTCCATTTCTCCAGCTGCTGTCTCTAACAGCTTTTTACAATGCCTGAACTTCTTCTTTCAAAATGAGAGCTACAGTAGTGCAAGACTGTTCATTATACATAACTCAGAATGTAAAAGAAAAACCTCAATAATCTCCAGATCTACGACTCCTCTCCTCTCACCCTACACCTCTAAATCCTCTAGACAATAGTGCCATCAAGAATTCCAGAATTTCAAAGGAGAGAATCCCATATTACATTTTGCAATCTTTTATTTACAATATTTACAAAAGGTTTTCTTCATAAGAAAGTTTGTTTAAAGAGTGGTTTTGTTGAATCAATTTTCATTGGTTCAGATCATATTATTCAATTTTTGGATCCTTCTCATTGATTGAGATCTTCTTATTCTAATATATTCAATTGTTTTCCTACAAAAACAAATCAAAAAACAAAATTAAAATGAAATAATAAAATAAAAATGCTAAATTTAGAAATTAAAATAAATCCAATCAAAAATTAATTAAAAAAATAATTGAAAAGGAAATATAAGCTTTCTTTTGATGTTTGTGTTGATATAATTCGCCAAAGATATCATTGACGAATGGATCTGCATTTTAGAAGAAGTTGTGGGAAAATTAAAATGAAAAAAATATTACTCACAAAAAATATTTTGTTAAAAATTTGGAGCACGATATTCTACTGAATTTTAGACCTAATAAATGAGAAAATCTAGAAATGAAACAAATTTAGAAATGTTCTCCATGATTTTATCTATATAATGAGTTGGGCCTCATTTGGTCTGGTAAAAGTTCATTTATGAGCATCCAAATTTTGTATATTAAAATTGACAGAATTCTGGAATTTTTGTTGCTTAGGCTAAAAATTAGAATATTTTAATTAAATTCTAATCCTAAATTATATTATAGTTTCTCATTAACTGCTGCTAATTAATTGTAATTATTTTATTAATCTAATTCAGTAGCAATCTAATTATAAATTAAGTTATAATTATCTATTAACTAATTATAATTAGATTATTAATTTTAATTAATAAAACCTAATTGAAAATAAAATTAAATTAATAAAAAAAATGATTTATTTATTAATTAAAATATTTAAATATTAATATTATAATTTGAATTATATTAAAATTATAATTAAAATATAATATTAATTATAATATTATATAATATAATTTCTTTTAATTAATCATTTAAAACAATTTTGAATGCTTCATGTGAGGGAGAGGAGGAGAGGAGATGAGAGTATGGAGTGAAGAGGGATGAGGAGAGGTGAGGTGGAGGTTGACTGAGGTGACGGTGATGGAAGAAAAAATGAGTCATGAGGTATAAGGAGGTCAACAAACCTTATATTAAAAATTTTAACCCTTTGCATTTCTTTTCCAAATCGCATCGGAGTTTGACAAATTTTAAAATTGAGGTGCTTGAGGTGCTTCATGAATTTTTTGCAGTATGCGATATGTGATATCACAGTGTTGTATCATAAGTTTCTATTACATATTTTAAAATCAAAATTTTATTTTGGGGCACATTTATATTTTAGCGCTTTTGAAATTGGGATTTTTGGAAGGAGAGGGTGATGTGAAGTGGGGCCCACATGGATTAACCATCCTACTATTTAGACTACAACGACTTTGCAATTTTGGAGTTTTGGGTTTGGCAATTTGTTTTAAAATAAAAATTTGGAGTATATTACCAATATCCCAAAACTTATTTTTGTCCATTGTTCAATTTAGTTGGATCATTTTGTAGGACCATTAGTAAAAGATGAAAAATTAGTAAAAATGAACTAAAATTTAATATTTACAATGACTTATTATTTTAAATATGAGAATTAAAATATTGGTATATTTTATACATTTTTTAACCCAAGCGAGAAAATGATCAAAACTTCAAAGGAGTGCCATTTACAAACCGATTGACCAAATGGAGTGAAACAAATATTTTTGGAAATCTTGTGACAAAACAGATTCAATAAAGCATTCAAATCAAAATTCTTTGGAAGATGAAAAAATGACAAAAAATGTAGGACAATTAACTTAATCAAAATCCTAAAAGGTGCTTAGCCAAAATTTTTGTAGAAAGGGTCCCCGTTATTTGAAGTACATAATTAAAAAATGGGGGGGTTGTGTTTTACCACAACAACATCATAATTTTCCACTTGGTGAAGATTTTTTCCTTCAAGGAGAAGGTAAAAAGCTGAAACCAATCCATTATGGTGCTTTCAAAATTCTAGAAAAGATTGGTAACAATGCCTTCAAGCTTGATTTTCCTTCATACATGCAAATTTACTCTATTGTTAATGTTGAAAATTTAAGATTCTATGAGCCGCCTTTGATTAAATATTAAGGAGAGAATTTTCCACTTCCATCTATTAAATAATTTTCTCCATAATTAGTTAATGAACTTTAGCAAGACACCAAACTTGACAGAAGAATAAGGACATCGAAAAGAGGAAGTGTCAGCTATCTTCGAATGGGGCTCAAAGGAACAAATACTTAAAAATAGAAATGGATTTAAATGGGGGAGGTGAGGGAACTGTAATCTCACCTGTTCAACAATTGAATTTAATTTTTCAGCATCCAAAAGATTCCAGTGGGTAGGAATGATGAGGTGCTCAAAATTATGCTAAAAATAAAAGTTCTTTGAATGATATGATACCTTAATGACCAAGTATTGTTCGTAACTCTCAATCAAATGAAATTCGTTTCACACGAAATGGAATCTTTATGGCCTGAGAAACAAGTTTTTTCCATTTACCTAAACATACAAATTTGACAAAAAAATTATGCAGATAGGGAGCCTAGCCAATAGTCCATACTACTGAGATTGCATGCTAACTGGGTAGGTCAACATGCTGGTCAACCCATCTTTTTTACAAATGATTGGTTTCCAAGCAGCAGAGTTTTGTTGGTGCTAATCATTCACCTTTCCTCAAATAGCGTCTAATCGCTAGGCGACTAGAAAATGATGTAAGTTTGGAGAACAGTGTCAATTTTCCCATAGTGAAAATAAATTGAAGAAAGGAAATTTACACCTTCCCAATTCCTGGTGCGCTGTATCGTATGCCTAAGGGTGGACTCCTAGAACATGAGGTTACACCACCTGTAATGGAACCAAAAGTGTCATTTTCTTGTCCAACAACAAAAAAAATCAGTGTTAGTGCTTTGGTAACTCCACAATTTTTTTCATTCAAAGAGTGATTTTCCAACAAGAAGCTCTTCATTACACTTTATTCTATTAGCTTTGTATATGATGAATTGGAAAAACGACTCAAAGGGTTGGATGAGGTTAGAAAAAAAATTGAATACATAGAGAACCTCGAAATCCAACGACCTTTTCTTAGCTGATGCAATGTATAGTTTGACATATTTATTGGAAAACATTATTGATTAATTCATGGAAAAGAGTTGCTAAAATAAACAATAGAAAAATAAAATAATTCGAACGATATTGATGTAAATGGGTCAAGAAACAAATGAGTAAGAGTTATTCAATGTGGCTTATATACTAAGGAAAGCGAAGAGAGTTCTACATCATATTGGTGAAGGAAAATTAGAGATGCATGGTTTCATTTGTGATCCAATAACTTACCTTGAGGAAAGAAGGGTAATTTCATATTTCAGAAGTTGAACTTCCCGATGTTGGGAATAATAAAATTGTTTTCTTAGAATTGAGTAACACTTTTCAAATGCCAAGATTATCTTTCTTTCATTGCCTAACTTATATGAAGAAAATTATTTTTTTAGGGATTTTTTTTGTGCATGTTGAATCAAGCATATACTTCTGGATCTATCCTTGACATGTTGACTAACAAATTTAGCACTACTATGATTTTGGTGGTCCTCTTAGTTTTTTATAATCCTTGCTTAATGTTATTTTTTGGTATGATATCATTTGATATTGCAGCTCATTAGCTACCACTGAAGGCCTTTTCCTACACAGCGGTAGAGATTGTGGTTAGAAATGATGTGGTTTAGGATAATCTTAAAAATATAGAGGGATCTATATCATTCTACCAGATTTCAAATGTTACCTAGATTTCAAATGCTAGCTTTGGGTATTCTTCCTTCAGTTTTAGGAGCATCACATGTCTTGGCCATTCAACCTAAAATAATGGTAAATTGAAATTGCATTATAAAGGGTTGCATTATAGGTAGAAACTAACACCCTTCTTGAGTTTTATGCATGAAAAAGATTTATTTATTTTTATCTTCATTCATCTTAACATTTTATAAACATTTTCATACCCTGATTTTGTATATGATAATAGGGGGTTGAGACTGAGGTTTCTTATTTTTGGAAGCCCTACTAATCAAGCATGTAAAAGTGATCCTAGGTAACAACTTATCATATTCTAGCCTTGTATCTGATAGGGGAGAATTAATGATTAGTTGCCATGAGTTTTGAGTATCCTAATCCACAAATTTGGCAACACCAAAAAAAAAATCCTAAAACCCAAACTAGAATCAAGGTTGTAACTAGAGTCAAAGCTACGAGGACAATTAAATTTATATTCATATTCAAACAAAAATTGAGAGCACTTCCTATAGCGGAAAGCTTCAAATTCTAGCTAGATTTGAAATGTGCTAAGAACTACACTAAGAATTATAGAGTTGGTGGTCAACCTTAAAACACGTTGGTTGAGATGTCACTGGTAACCAATTTTAGGAAAATAAAGAGCTCTTCCTCTAGTAGAAGAATTTAACTTCTAGCCATATTTGGAATTGTTATAGGACTCTACATTAAGAATTCTAGGTTGATACCTCAATGCTCTCCCTTTCCAAAAAATTAGGGAGCACTTACTCTAGCATAAGACTTTAGCCTCTAGCCATATTTGAAACTATTTCAGGAACTATACTAAGAATTCCAGTGTTTGTGGTCATCCTTAAAACACCACTCATTGAGACCTCGAGTTTTTCCACCCTTTGGGGTTTTTAGTGTTCCTTAAAAACCATATTGTCAGATGGAAGGTTAAACCATTAGTTTCCACTTTTATAGTAAAAATTTCTTCTTAGACTCACATATATCCCTTTAGATTAAGGGGAGAATTTCAGACAGGTAATCAAATAAGGGTTGTGGTGTGGAATGTTTGGAAGGTGAACTGGGAGTCAAAGATACCTTGGAAGATGAATTTAATGGTCACATCATGTATTTACATGTAATATCTTTTCAAATAATATATTAATTCGCAATTATAATTAATTTTTAGTTACAAATTCCAACAAGTTTTTCCATAAAAAGAGGCACGTAGGAAGACAATTTATAGCTCTAAAATGAAAAAAAATAAAAAGGATAAGGAAATGGAGACTCAAGTGGTATTTGATATATTGAAAATGCTCAATATAAATTTTAACAAAAACACACATGATCTCCACTCCAGAGGTAACAAATCTCAAAGTAGATATTTAAATTCCCCTCCTCAAATTGCTTAGGGGTGGGTTTTGATAAGTTGAAATGTAAAGTTAAAATTATAATAAGAATGTAAATGGTCACCATTCATTTAGTGCATTACATATTCAAAATTGATCATGTGGGAGGAGGGTTTAGTTGATCCTTAATTTTCATTATTCCCAAAGAAATCAGTCTATCTTACTCTTCCAGTTATAAACTAATGTCCTTATTCAACGTTTCATACAAATAAATTCTAGAATTTTTTAACATCACATAAAACTTCTAGTTCCCACGATCATCTCTAAGAATCAAGGGGGGATTAGTGGGCTAGAGGAACATAATATATAATAACATCCTTATCCAAAAAAGTATTATATTTCAGGAGCGTAAGGAAGGATAAAGCTATTATCATAAGAGATGATAGGGAAAATTCATTTGACCATGTAAATAATGAATTTTTTATTAATTTTTTCATATCAATTTAGCTTTAATGCGAAACTTATAAAATGGTTGGAGGTTTGGCCACTTATTGGAATTTTTTAAAGCCTCAAGGAGGCTTCTTCAAGGGCTCTCGACACCTTTCCTCTACATCTTGATGACATATTCATTGAGAAAAAGTCTTAAATATGAAAGAAGGAATGGAAGCATTCTGGGTATCTCAAGTATCAAGAGCATAAACCTCTCCTAATTTGCATACAATACCCTCTTATTTGGAGGAGACTGATTTTATTATTATTGATATTTTGAAGTAGGTTCTACATTAATATGTAATAGCTTCAACATGTCTTATTAACCATAGGAAATCATCTATATATAGGTTCTAGATTAGTATCTACTATATTTTAGAGGTCTTATTAATCATATATAATCAGGTATATATATATATATATATTCATTATTTGAATATTATCCCCTTCATAAATATTGGGTATTCTTCTTTGGTTTCATTTTGTAGCATATTGGAAAAATTTTAGATATTTGGGGATTTCAATATGTTTAAAATCCCATTCTTCTCAAGCATATTAATTAACTATTATGGAGTTCAAGTCCATGCATTAATAATGGAGATAAGTTTGTTTTAACTTAGTTCTCCATAAAGTTATTATTAGAGTAATACTATTATATCTTCCTCTTTACTAGTTCATAGCTTTGTTGGTGCAAACTGGGACTCTTTGTAAACTAGCGAAACTATGAGGAAGTGTTTATGGGAGGTTGATAAATTATGTATACATTTTTTCATCTCATCAACATATGGAAAAAAACATGACTTCTAATGGAAACATCAGGATTTGAGTACGTTCCATTATCAATATAACATTAGGTTCCAATTTTGTGTACATATACATTTCAGATAATTATTACTAGTGGAAGGAAGTTTTTGTGGTGAAAATTGTTTCAACAAAGCTAATATTTTATCCTCAAAGCTTGCATGGATCAAAAAATAATATTATCCATGTCGAAGCTCTTATTCTCATCTATTTCTCTAATTATAAAGAGTATTTATAGATATCTATGGAATGCCAAGTCAATAAATCTATGGTCAGATCAAATCCTTAATAAGAAATATTTGGAAATTCATGAGGAGATAGTTCCTTTGAAATATTGGTTGATCTCTAAATGAAATTTCATGCTATCATTTATTTAAAAGTGTTATAGCGCTACTTCATGGATTTTTTGGGACTAGGGTTTTGTTGCATTATTCCTCCCGTAGGAATAAAACGTCTACTAATAAATGGGTATGGAATAAATTAAATGTTAATATTTGAGAAGGATATGTTGTTTTATTGTTTCAGGTAGTTTTGAATCCTCTAAAGTAAGATGCTTGGACATGAGTTTGGAATCCCAAAAATAAATCGAAATTCAACTCATTTTTCCATTTTTTAATGCATGGTAAAATATTAACGATGGAAAGCATTTAGAAAGATAAATGGTTGGCCTATCATATTGTCCTTTATGCTTGAGATAGTGTTGATAATGTTGGACCTGCCAACATTCAGGGATCTTCTCGATGTGAAGTCCGAACTAGGACTCACACTTTTTGGAGTAGGAGTCCCAATATTGGGGTGTTAATGATTTTCCTTGTTTTGCATAAACAAATAGAGTGGTGCATAGTGTCTTTGATTAGAAAAAGTGTGTGACCCTCTGAAGAGTCAAGTATGAAAATTCCAACGCAAGAAGGGAAAATAAGGTGTGGCCCTTCAAAGGTTGTAATAGTTCATATCTTAGACAAAACACATCAGTAAAAAGGCATCATATGAAATAACAAGAAAAATAGTCCACAAGTTAAGGTTGTCTATTAACACATCAAAAAAAATCCAACAAGATACATACAAATGCTAAGTAAATAGTGCATAAGAATAAGCGTAATTTAAGCAACATATATATACCAGAAGAGTAGTCCTAATATATTCACAATATATGCATGAAATATTGTCGTCTTTGAGTTTTATTAAAAGTGATATTTCCAGTCATACATATAATATTTGACAAACCACATGCCCCAATAGTGGAATGTGAAGTCTACAACACCTCCTCCTCGAAATAATTATACTCCCAACATCTTTCTAAGCCTCAGCATAGCCAAAATTTTGGCTCCCAAAATCCCTTTACAAGAGTAACAAGGATATATTTATAATAAAGTGGGGTGACTCTTCGCATGCCCCCATTTTTACTCTTGGAATCCCCTCATGACTCTTCAACCTCTTACAAAATAACTCATTGCATTTCAATTTTACAATAATTACAAATAATATTATATTTTCCACTTGTACTGATATCAAACAAGATAGGGTACAAATAACTTCAAATATTAAGTATAAAAAACACTATGATGTTGGATTTGGGGTGAAACCAAGATGGGAAATTTTCATTTGATGCCTGTCGTTCACATACTAATTTCAAGATTTGTATCATTGAATGGTCTTCCCAAACTGTGTCATGGGGTTAGGCTGGAAGTGGACTCTTGCCTCTATCGCATATGGGTACAATGTCTTGGAACTGATCTAAACCTCTTTCTCAATTAGAAACAGCATTATTGTCATATAAGTCAAGCCACCAATGTAGGTCTACATGTTCTGTCTATTAAACTCAAAATCCTCATGGGTGGCCATGTGCTTTAGCTCCAAGAACTACTGATCAATATTTTTCCAGAATTTTCCTTTGCATTTAGTCTCAGTGAGTGTGCAACCAGATGGGATTAAATGGGTTCTCACAATGAAAATAAAATTGGTATATACCTATATATATGAGGCCCGAATGTTTCCAATGAATGAGACGAGCTTCTTATTGTTTTGTACCAATATAGGAACTCTCGATTTCTCTATTTTTATTTCTAACTTCATATTCTTTACTAGTTTAACTGGTGTCACCTTGTATCACATTGTCCACTCATGCATGAAAGTGATGGAAATTTTCACATTATCAAGGATCTAGACAAAATCTATGTTTTGTTGTTGCAAGTCATGTAAGAAAACAATTTCTTTATGTATAGTCATGAGCTCCTATTGTGCAGGAAAATCCCCTCTATGGATAGAGGCGATCCCTCTAGCCCTAGGGTCGGTCTAGCAACAAGGTAACATGTTGAATTCCTAAAGTCCTAGGTTGTAAATGAAATATGGATTGGAATAATTATCCTACCTCGGTCCAATGCTCTTGTTGTGGAATGTTGTAGCAATCCCTCGATATTCGTCTTCAAAGATTGTGCTCCATAGGTGATGACATTCACGCACCTATAAAAATATCAAACAAACGTTGACACCATACAAAAATATACATTCATCTACAACTATCCAACTAGTCAAGGAGAGTTAGACACTTCGAATATAAATGGAAGCAAAGTTAGAACCAGAAATGAGTCATGGAATATTAATAGATGAAAAAAAAAATTAAAACTTGCACCTTGACATTGTAGACCTCCTTTGACAGGTTCAGCAGGGTGCATCTCCAACAATTTTTTCGTTGTTCAGCTTAATGAGGCAATGGGCTTCAACACTCTCACAAAAATGGACACTTCTCTACTCTCTTCTACACACCAGCTATATTAATTGATTGTTAAGATAGTTGAATCAATGTGAGGAAGAATAATTTATAGGAAAGGAGGAGGATATTTGGGATCCACATAAGGTGGAGGAGAGGTGTATCCCTTTGGGAAGTTTCACATTTGTAGGAACCAATAGGCCAAAGGCACAAAATCGACTTGACCCAGTCGAAAAAACAACCATGAATCTGCCCACGAAGTTATTATATTATGGAAGCTTCGTTTCTATTTTAAAACATTTCCAAAAGTAACTCAGCGTGGGTGCTCTTCAGAGACAGAGTGACCACAATGCTAGGCTTAGGTCAAATTTTACCATGGGCACGAGGATGGAACTACCTACCAGCACCGACCCAAAAGCATAGATTTTTAAGGGTCTACTTGAGGAATGATCAACAAACATTGTGTTCCTTTGTAATATTCCAAAATTCTAGCCTCCAAGCTAAATGGAATATTAGAGTTGTTTTGTCACTAGGAAGGTGAATAAATGGGTAGGGAGGCCCATTAACCTCTTTAGAAAGATCAATAACACTCCTAATTAGGAAAGGGGTAAGAATAAGTATCTTCTTTGAGCACCCTTGGGTGTGAACAGAGACGGGGACATTTTGATTCAGTCAACTTTGACCAAGTCAACAAAGCTGTCTAGATACATTGAACCACCTTGTTGGACATCACAATTTTTGTGGAGGACAACTTGCATGAGCTAGATGGCACATGCATATGGGACCCAATGAGGAGAGGTTCACTTGCTATATATGGAGAGGATGGAGGCCTTTTTTAGGCATGCTTTTGTATTTCTATCTATTGATCTTGTCTATTTAGACTCGGCTTCCCCTTGTTGTTTAGCAAGGTAGCACTGGGTGCTCCCGAGCGAGAATCCCACCTCTTCCCTTGAGATGCCTCTTGGGAGAGCTTGTCCTGTATTGCTCCACATCTAGGCTCAAGGCCAAGCATCATTCTTCAGTTCCAGTGTTATTTCTGTAGCAGGATATTGCTGAGTTGCAGGGTGTTGCAGGGGAGGATTCTTAGACCACTTCTGGGTCTTTTTATCAGTAGAAGGTGCCTTCCTTCTCTTGAGAAATTAGCTAGGGAGATTTTTGAGAATATTTCATATCTTAGCAACAGGACAAAGTGGTTCTCATCTCCTACAGTCCATTCCATTTTAGGAACTATGTCATTTTATGAAGAGTTGTTGCAGCAAGGTTAAGACCCTTGTTTTTGAGCTAGCTCTCGAGGGAAAGGGCAAACCCTTCTCCCGGAAAGCTAGAGGAAGGGATTCTCATCCCTATTTTGTATTATTCAGCTATATTTATGTAATTTTGTAGTAATACTACATTTTCTGAGTGCAATATTCATATCCTGTCTTTCTTGTACATGTGTTTCATGAAACCCTTGTCAGGTTAGCTTTATAATGCAATAAGGAGGTTAGATCTATGTTTTCTTGGCATATTATTACATGCAACTCCAGAACCATGTTATTTTATTATTTTGCTATAGAAACCCTCATAAAATAGTTCTATATATGTTCATTCTTTTTCTGCGTAACTCAACTCATGGGATTTGGTTATTTTGAAGCTGTCAGGTAGCCTAGAGGTCTATTTAACATATCAAAAGGGATTTCCTTCTGATACCATTTTTTATGTGACAGCCTAAAAACATATTATAAGGTAACCCAACGTTATTTAACCCATTACAAACGAATATCTTTAGAAATAACGTTCGCAGGGTCTAATTTCTGCATTTTCCCCACTTGGGAAAGTGTAGACATTATTATTTTGTTGTTGTTTCACTCATTTCAGGGCTATGTGGTTTTGAACACATAATATGATTCTATATTCTACCTCTCCAACTTTATAATATCTTAATATATTCTTATTGTTTTAGAAAATCCCTATTTTGGGATATTGCAGTGGTATCGGAGCTTCAATCTTGGCTCAGCCTATGGAACTCAGCCAGGAAGCTATCCAGAGAAGGAGAGATGAAAAAAATTAAGACTGCATTATGTGGAGGAAAAAATGAAGATATGCTTACATAGCTTCTTCCAAAATCTATGCAGTGCATCAATGAAGATCCTAAGAAGATGAGAGGAGAGATGGAATCTCCTGAGGAGTTTGGATCTAGAGCCAGATCTAGATTGGGAAATGATAGGTGCGAGCATGCAGCTACACCCTATTATGCACAATGCAATAAAATTCCTAGATATGCTATGAGATAAATGAAGGAGGAGGAAATGCCGGAGAGGGGAACTCTTAGTAATTTTATGCAAGAGTATGAATCTCAAATTGAGAAGTTTAGAGATCATATTAGTTTCAAAGAGTTCTGCAAGATCAAGATGGAGAGGAGATATCTGCATGACATGGATAGATTTTCTCTATCTATATTTGATGGATCCCCAACTTTATCAGCCAAAGATTGGGTGGAGGAGTTGTGTACTTATTTGCAGTAACACCCAGTTTCTGAAGAAGAAGGCATCAGAGTTGCAGCACTGCACTTTGAAGGTAAGGCCTATGATTGGTGGATTTTTGAGTCATTTTCGTTGAAAAATGTTAATAATTCTTCTTTTTCAAATTTCACTAAGATATTGGGTGAAATATTTGATACAAAACATGAGACAATCAAACTAATGAAACTTTTGCATAAGTTGCGGGGACTTGCAAACTCAAAACCACTTTAAAAACCTGTTGGAGGAGATCACATCTTGCATGATACCTTGTTGAAGGCAATATATTCCTTTCATAACCTTGGAAAAGAAAGCATGAAGGGTCCTTTTGCAAAGGAGGATCTTCTATTTGAGCAGTTACCTTCTATTCATACTGAAGATGAAGAGAAGGATGGGGGTTACAACGCTATCACATCTATAGCATATCTACTACCTCATGCAGAGGAAGGAGGAGAACATGCCCCAACAAGAGGGTTTCTTGTGTCATTGCAATAAGTTCCTCGGGATATCACACATGGGAGGCAAAGTAAAATCAATAAGCAACATGATTGTGAGATGATGTTGATGGAAGGAAAAGGTAGGGAGGAAGGACATCATCACTTGATGAGAAGCACACACCCCTATCTATTTTAGAGAGTTGGTGAAAGGAGGAGGGAGACTGGTTTGCACTGTGAGGGCAAGGGCAAGGTTGCCCAACCATATGAACAATCTTCTCTTGCCATGGATGTCTCACTACATGGAGGCATTCCATCGGGGAGGCCACGAGAGTTGGATTTGGTAAGAGGAATATCACCATGTGGATCACCCCTCTTAGATTCCGGAGTGGTGAATACTTTGGAGGAGTCTAGTACATCATAAATATTTTGGGATAGTCTCAAGGAGGAGAGAAAAATTCTCCCATTTTCAGCACCACCCACTCTCACTATTTTTACTGCACTGACAGAGGTTGTTGTAGTCATGGAGGATGGCACCTTCATGGTGCAAGGGAGGTGCTCCATGAATTTGGAGAAACAGAGGGTACTTCCTTTGGGGAAGGAATCCTCAAAGGAGGTGCTCCATGAATCCTTGGAGGTCATGAAATTTCAGCCCAAGATCAGTAATAGCTCCATACTTATCATAAATGGGGAGATAAACCACTTGGTTGGGAGGATCCAATCTCTCCATCCAGCCCCAACACATTGCATGAACCTGGGTTTGAGGATCTTTTTGAGCTGACTAGATTCGCTCATTTCATTTGGATGATAGCATGGGTGTGAAAGTCACTCATTTGGAATAATATTTCCCATTTTCATCATCACTCTGTCCTTAAGGAGGCCATTAGAAAGCAAGGAGGTTTCCACTTACATCTTCCACCTTACTATGATGTGAGCCATATGGTTTTTCATGCTTGGGAGGAGACATTGGAGGACAGATTTGTAGCAGATCATGTTGAGCAGTGGTGGAGACTTTTTGATGAGGAGGCCACAAGAAGAGGAGGGGAGGATTTTTCTCTCCTTATACAGTTTCTTAAGGACAAGAAACATTTTGGAAGGGAGGACTATAATATTCCAAAATTTTAGCCTCCAAGCTAAATGGAATATCAGAGTTATTTTATCACTAGGAAGGTGAATAAATGGGTAGGGAGGCCCATTACCCTCTTTAGAAGGATCAATAACACTCCTAATGAGGAAAGGGGTAGTAATAAGCAGCTTATTTAAGCACCCTTGGGTGTGAACAGAGACAGGGAGATGTTGATTCAGTCAACTTTGACCAAGTCAACAAAGCTGTCTAGATACATTGAACCACCTTGTTGGACAGTGCAGTTTTGGTAGAGGAAAATTTGCATGACCTAGATGGCACACGTGGATGGGAGCCAATGAGGAGAGGTTCACTTGCTATATATGGAGAGGATGGAAGCATTTTTTAGGCATGCTTTTGTATTTCAATCTATTGATCTTGTCTATTTAGAATTGGCTTCCCCTTGTTGTTTAGCAAGGTAGCACTAGGTGTTCCCTAGCGGGAACCCCACCTCTTCCCTTGAGAGGCCTCTTCGGAGAGCTTGTCCTATATTTCTCCACATCTAGGCTCAAGGCCAAGAATAATTCTTTAGTTCCATCACTATTTATGTAGCAGGATATTGCTGAGTTGTAGGGTGTTGCAGTGGAGGATTCTTACACCACTTTCGTGTCTGTTTCTCAGTAGAAGGTGCCTTCCTTCTCTTGACATCTTAGCTAGGGAGATTAATAAGAATATTTCATATCTTGGTAGCAGGCCAAAAAGGTTCTCATCTCCTACAGTTTAGTCCCTTGCAGGAACTACGTCCTTTTATGTAGAGTTGTTGAAGCAAGGTTAAGACCCTTGTTTTTGAGCTAGTTTCCGAGGGAAAGGGCCAACCCTTCTCCTGGAAAGCTAGAGGAAGGGATTATCATCCCTATTTTGTATTATTCAGCTATATTTATGTAATTTTGTAGTAATACTTCATTTTTTGAGATGAATATTCAGATTTTCTCTTTCTTGTACGTGTGTTTCATGAAACCCTTGCCGGGTTAGCTTTATAATGCAATAAGGAGGTCATATCTCTGTTTTCTTGGCATATTATTCCATGTGACTCTAGATACATGTTATTTAATTATTTTACTATAGAAACACTCATAAAATAATTTTGTATATGTTCATTCTTTTTCTGCATAACTCAAGTCATGGGATTTGGCTATTTTCAAGCTGTCAAGTAGCCGGGAGGTCTATTTAACATATCGAAAGGGATTTATTTATGATTCCATTTTTTATGTGACAGCCTAATAGCATATGTTAATGGAAAACAGTGTGATTTCACCCAGTGCAAATGCAGATCTTCAGAAATAATGCTTGTAGGGTATAATTTCTAAATTTTCCCCACTTGGGAAGGTGTAGACATTCTTATTTTGTTGTTGTTTCACTCATTTGAGGGCTATGTGTTTTTGAACACATCATATGAGTCTATATGAAACCTCTCCAACTTTATAATATCTTAAGATATTCTTATTGTTGTAGAAAATCACTATTTTGGGATATTACATCCTTACATGTCAAGGGATGTAATGAAATTAATGGCAATGTATGACAGTACACGGGGGTCACTGAAATGGTCCTCCAATTTTTGGAATGGGGATTGCAGGGATGGTGCAAAATACTCTGTAACAGATTCCCCCTAAAGCATGAAGTCCGAGAGAGAGGGAGGGGTGAAATTATTTACGAGAACACGCCCAAACCAAAATGCCATCATCGGAAGACCTGCAAGATAAAGTATGATTGATACCTCTGATACATGAATATAAGGCATCAGCGTAGCCATGCATAATAGATAACATGTAATAAGATCCATGGTATCAACAAAACCATCATAATGAAAAGGATCATAAAATAGACTCAGGTATGGTCAGAACTATTCAATCAAAAGAGTCATGTATATACAATCATGATAAACCAACAAGCCCCATAGACTGGATTTTATTAGAAAAAACCCAGGGTCTCGCACTTTGTCCTGACTTGAACAAGTACAAATTCAAGCATGTTAATACATGGGTTGAAGTCAAACATGCAAGAAAGTTGTCTGATTACTAGACAATAATGGAAGTTGTTAACAGACGCGAGAGAAACCACCAATAATGAAAATGGATCTCAAGGTAGTACTAGTATAGTCCACGGAATGTGAACATGAGCTAGAGTCGAAAACCCATAAAATCACCCGATCGAAGGTCAATAATCAGAATCTGTCGTCGAATGCGAATAAACTTCCATTGAGGCATGCAAGCTCTAAGGTACCAAAATGGCGTCTCTGGATTAGCTTCCTGGATAATGAACTAAAGTTGACAGGAAGTGACCAGTCGATAGAGAGCCATAATGTATCCCAGATCATCGACGTGAGACAAAGGAATAATATTATAATGAATCATGACTAAACAGAGGATCAGGGGTTGAAAACTACAGAAGGAATTCTCTTGAACATATGGTGTCATGAGTCTAGAATTTTGCAGTATTTGACATCAAAGGATCTGAGATCATGGTGACAAGGGAAAGAACAAATGAGAGGTAAAAAGAGATAACCCAAACACATGGAGGAAAAATGACGAATATGGGATGTCCCCAACCCGACATGAACATGAGACAAGTGTCATGTTCAATACTGACATACTGCTCACACAACTGACAAATAATTCCATTTTCCCCCACCATTTCTGGCGAGTACCCTAATTATTTTTGGAAACAAGCTTGAAAGGGATAGCATATGCTTGTGGTATATGTTTTTCCTTAGGACAAATCCATACTACTACATTTTAAAAGCCCTAGGAAGGAGAAAATATGTAAAATCATGGTGGTAGCCTCCCATGTCATTTATATTTAACGCGTATAACAAAGGAAAAGCTCAGCGTATTTTCATGTTTATAGAGTTTTAAAATAGGCAAAAAGAAAACTCCATAAGGTCCCTTTTCATAGGTAGTGTCACAAATCTGAAAAGGTAGAAGAAAGTATCTAAGAGAAACTCTTAGCCATGTTCGACTAAGGTATTCCTTTTTTGTAAGTAATTTGTCACAACCCGAAAAAGGGGTAAATGTATACAGGGTAGATGATGTTTCATAGCCTTTAACGAGTTCAAAATGATGAGACTCAGGAACCTTTTCAATTTTTGAGCCAGAAAAGATCTGAAAGATGACTCCATGGAGTGACTTTTTCTTGTTTGTACTGAGTCCAAAAAAGAAATAAAATACAACGTTTTTCCTCGTCGTCATCATTTTTAAGGTCTGTTGTTGCGCAAGAAACAAACATAAAACCCATTTTTCGAGAAAAAATAATAAAATAATCGAAAAAGTGTTCGAAATACTGAGAGGGGGTGTGAATCAATATTCCTTTCAATTAGAGCATTAGTTAATCTT
This sequence comes from Pinus albicaulis, assembly GCA_034641835.2. NCBI lineage: Eukaryota > Viridiplantae > Streptophyta > Pinopsida > Pinales > Pinaceae > Pinus > Pinus albicaulis. The sequence goes on from CM076575.1 coordinate 675,123,861, forward strand.
CAGTTATTATGAGTGTTTGTACAGTTATAGCAGTAAACAAAAGGAACACAAATGCAGACATTTTTTAAGGTGGAAACCCACTCTGGGACAAAAACCACCTAATGATTTTCTAATAATTCTTTAATATTCAACTCCAATTGAAAATAAAGCTCCAACTTCCTAGAATCTATAAAATCATTCTTCTGCAGCTCCCACTGGATGGATGCTCCAATGCCCAATATTCTTCAGTAATTGAATGAATAGATGCCCCAACACCCAATGAGCTACAACTCACCCTAGCACCACCCGACCACCCTATGGAAGAATAAAAGAAGAATGGACTCTCATACCAGGGAAATGGTCCACTTTACAATGATATAGAATGATGTAGAAGAAGAAGAAACACTAGATCATAACTGCAACTATGACACAACCACCTAATGATTATCCTAGACCTCCTGAAATTTCCTCTTCAACTCTTGGCAGATAGACACTAGTACATTTTTTTACAATAATGTATTTAAAATGACTTAGTACAATGATACATTTACAGTGACTGTATGCAGTGCCGCCCACTTGAAGAATTCATATGATGAAATTCTTGCTACTATTATGCACCTTGTTTGCTACTCTTGTCATGCTACCCTCTACTGCGCCTTTCTTTTCTTTTCTACCCTAGAAAGCCTGGTCCTTTACAGCCCTTGACAACACATGATCTAGCTTTTCCTTGCCTTCTAGGAGCTCCATATTGAATCTGGTGTACCTCTGTTATTTCAAATCCCCAATATGTGAGTTTTGGTCCTGTAGTATTCCTTTGAGTCTTCTCTCCAATGCCATAGGCCTGACTCAATATGGATTCTTCAAGGGAAAGTTATTCCCAATCTCAAACAATTTCCTAATTATGGACTGTTTCAGTAGAGCAAAATTGTACAACATTCCACGTGTCACAGTTTCTTCATTTGGCTTTGACATTGATAGAGAGAAAACTACAATCCATACACTATTTATCAATTTTGACATAATTCCAATCTGATACTCAGGAAGAGAGTTATGACAGTTTTCCCAAGGTCAGTTATTTGAGATGAAAATTAGGAGCCGACAAAAACATTGATTTCCACAGAACATATCTCCGAAAATATTACACACCTTGATCTTACATTTCTACAGGAGCTTCCTTAGGATTTTTGATTTGCCTCATAATAATTTCATCTTCTGAAATTTCATAGAAAAAAAGTTAGAGTGATATTTCAATGATGACATGTTTCAGATCGCAAAATCCCTTGCCTTAGGAGGATATGAGGATCACAATTTATATAAATGCTTAGGTTGAGAGGGGCTTCAACAAGTGAACGTGGGAGGGATTTTAGGAGCTTAAAAAATATTAATTATGAATTTTCAATGACCCATGCCACAACCCAAGGGGTTTTAGCTCACTAGCTGGGGTACAAACTTCAAACATGAATATCTCTCAAATTGTGAAGAATTACGTGGCATGCCATATATCAATGGAAACATCTCGACAAGTAGAAATAATCAAAATAATTTTTTACCCATAATATATCAATTTGTTAGGTAAAAATTACCATTCAATATTGGGGTAGCCCTTGGTGCTGCTTGGGTTGACATCAATGACAACCTCTAACCAACAATCTCCCCCTTTGGCATTGATGGCAACACAAGTACTCCCCCTTAAATAATGACATCTCTTCCTATAACATTATATCCCCCTTTGACATCAATGGAAAAGGGTAACTCCCCCTGACACACAACCATCTTGCGGAACTATACACACTTCCACTCCCCCTGACACACAACCATCCTGCAGACCTCTTCACACTTCCAATCCCCCTTTATATTCTGAATAAGGAAAATCTAATGAGAAATTGGGAGAATCCGAAGCTTCTGGTGAAGATATTCCAATGCTTCACGAGTATTGTCATGATCATCAACACTTCCTGCTCAGTCTGCATATGTAAAGGCATGAATAATGAAATTGTTACCCTTGGGATACCACAAGCCATATTTTGTTGTTCCCTTCAGATATGAAAGAATTATTTTGATGGCAATAATATGTAATATTTTGGTGTTTCTTGGAATATTGCTACTTTTCCAACTTCTTGCATAACATCTGGCTAGGAGACTATTACATATAGAAGACTACCAATCATAGATCTGTACAACCTCTGATCCACATCCTTAGATGATTTGCCTATGTTCAATTTGCAACCTGTTACCATCGGAGTAAGGACGGGTTTGCAATCTTCCATTTTGAATTTCTTGAGCATTTCCTTGATGTACTTGGCTTGAAATATAAATATTCCTTTCTCTTGCTGAGATATTTCAAGCCCTAAGAAGTATGCCAGCTCACCAAGTAAAGACATCTCGAAATCACTTTTCATATTTGTAGAAAACTTCTTATTTAGTCGATCATCATTTCTACCAAATATTATATCATCCTCTTTAGCTATTAGACATGTTTTACTTACTTCATCCAGAACATATATGTTTCTTGAAGCTCGACTTGCTATAGCCACAATTTCACCATACCTACCTTTCCTGATTTCACATTTTGTGGTGTTGAATAGTATTGTGTGTCCTTGATCACACATTTGTCCAACATTGAGAAAATTGTGATTCATTTTTTCAACCAATAGAACATTCTTAGCTACAACATATTTTCTTCCGAGAGGGATGGTACCTAATCCTATAACATTTGAAGATCCATCATTTCCAAAGGACACGGTTCCATCCTTCTTCTCTTTCAGAGATACAAATTTCTTTCTATCTCTAGTCATATAAGTTGAGCAACCGCTATCAACATACCACACATCTTTGTTGTTTTGACCCTTGAGAGTGAGAGCACAATTATTAGTCCTTTTCTTCTTCCATGTTCATTTGTTCCGTGGCTTCAAAGATTCTTCTGGAGGATTTTCAAGTGTGTAGTCTCCAGCTATGTGTCCAAAGTTTTGACATTTGTAACATTCAATATTATTTCTTAAATTTTCAAATATATTGACATTTCATTTAGCCTTGGGAGGTTTATATTTGACAAATCTCCTAGAATTGTATTCATTCCTGGGGTACGTGTGACATTCTACAGCTTTATGACCAAATTTTCCACATGAATAACATTATCCATAAAACATATGTTGGTACCTGGAGGGAAATCTTTGTCGAGGAATTGTCTTCCAAGGCTGTTCTTGTGAATATTGTCTAATTAAGTGTACATGCAAGTCAGATCTCATAGTTTCATTGTATTTTTTTGTAGAAGGTCCTGCTTCTTCTTCTTTGTAACCGATTCCAGTTCTGTCATTTTAAGATCTTTGATTTTTGATGAGTTCCTCCAAATCCCTTGAGCTGTTGGCATAGTTTTGGATAGTTTTTCCTTTCTTCACTTCCTCATGCAGCGAGACTACTTCGCCTTCTAATTCTTCCCTTTCTTGGATGCTTTCTTCCAACTTCTTTTGAAGTGACTCTTTAATGCATTTGTGTTCTTCAACTTCAATTTTGAGACCTTGAACTTCTTCATCAAGAGTATTGGAACAGATATTCTCTACCTCGAGCTCTTTTATAAGATTGATTTCTTCCTTAGGAAATTCTTCTACGGTCAATCCTTCTTCTTTGTTGTTTGATACCTCTTGTTTATTGTGCGTGGGTTTATTGTGCTTGGCCATAAACAATACTCTCTCATTGGCTTCTTCTTCGCTATCATTGTCTTCATCGGATGATGAGCTATCTTCTTTAGAGAGAAAGTTCCTTTTGGATCCTTGCTTGTTGAATTTGTTAAAGCATTTCTTTCATTTTGAGTTTCCATCACTTCTGTTGGGACATTTTGCTGCGAAATACGCAACCTCACCACAGCCAAAACATATCAATGGAAGTTTACCTTTGAATTTTACCTTACCAATTTTTAGTTTTCTTGTAAAATAAGCATATTCTTCATCTGAAATACCTTCTTCATCATCTCCCTTTTCTTAACACTTGCAGGTGCATGTATTTTCAATTCAAGGTTGTTTGTCCTTATTGGTTTTCTTAGATGCAATGAACGTAGTTTCTAGATGCGAAGTACCATCTTCTTCATCAAGTCTCATTTCATATGCTATGAGAACTCCATGTAATTCCTCTTCGTTGAGTTTGTCCATATTTGCACTGTATTCTAAGACTGAGAACTTTGGGTTGAATCTCCCGGGTAATGTTCTAAGAATCTTTCGTATAATAGTCTTCTCGTCAACTGGCTCTCCCAATCCTTCTAGAGTATTGGTTGTTTCATCAACGTATTGGAAGTATGCAGCAATGTTGCAACCTTCTTTCATTCTGAGTTGCTAAAAATTTTCTCTATAGATTTGAAGCTTTGCTTCTTTTACATTTGAGTCACCTACATATATATTCTCAATATTGCCACATACATTTTTGGCAGTTTTACAACCCAACACCTTATGCTAAGAAGATTTAATAAGTCCACTGACAATAATATTCTTTTCCTTTGCATCATTTAGCAAACTCTTCTTACCTTGTTCATCCACGGTTGATGTAAATCCATTTTGAACATTGTCCCATACTTTATAACCTTCTGCCAAGAGATAGACCTTCATTCTTCCTTTCCAAATTGCATATTTATTTTCATTGAACAGAGGTACACCATTCTTGGTTTGCCCCACGACTTCCTTGCAGCTGTTAAACTGTTATTGAAGGAACCCAGCTCTGATACCAATTGTTGGAAATACTGGGGGGGTGTGAATCAGTATTCCTTTCAATTATAGAATTAGTTAATATTCAATTATTATTAGTGTTTGTACAACGATAGAAGTAAAAAAAAGGAACACAAATGCACAGATTTTTTAAGGTGGAAACCTACTTTGGAACAAAAACCACCTAATGCTTTTCTAATAATTGTTTAATATTGAAATCCAATTGAAAATAAAGCTCCAACTTCCTAGAATCTGCAAAATCATTCTTCTCCAGCTCCCACTAGATGGACGCTCCAATGCCCAAGATTCTTTAGTAGTCAAATAAATGGATGCCCCAACACCCAATGAGCTAAAACTCACCCTAGCACCACCCTGCCACCCTATAGAAGAATAAAATAAGAATGCACTCCTGTACCAAGGAAAATGGTCCACTTTACAATGATATAGAATGATGTAGAAGAAGAATAAACACTAGATCATAACCCTAACTATGACACAACCACCTAATGATGATCCTAGACCTCCTGACACTGCCTCTTCAACTCTTGGTAGATATACACTAATACAATTTTTTAAAATAATGTATTTACAATGACTTAGTACAATGATACCTTTACAGTGACTATATGCAATGCTTCCCACTTGAAGACTTGATGTGATGAACTTCTTACTACTATTCTGCACCTTTGTTGATTCTCTTAACACATATTTCATTAAATTTTGAAGTATGCACTTAATCTAGAATTTTAGAACTTTAACTAGATTAAGTTTTTTCAAAATGTGGAATTATAAAATTACATAGTTTAATAATTTTAATATATATATATTCATCATTTTTGGTGAAAAAATTATCACGGTAAACTATATAAAAAAAATCATATAAACTTGCAAAAGAAAATCTTTCACATCTTAATCTTGGATTCCTTACATTATCTCTTTTAAGATTTTTTATGATTTGTATTAAAAGTTAGGTTTGTTATGGTTATCTCATGAAAATAGTTTTGTGTATGTTACTATTATTAAATTTATGAAAAGAATGTTCTGTATTTTACTATTATCAACCCATTTAATTATAATCTGATATAGTAAATATCATGTATGTGTTAAGTTACGATTATTACTAAGACAAGGTTGGCACAATTTAAAATTCTATCACCTTTGAAACACTAGTAATATGGTTGAAGATGAAAAACCCTCTTAGATAATCAAGTTTATACTCATATGGATTTAAATTTCAAAATATTTGTGGGGCTACCAACCTTCTTGATCTTTTAACTAAACAAAATTACGATGATCTTGAAACACTTATTTTAATGCCTTTTCAACATAACAATAAAATTCTAAAGATTTTTTAGTAACATCTTTATGGCTTCTTATATACCATATTTGGTCTTAGTCGATGATAATCATCATTACACCATCATCATTACATACATTTTTTTTACTTCTAATTACTTTAAAACATATTAATTTTTTCTTTAATTATAGCCAATATTATTTTTATATTTAGACATTTTTTATTTTTCTATTTAGAACATACTTTTTATTTTTAAATTTTAATCTAAAATGGCATGGAACACATCCCTTGGTACTAACCTATAGACTGACCTCTCTCAATTACTAATAGATTTTGTAAAAAAATCTCTTACCTAGTATAAAGTTATTTAACAATATATTAATATTGTGTTTCTTACTATTATTGACCATTTTAAATTGACACTATCTACTTTTCTTATGTTGAGTACAAATTTATTATACTAGTAAAACCTTAGCAACACTTCAAAATCTATAAGAAGAAATATTTTATAAGGCTAGTTGTGTTGTTCAATGATCAAAAACACTTTTTTATAAATTAGAGTGCAACAAAAACAACAAATTTGATTTATATTAATAAGGGATATTAAGGAAAAATCACTTCAAATATTATTACAAGTGCCTAATTTTCTTTCATCAAGTGTTTAAATGGTTTATAATAAATAGAATACTAATTAGCTACTCCACTATTGTTTTAATAGACCAATTTTAGAAGATCTTGTTCATGTCCAGATACATCACCATGATCTGGGAAGGGAATTGAACCTGTGGTGAGTGCTATAACAGCCCTGGGAAGGGAATTGAACCTGTGATGAGTGCTATAACGGCCCTCCTCATCACCGTTTAACCAAGACCAAGAATTGAACTTGTGATGAGTGCTATAAAATCCCACCTCATCCTCATCATCGTTTAACCAAGACCCCACGGACTAAACGTTGAATGAGAATAGTAGTATAATTTATGTAGTAGCATAATTTATTTATTTTTTATTATTTGTACTTTTGTGTTAAAAACTAAGTTAATTGAGACTTGCTTAATGAATAATATATTAATATGCAATATATGTATTAAGTATAAATTTATTTAATGACAAATTATCGTAGTAATGTGTCCAATATATACCAGCATAGATCCGTCTTAAATACAGATTTACTGATTCACACTTTTTTTATACTTCTAATTATTTTAGAACATATTTGTTTTTCTTTAATTATACCCGGTATTATTTTTCTATTTGGAACATTTTTTTATTTTTTTTATCTTTAATTTAATAGGGCACGAAACAAACACATCCCCTTTTATTTTTAGAACATTTATTTATTTTTAATTTACCCTTTTCTATTTAGATTTTTTATTTTATTTTTAATCTAATAAGGAACGAAGCAGACACATCCCCTCATACTAGGCTGTAGAATGAGCGTAGCCTTTTGAGAAGTAAAAGATTTAAACATCTATTCCCACTTTTTTTTTTACTTCTAATTATTTTACAACATATTCATTTTTTCTTTAATTATAATGGATATTATTTTTCTATTTATAGGTTGTAGAATGAGCCTGGCCTTTTGAAAAGTAAAATATTTAAACATTTGATTCACATTTTTTTTTCACTTCTAATTACTTTACAATATATTCATTTTTTCTTTAATTATAGGAGATATTATTTTTCTATTTATAACATAATTTTTATTTAATATCCCCTCATACTAGGTTGTAGAATGAAAGGCCTCTTGGCTCAATTACTAATCATTTTAATTATCAAAATCAATCATGAATTATAATAGTAACACAATAACATAATTTGATTATTTTAAAATACAAGAAGAAAGAGAGAAAATTGACTAAACTATTTATTACAAATGTTTAGTTTTTATTCCTCGAGTGTTTAAAGATATTATACTGAAAAGAACATATTGACATTAATCTAAAACATAGATTCCTTAAATGATTTCTATTATCATAAATATCTATATTTATGTATTAAATTTGACTCCTGAATAGTAGATTTTGTAAAAAAATCTTACCTAGTATAAATTTATTTAACAATATATATGAGAGGAAATATTTTATAATTCTAGTTGTGTTGTTCAATGATCAAAACCATTTTTTTATAAATTAGAGCGCAACAAAACAACAAATTTGATTTATATCAATTATAATGAGGAATTAAGGAAATATCACTTCAAACGTTATTACAAGTGTCTGACATTTTTTCATTAAGCATTTAACTAGTTTATATTAAATAGAATACAAATTAGCTACTCCACTATTGTTTTAATAGACCAGGTTTAGAAGATGTTGCTTTTAAATGCATTAATGAATTTTATTATTCATATTTGATATGGTGAGAAGTCATGTTGGTCAAACAAAGCTTTGAAAAATTAAATATTTTATGGCATTGTCATGTCATTTGTATCACCACATGATTACATTGAAATACTAAATAATATAAAACTTCTCCAAAAATAGTATGAAGATAATATTTGATGTACAAGAAATATTGAAAAGTGTGTCAAAATGTATATTAATAGATCCTTCAAATAAATTAGATTTATGAATCATATAAACCTAATCTTAAGATATTCACTCAAGTAGGTCAAGAACAAATTCTACACAATATTTATTTATCTTGGTCTTCTTGCAATGTTCTTTCTTTGGCATCCATGCCCACACTCTGGTATTAATTGGAATAGAGCCAAGTTCTATGTCATCAGGATTTGGTATCCAATATTTCTCTAAAAAATTTCCATTTTATTTCCTTGAAATAGGCTTCCACCAATCAACCTTTACATGAGGATTCTAACTTTCATTATCCCTAAAGATATCTGATATGGATTTTACCATCCAAATCATCTCTCATGCATCCTCATTTCCTGATATAACTAGCAACATCTTTAATTTCTCAATGTCAATCATTGGATTGAACGTTGCCTTTGGCTTACTGCATTTGGGTCCAACATATACTGGTTCATCTATTGCATTATCGAAATCTCCATCCATAATACTTGAGATTACATAGAGTGCATTATGATCAAAATCAACAAGGTGCCTTGTCTTGGGCCAGAAATCCTCAGAAGATGAATCACTTCTATCTATAATTCTATGATCATTATAGATTCCATCTAATGTATCAAGAACTATTTCCCAATACACTACTTTATTTTTCCATTCCTCTATAACAATTGGTGAATCCTCATTCCCGATAGTGTCTTTCCACATTTTTATGTACGATGTTATCCCTTCCGTTAGTTCTTTTAAATAGGCATAATTAATTTTGGAAGCTAAGAAAGATGGGTTCCCTATGGGAATTATAGGTTGACCTTCATCATCCATACTCCAAAACTCAATTGATTCTAGCTACTAAATATCTCTAATGGATTCTTTGTACCTTAGTATTGGAATATTATTGAGTACAAGAAATTGGAAGTATTGAACATTTAAATGTCCAACTATTGCATTTTTTCTCTCCTTGATGTATCCATTAAGTAAAATTTTGAAGTCATATACCTTTTCAATAAGTGTAGGTGGAAACTCTCGATTTTCTTCAATTTTTTGATATGTATCCATCATTTCAGGTAAAGAATATATATCTTTAATTTTTCGGTTGGAAGAAATTCTTCCGTAGGTTCCATCGATGTCTTCATAGGTGTGCCCCATAGGCAAGAATCCAACCTCAATAGTGATGAAGACACCAAGTGCAGTTAAAAGTGATAGAATGTAATATCTCGTTTCAGGGATATCTCTAAAACATGACAAACTCCAACCAGAGATTGACTGGGAGGGAATTTACCGGACATGTCACCTCTAAAAGAGGATGAGATCCGGAGGTTGTCTGGCCCTTTCCATACTCTGTCTAGGATTGAAAGATAAACACACCAAGTGGTATAGAAATAGAGCGCTCAAAAAAAATAATAGAAATAGAAAGAGAATATAGCAACTATGGCAACAATGACAACTACGACAACTCATCCATAAAACATAAAGATAAAATGTTGAGCCATTTTATTAATCTGAGAAATGTAATGATCTACAAGAGATGATCTTGCGCAAGGAAATTGAGAAGACACTCTCAGAAAAGACAGGAAATGGTTGCTCTATGAACTACATCCCAGCTGCTAGAAAAATTTCGTGTAGCTACTACTGCTGGAATCGACTGAAGATTAGGGGCTGATCCCCTTGCCAAAATGAGATGAAAATCGGCAAATCTCCTCTCCTCGACAACCCAGACAAGATCCAAATACCATTCCAAGAATGGCCAACCCCATAAATCACCAGAAACTACCTCCCTAGTGAATTACGCTGGCCTTCAAGGCACTATGCAATGGCTAGATAGAAACAGATGAAATATTGCCACAAACTCTGCCAAAACCCTCCAATGGGCAAAGGCTGACCCTCTGCTCAAAAATCCCGGCGAAATCACCTGTCTAAACCCTAATCCAAAGCTCCTCCATAATGAACTGCATCCTCTCTCCCAATGACTGTGCAGTCTCTGTAAGCTCCAGCTCCGAAACCAACCCAAACAAACAATGAAACGACTCACAAAATATTGAAAAACAAACCTTGCTCAAGTAGGCACTTGAAGTCCCCCGGGGCTAAGGGCGAGATCTCCGAATAGAGACACTCAATGCACTAAACAATGTTGAAGATAGGCTAAACAACCAACATGCTCAAGAAGACAAAATTCTCACTCCAAAATGATCAACTCAAGAATGATCCAAATGAAGAGGCTCCTTTATCTTTTATAACATTGGTTTCCCTCCAAAACCCTTCGTAGCATCTCTCTCCTCCACATCCTCATCCTTATTTGCATAGAAGCTTATAGAGTGCACGTAGGCCCCCCTCCTCTATGTGGTGTTTGGCCCCCTTTGAATCTCCTTAAGTCACAATGTTGTGCTACTAGGCAGATGTCTTATTCTACTCAAGTGAGTTAGACCCTCTTTACTCACTTTTTATTTATTTACAAACCATAGGTGACAAAAATATACAAAGTTGAATATTCCAATTAGCTGTCGCTAATTAGGAATATTACAATCCCCCCTAGCAAAATATTTCTTTCCCTTAAGCAACTGAAGTGATGGATGCTGCAAAATCTTCTGGCTCTCCCAAGTGGCATCCTCATCCGGCAAATTCTTCCACCTCACCAAGAATTCCCAGGCCGTCCTGCTCTGCAACCGCCTCTCCCTGGTATCAATAATGGCCTCTGGCTACAACAAAAAGTGCCCCTCATCATCTGTAGGTGCTAGCTCCTCTGTCACTGTCACCTGCTATCCCAACGCCTTCTTCAGGCATGATACATGGAAAATGTTGTGGATCTTGCTGCCTTGGGGAAGCTCCAACTCATATGCAACATGCCCAATCCTGCGTATCACCCTGTATGGCTTGTAAAAACGAGGCTTGAGCTTCTCAGCTCCCTTTTGCTTTAGCAATGACATTCGGTATGGCTATAAGCGTAGGTAGACCAAGTCCCCTACCTCAAACTGTTGCTCCACCCGACCTTTGTCGGCATACAGCTTCTGCTGGTTCTGTGCTGCAGCCATATTGTCCTTGAGAGCTAAGAGGATGTCCTGAATCTCTTGGATCCACATCTTGGCTCTAGGAGCCTTACTCGCACCGAACATCACATCCAAAAATGATAAAGGATGGTACCCATACAAAGCATAAAATGGTGACATACCAATAGACATGTGATGTGTCGAGTTGTAGAAATACTCCCCCAAATGCAACCATCTCAACCATGCTTGTTGCTACCCACTGACATAGTTACACAAGTAGCCCTCCATCCACTTGTTAACTATCTCCGTCTGTCCATCTGTCTGTAGGTGGTAATGGGTACTCAGTGTCAACTCTATCCCCACTAGCCGGAAACTCTGTCGCCAAAATATGCCCATGAAGCGGCTGTCCCTATCACTGATGATGGTCTTAGGAAGACCATGCAACCTGAAAATCTCTCGGAAGAATAGCTCGACCACCTGTGTTGCTGTGTAGTGCACGAATATGGGCAAAAAGTGCACATACTTTGTTAGTCGATCAACAACGACAAAGATACAATCCTTTCCCTGCACCATGCACAACCCTGTGATGAATTCCATCGATATCCTCTCCCATTTCCCCTCCGAAATGGAAAGAGGTTGTAACAACCCTACGGGATGGCTAGTCTCACCCTCGTTCCTCTGAAAAAAATCATACTCCGTGATATGCTGGAGTATGTCCTCCTTGAGGCCCCTCCATGAGAACCTCTCTCTGATGGCCCTGTAGGTTTTGGTAAACCCTTGATGGCCTGCTAATGGAGAATCATGTGATGCTTGGAGTATCTTCTTCTTAAGCTAAGATCCCTCAGTCAAGAAGATCCTATCCTTGCAATAGATTATCTCATCAACCACCGTGTACCTATCATCCGTCACATGTCCATCCAGCACCTCACATGCAAACCTATCCTTGGATTACTCAACTAAAAGATGAGCCCCCCATTCTGTGTCGAAGCTCATAAGAGATAATGTGGACGGTCTATCTGAAAGGGCATCTGCTACCACGTTATTCTTACCCTTGACATACTCAATGTCAAAGTCATATGCTTAGATATTATTGATCCACTTCTGCTGCCTCTCCTGTAGCTGCTTCTGTTCCAAAACGAACGTGAGGCTATTGTGGTCAGTCCTCACCCTGAATTTGTTTTCTACCAGATACTGCCGGAATTTGGCTAATGCATGCATGATGGCCAACATCTCCTCGTCGTAAATAGGATACAGCCTCTCGTGCGAAAGGAGTTTCCAGCTCTCAAAAGCTATCGGTGTCCCCCCCTGCATCAATACTGCGTTGATACCCTCTCCCAAAGCATCACACTCCAAGACAAATGGATGCGTAAAATCTGGCAACACAAGCACTGGGCAGCTGCTCATCACCTCCTTGAGCCTATCAAAGGATTGTTGTGTTGTATCTATCCAACCGAATGCCCCTTTCTTCGTCAAATCTGTAACGGCTGCAACAAGCTGTGAGAACCCTCTAACGAAGTTCTTGTAATAGGCACATATCCCAATGAACCCTCAATGTTCCTTCACATTCTTCGGCTCCAACCAATCTCTGATGGCTCTAATATTCTCCTCGTGGACCCTCACTCCATCCACTCCAATGATGTGACCCAAATACAACATCTCTATCATCCCAAACTCACACTTGGAGAGCTTAGCATAGAACCCTTGCTCTTCCAAGATGCATAGTACTGCCTCTATATGCTGGAGATGCTCCTCCCATGTCCTGCTATATATGATTATGTCATCAAAGAAAACCCATACAAACTTCCTCAGATGACTGCAGAAGATATGGTTCATGCAAGACTGAAAGGTGGCTAGTGCATTGGTCAGCCCAAAAGGCATAACCAAAAACTCAAAGTGCCCATAATGACACCTGAAGGTGGTCTTGGGAATGTCATGTTCCCTCACGCGAATCTGATGGTACCCTAATCTCAAATCAATCTTCGAGAAGAACTTAGCTCCTCTCAGCTCATCCATCAGCTCATTGATCCTAGGCATAGGGTACCTATTCTTCAGAGTCTTCGTGTTCATGGCCCTGTAGTCAATGCACATCCTCAAGGTGTCATCCTTCTTCTTCACCAAAACTACAGAAGAGGAAAACAGACTCATGTTCGGTCTAATGTGTCCAAGAGCCAACAACTCTTGGATGGCTTGGTCAATCTCATCCCGATAGGCTTTGGGATGCCTATAGGGTGTAGTGACCACCACCTAGATACCATACTCTAGCTCGATGGTATGCTCAAACCCTCTATCTGGTGGCCGACCTGGTGGTATATCCCCAAACACTACCTCATTTATATCAAGGATAGCTTATATCTCTGGATGAACTGCTTGACCGGTGGTCTCTGCCTCTGATGCTCGTAACTCCACTGCCCACTCTATGTTTCCCTTCCGAAATTCTACCTCCATCCGGTGTGCTGAAACTGTCAGAGGTGGGTAAGTATGCATCCCGCAGATCTTCTCATGCCTCCCAGTCTTCTTGTCATCCCACTCCATCTCTAAGGCCTCCCAATCTATGGTGACCTTTCCCAGAGTAATTAGACACTAAACACCCAGTACCACATTGGTATCTAGTATGTTGACCATGAAAAAGTGATCAGTCACGGTGTAAGTACCCATCGTCACTACTAACTCTGGAACATACTCGGCACACTGCATCGTCTGGGCTTTTGGGACCAAGACTGAACATCCGTCAAAACTCTTGGTCGATATACCCCTCCGCTCGACCATCTGTGCATCAATGAAGTTGTGGGTTGCCCCAATTTCAAGCAAGACTGATACTCATTGGCCATGTATTGTGCCACGTATGTGCATCATCAAATACTTAGGAACTCCTTGCAAAGCTGCAACAGCCCCTCCTGTGGGTGCAAAGGCTGCACCTCCTATCCCTGGAGGTGGAGGCGGCAACTGATCTTGGGCCATCTGACTATCTCCTACCTTCTCATCATCCTCCTCATCCTCTTCCCTGCTATCATCAGAGAAGACCTCAATGAAGTGTGCTTTGCCAACAACACACCTATGCCCTAGTGCCCATGACTCCTGACAAGTGAATCACACCGCTTCTTCCTCAACTCCCTCCTGGCCTCATCATCTACCTATGCCAATCTCGGATTCCCCTTTGGATGAGGAACCCTCACATCCTTCCCCTTGGGCTGGAAACCCTGCTTCTAGGGTTAAGGTGTCCGCATCCTAGGAAATGCATCCTGCAAATCCCTGGTCCTATTGAAAGCATCCTCGAGTGTAGCTGGTCTAGTTGATCTGACTAGACCTCAAAGTGGCTCTGCCAATCCCTCCAAAAACATATAGATCATCCATGTCACTGATAGATCTAGCACCATCACCCAAACCCTCAAGAAATCTGCAATGTACGTCTCTGGGTTCCATGTCTGTTTGAGCTTTGTCAGCTCAAAAAAATTTTGTTCCGGATCCCTCCAGTCAAAACACTCTATCAATATCCTGGTAAACGGGGCATATGTCGTCACTATTGAATGCCCGAGTGTCACCATCCCATGGAGCCACCATTCCTGGGCCTCACCATCCAAATGTAATGTTGCCACCTTGATGGCCTCCGTCTCTGACATCTGGTGAAGCTGGAAATAGATGTTCAGCTTCTCCACCCAAGACTTTGCCGAACTGTTTGACGATCCATCAAACGTAGGTAAATGAAATCTACTAGAGGCATAGTGGGAATCTCCATCATGGTAATTTCGGTGCCCTCTATGATGGTCGCAGGGTCTACTGTCCTGCTGGAGCTGCACAAAATCTTTGAATGTGAGAGCATCCCTGAACTCCTGCCCATAGGACTGATACTCTGTAAAATACTCATCTAAGTGTCCAGGTTTTGCCTCCTGTTGGGCTCTTTCCCTGTATCTTCCCTCAAGAAAGTGGGCATGGTAGAGTGAGTAGGTGCACAAGAAGCCGTCGGCTGAGGAATATCACGCTGAGTAGCACCCTGCTCCCGCAAATGATGGGATGTACATGATCCCTCTCTGACCTGAAAAACCCCTAGAGTCTCACGCTGCCTAGCCTCCACAGCTGTGAACCTCTGGCCCATCACGTCAATCTGTCTAGCTAAATCCTACACAGACTTTAGGAGTGTCTCTCCAAACTTTTTGGCCTCTGTGTCATCTGCCATTGGTTCTTTCTCTCTTAGATCTACTACAAGCTCCACCCGATCCATGTCTGTCACAGGCTCTCTCTCCTGATTTGCGTCCTCTACCTGAGCACAGTCTTCCTCTTCGTAGGTGGTGTCCAACCTATGGTCATAGTCTTTATACTTCCTGCCCATGTACGGTCTCTTTCTTGATGTCATAGACCACAGGCTACCAGAACTATGCTCTGATACCACTGTAATATCCTCTTTCTGGGATATCTCTAAAACACGACAAACTCCAACCAGAGATTGACTGGGAGGGAATTTACCAGATATGTTGCCTCTAAAAGATGACGAGATCTGGATGTTGTCTGGCCCTTTCCAGACTTTGTCTAGGAATGAAAGATAAACACACCAAGTGTGATAGAACTAGAGTGCTTAAAAACAATAATAGAAATAGAAAGATAATACAGCAACTATGGCAACAACGGAAACTACAACGACTCAACCAGAAAACATAGAGAGAAAATGCTTAGCCATTTTATTAATTTGAGAAATGTAATGAATTACAAGAGGTGATCTTGCACAAGGAAAGTGAGAAGACACTCTCAGAAAAGACAGGAAATGGTTGCTCTATGAACTGTGGCCCAACTGCTGGAAAACTGCGGTGTAGCTGTTACTGTTGGAATCGACTAAAGATTAAGGGTTGATCCCCTTGCCAGAATGAGATGAAAATCGGCAAATATCCTCTCCTCGACAACCTAGACAAAATCTAAATACCACTCCAAGAATGGCCAACCCCAGAAATCACCAAAAATTGCCTCCCCAAAGAATTATGCTGGCCTTCAAGGCACTGTGCAGTGGCTAGATAGAAACAGCTGAAATACTGCCACAAACTTTGCCAAAACCCTCCGATGGGCAAAGGCTGACCCTCTGCTCAAAAATCCCAGTGAAATAACCTACTGAAACCCCAATCCAAAGCTCCTCCACAATGGACTGTGTCCTCTCTCCCGGTGACTGTGCAGTCTCTGTAAGCTCTAGCTCTGCAACAAACCCAAACAATGAAACGACTCACAAAATATTAAAAAAAAAACCTTGCTCGAGTAGGCACTCAAATTCCCCCTAGGCTAAGGGCGATATCTCCAACCAGAGACACTCAATGCACTAAACAGTGTTGCAGACAGGCTAAACAGCTAGCGTGCTCAAGAAGACAAAAGTCTCACTCCAAAATAATCAACTCAAGAATGATCCAAATGAGGAGGCTCCTCTATATTTTATAACATTGGTTTCCCTCCAAAACCTGTCATATCCTCTCTCTCCTCCACATCCTCATCCTTATATGTGTAGAAGCTTTTAGAGTGCATGTAGGCCCCCCTCCTCTACGTGGTGTTTGGCCCCCCTTGACTCCCCTTGAGTCACAATGCTGTGCTACTAGGCAGATGTCTTATTCTACTCAAGTGAGTTAGACCCTCTTTACTCACCTTTTATTTATTTAAAACCCATAGATGGAAAAAGTATACAAAGTCAAATATTCCAATTAGTTGTCGCTAATTAGAATATTACATAGAAACATGAAAAGATAGTGATTCTTAGTATCAGTTACTACATTGTCCATCTGTAACAATAAATGTGGAGGAAGAGGTCTAAAATCAAAATTTTGACTCTTTGATATTCCATGAGGTATAAAATCATCCTTGTACACCTGACATTTTGAGTAAATAGAGGTGTTAAGTAATGCATTTGTAAGTGGGTTTTTTGAATTTCCACTCTCATAAAGTAGATCACCATACATATCAATTTGTGGGTCTTCAAGGTCCCTTAAGCACTTTTCGAGGGATGCGATAATAAATTGTGATCCCATATATACAAATGGTAGGGAGAAATGACCAAAAACTCCTATCTTATGCCCATCTATTATCATACCTGTCAATGAGAACCTAAATTTGTTCCCGCAATAGGTTTTGATTTGACACATAGCCTTGGTATTGAAGTCTTTTTTTATTCATTTTATCATGGATACTGCTCAAATGCTCCTTTGGAAACCGCTCTGACATAATTCTATGGGCATAGTAGAAACATCTTCCACACATAAAAATCTTGTTATGTTTGTTCACCCTACCTCGTGCCTTTTCTTCCAACTCTTTTGTAGTCGTTGACTTCATATGTGCTTTCAACACAATACATTCACTGCATTTACTGAATTTTATGTTCTTTGAAAATGCCACATCTCGAAACTTAGTATTCCAAATCTTGCTCATTGTTGATTATGATATTGATGGGTAATTGAGCTTTTGAAGATCGTCATTGATCTCTTTTAACAAATAATTTTATGTGTAAGTCAAAAGAAGAAATATTAAAGGAGAAGATGTTCCATCTTCTTCAACTTGACGTGTTTGGTTGGGTGAAAATTTTGAATTATCCATTAGAATTTTGTGCAATATTTCTATGGTTGCCACTATGTGTGCTCGTTCTTTTCATGTATTTGTGTTACCATGTATAGCTTTGATCTGTCCATGTTGGAAATAATTATGGTAGCTGTAAAATTTTCTTTGATAAATCTTATGTATCTTATACCATGCTTTCTTACAAATAATATTCCCAATAAATCTCATGTCCTTTACATTTCTAGCAATGGGTGGTAGGCCATGGCCATGGATCCTTAACATGAATATGTTTTACATGAGTGAATTCAAGAAAAATTCCCTAGTACCATTTTTATTGATTTGCCTCATACCCCTCCTAGCACCTGCAATGGCCTTCCTATCCACATGTTGAAGACAATATTTTCTACAACTTACATCTGCTACCAAAACTCAAATTCCTCTCTCCATCTATTTTTGGTCGACATTTTGCAATTTTTGTTGTATCCATAACTCATTTAATCCTTTTATATGGCCTCATTACATGCATATCAATTAAGTTTCTATCTTTTCATTAAAAATATACCCATCCCATTTTTTTAATGCATTTGTGTCCTCTATAACATCCCATATCACCATTTCCTTGGGTGGCTCCTTGAACTTTTACTTAACCCTTAATATCACACTTTTTTTGTCCACCAAATTATTTATTGGCCATCTAACCAAACAATGTATATACTTATCCCCAATTCTACATATTTCACAATTTCCATCTATCTCTTCCAAAAAAAATATCAAATTCCATTTCACCTACTGTTTCACCTTCAATAATGTCATCCTCGTAGACATTAGCTAGCATTCCTTTGGAAATGCACATGGTTATTCCCATGCATTCATGTGTAAGAGAAACCTTTGTACTTATGAATCTAACCCTATCTTGGGAAATATTTATGGCATCATCATGACAGTGAGGTTTCAAATCTTATTCTTGCCAAATCTCATAAGATTCCAATTCACCTCTAGTGTATGCTCAAATCTTCTCGGATGTGGTAGAGCATCATCATATTTTAACACCTAAATTTTAACAACTATACATCCTTTATTTACCATCTTTCCATGCACTTTATGTCCAAGATTTGTATTGAATATGGAGCCCTCACCCACCTTCACTCCATCTTGTAGAAGATGTACATTGTCTCCAGTAAAAATGTAGAAGAAACATTTGCACCTATAAATGAAAGTAAATAAGGTTAGTATTTACTCAAAAAAAAGGTATTATAATATCAATAATATTTGAACACATGCTTCAATATTTTGATTTACCTATGCTGTGCCTCAAATACATGATCTTCCATGGATGTATGTCCCCTTCATCAACATCGTCAATCAAATGTGGTTGAGTGACATCAATTATCAAAATTGCAACATACCATGCATTAACCCTTTCTCTGGCATAATACGTTCTAGGATCTGTAGATTCGACCCTTCCTAGCCCAGCAACTTGATCATTAATAAGGAGATCAACATAGTCCCATTTTTCCAAAATTATATTCTCCATTCTAGCTTGTACCAATTCTATAACTACAATTAGATCATAAATTGTAATTAAAAGTTTGAACCATGTAAAGTTGGATTTTATATTTTCGAAAAAACACACCACTTTCAAAAAAATTATATAGATTCAATAATTTAAATAATATGGTAGTCATATTGTATGTAATGAAACATTTTTTCCCCACCATCTAGTGCCTACTTCCAAAAAGTACTTTACATGAAAATTACACAAAAAACATTAATGAAGACCATGCAATTAGAGATGTAGATAGTATTATAGAATGACAAATATCAACTCATATCAAACCACCAAGTTCCTTTTTAACTTCATAAATCACACTTGTAGTCTTAATGCATGTGCATGAATAATTATCATAAGAAATTTGTAGAAGTTGAAGAACCAAAACATGGTCCATTGGAAAATATAAGAAATTCCAAGATTGATGCTACATAAGGTGTCTAAAAGCCCCATGAAAGGAGAATTTATATTCTCTTAGTGAGGATGTTTGATGTACATATGAATATAACCCTATCTTGGGAATATTTATGGCATGATCATGACAGTGAGTTTGCAAATCTGATTCTGGAAAAATCTCATAAAATTCCAATGCACCCCCTAGTGTATGCTCAAGTCATGTTCGATATGGTAGAGCAGC
This sequence comes from Pinus albicaulis, assembly GCA_034641835.2. Lineage (NCBI taxonomy): Eukaryota > Viridiplantae > Streptophyta > Pinopsida > Pinales > Pinaceae > Pinus > Pinus albicaulis. The sequence continues at coordinate 675,144,030 of CM076575.1, forward strand.
ATCATGTTTTAACACCTTATCAATTTTAACCATTATGCATCATTTATTTACCATATTTCTATGCACTTTATGTCCAAGCTCCATATTCAATATTAATCCCTCACCCACCTTCATTCCATGTTGTAGAATATCTACCTTGTTTCCAATAGAAAAAGCAGAAGAAACATTTGTACTTATAAATGAATGTAAATAAGGTTAGTATTTACTCAAAAAAAAAGTATTATACTATCAATAATATTTGAACACATGCTTCAATATTTTTATTTACATATGTTGTGCCTCAAATCCATGATCTTCAATGGATGTATGTCCCCTTCATCAACATCCTCAATCAAATGTGGTTGAGTGACATCATTTATCAAAATTGCAACATAACATGCATTAACCCTTTATCCGGCATAATAAGTTCCAGACTTGCACATTCGACCCTTCCTAGCCCAACAATTTGATCATTAATAAGGAAATCAACATAGTCCCCCTTTGCCAAAATTATATGTTCCACTCTAGCTTGTACCAATTTTGTAACAACAAATAAATCATAAATTTTAATTAAAAGGTTGAACCATGTAAAGTTTGATTTTATATTTTCGCAAAAACATGCAACTTTCAAAAAATTAATATAGATGTAATAATTTAAATAGCATGGTAGTCATATTGTATGTAATGAAACATTGTTCCCCACCATCTAGTGCCTACTACCAAAAAGTACTTTACATGAAAATTACACAAAAAAAACATATATGAAGACATGCAATTAGAGATGTAGATAGTATCATAGAATGAGAAATATCAGCTCATATCAAACCACCAAGTTCCTATTTAACTTCAGAAATGAAACTTGTAGTCTTAATGCATCTGTATGAATAATTATCATAAGGAATTTGTAGAAGTTGAAGAACCAAAACATGGTCCATTGGAAAATCTAAGAAATTCCAAGATTGATGCTACATAAGATGTCTAAGAGCCCCATGAAAAGGAGAAGTTATATTTTCACTTAGTGAGGATGTTTGATGTTTGAAATTCATAATAAAAAGCCAAACTAGAGTTTTTCTTCCAAATAAAAGTTTTGAATGACAAATATCATCTTGTATCAAACCACCAAGTTCCTATTTAACTTCAGAAATGACACTTGTAGTCTTAATTCATGTGTATGAATAATGATCATAAGAAATTTGTAGATGTTGAAGAAAAAAAACATGGTCTTTTGGAAAATCTAATAAGTTCCAAGATTGATGCTACATAAGATGTCTAAAATCCTGAGAAATTATATTTTCTCTTAGTGAGGATGTTTGACATTTGAACTTAATAATCAAAAGCGAAACTAGAGTTTTTATTTAGTTCAAAAGAAATGAAATTGCATTTTACAAATATTTAGTTCCAATGTTAGCACTCCATACCTATACACATTTAAGGACAAACTATTTAGGATGCATAAAAGGGGATGTTAACTTTAGGTCCTTCAAAAGTGTAGATTTGAGTTTTCCTACATTTTTATGTTGATGAGGAAGAGTCTTATCTTATGCATCCAAAAATTAGTGAAATTGTTTTTGGAAGTTCATAACTATACAACAAAATAGAGAGAAAAACAATACATGTTAAAAAATTATGCTTGATACTTTAAAGTTGCATACATGTGAATTGGAAGAAAAATATAGTATACCTCAATAATACATTTATTCATAAACTTCAAAACTATACAAAGATCACATTATTCTCCATGGATCAAATAATTATGGTTGGATTATTGTGTTTGTGCCAAAATGAAAGTTATACCATTATCTTTCCTTCCAACCCAAGCACAAATGTAGTGCAACCAACAACATATACTTATATATAATTCTTTTGCACTATCATTGATCTCCATAAATTGTTTCAAATTCAATAAAAGGTTACATCAAAAGCTATAACTCTAATTATTGTGATTATTGAGACAGTGTTACCCCCTAGAGCATTGGTTGCATAAGTGTAATGGTGTCTAGAAGAAAGCTAGTAATCAATATGTATTCTTCTTGTATAATCACAAATGCACTTACAAGCCTTACTATCAGAGCACTAAGCTTTGTGAGGGTGAAATCTTGATATTTTTACTTTTGGAACAAGAAAAAATAAATCTAGTGCATTCTATAATTGCTTCTAGCACAAATACAAGCACATTTCCAACAATAATGTTGCATTGCAAAACAAATATAACAAATGCAAGATTTACTTCTATCAAAAACAAAAAAATATTTTCAAAAATAAAATTGCAATATGAAGGAAATTGAACACCTTATAACCTTCCTTCTAGCACAACAATAAACATATTTCTAATAAACATATTACATTATGAAGGAAATATAATTTGTTCTAGCTTTCCTTCTATCACAAGTAGAAACCCATTTTGAACAACAACATTGCACCTCAAATGAAAGCTAACAATTAATAGAATTCCTTCTACTACAAACATAAGAATATTTCTAGAAGCAACATTACATGGTCAAATAAATCTAGCACATGATGGATTTCCTTCTAGCACAAACACAAGCACATTGAGAACAACAATATTCTAAGGCGAACAAAATCCACCACATGCTAAATCTCCTTTTAGCATAAGTAGAAGCATGTTACTCACAAAAACATTTCAAAGTAAAAGAAATCTTACACATTCTAGAGTTTCTTCTAGCACAAATATAATCACATTGCCATAAACAACATTGCAGGGTGGAAAATATCTAACCTATGCTTGATTTACTTCTAGCACATTGCCAACAACAACATTGTAGGGAAAACGAAATCCAATGCATGATATAATTTCTTATAGCACAAACACAAGTACATTTCCAACAATATTGCATTGCAAATGAAATCCAATGCAGGTTATATTTTATTTTAGCACAAATACAAACACGTTGCCAACAACAACATTGCATTGTGAAAAAAATCTATTGCATACTATATTTTATTCTAGTACAAACACAAGCACGTTGCTAACAACAATATTTCATTGCAAAATAAATTTAGTTCATGCTAAAATTCCTCCCACCATACACAAACATATTGGCAACATCAATATTGTAGGGTAAAAGAAATCTATATCATGCTAGATTTTCTTCTATCACAAACATGAGCATATTTCCAATCACAGTATGGCAAGGTGAATTAGATCTGACATGCTATTTTTACTTATATCTCAAACACAAACATGTCACCAATAACAACATTTCAAGGTGAATGAAACCTAACATGTGCTAGATTTCCTTCTCTCGCAAACACAAGCACATAACAATTTGTAAGGTGAAACAAACATATTGCATATTCGATTTTATTCTAGAAAAAACAAGCATATTGTCAAAAAACCCTTATGCAAGACAAAAGAAATATGGGGTGTGGTAGATTTCATTCTAGCACGAACATAAACACATAACATTGTGGGGGTTAAGAATCCAGCGCATGCCAGATTTTGTTATAGCATGAACACAAGCATATTACCAACAACATTCTAGGGTAAAAGAAATCTCGACATGCTAGATTTCCTTCTAGCACATTTCCAATAACATTATTGTGGTGAAGGAATATGGTGCATACTAGATTTCCTTCTAGCACAAACAATTGAATTTCTAACAAGAACATTGCAATGCGAAAGAAATCTAGTGCACACTAGATTTCCTTCTAACACATATACAACCACATTGTCAATAAACTCATAGAAAGGTGAAAGAAAAATAATGTGTGATATATTTCCTTCTAGCACAAACACAAACACATTACAACGTTTCTAGATAAAAAGAAATCTAGCACATGGTAGATTTACTACTATCACAAACAAAAGTATATTGTCAACAACCACATTGCAATGAAAAAGAAATCTAGTGCATGCTATATTTTTTTCGAGCCAAAATTGAAGCATGTTGCCAACAACAATATTTCAAGGTGAAGAAAATCTAACACATGCTAGATTTACGCATAGCACAAACACAAGCACACAACAAAATTGTAGGGTGAAAGAAATAGTGTGTTATATTTTCTCCCCACATAAACATAAGCATATTGCCAACAACAAGATTGCATGGAAAAAGATATATAGAACAACTTCTATCACAAGCACAAGCACATTTTCAATCACAACATCACAAGGTAAAATAAATTTAATGCATGTTAGCTTTACATGTAGCACAAATACAAACATACTACCAACAACAACATTTCATGCCAAAAGAAACCTAGTGCATGCTATATTTCCTTCTAACACAAACACAAGCACATTGCCAAGGTGAAGGAAATCTAACACATGATAGATTTCCTTCTATAATAAACAACCAAATTGACAACAACAATATTGTAGAGAAAAATAAATCTAGCACAACTTCTAGCCCAAACACAAGAACATTTCCAATAACATTGCCATGGTGAACGAAATCTAACACATGCTAGATTTCATTCTATCATAAGCAAAATAATAGACAAGAACAATATTGCAGAGCAAAAGAAATCTAACATGCATTAGCTTTACGCATAGCACAAATAAAATCACACAGCCATATTGTAGGGTGAAAGAAATCTAGCGTGTTAGATTTTCTTTTAACATAAACAAAAGCATATTGCCAACAACAACATTGCATGGAAAAATATATCTAGAACAACTTCTATCACAAACACAAGCACATTTCCAATAACAACATCGCAAGATAAAAGAAATTTAATCCATGTTAACTTTACATCTAGCACAAATACAATCATACTACCAACAACAACATTTCATGCCAAAAGAAACCTAGTGCATGCTATATTTCCTTCTAACATAATCACAAGAACATTACCAAGGTGAAGGAAATTTAACATGTGCTAGATTTATGCATAGCACAAACACAAGAACACAACAACGTTGTATGCTAAAAGAAATATAGCGTGTTAGATTTTCTTCCATAATATTTTCCTTAGGCATACACTAGGTGTAGACTTTGATATTCCTAGATACAAAGGAAAAAATTGGGTGTTAAGATTACAATTGAAGTGTTGGAGGAGTAATATCATTTCAGCCAAAGAAAAGACAAGGAGAAAATATTCTCGTTGTAGAATGATAATGTTGACACATGTTGTAGAGTGCATAGGCTTGGATACCATAGAGATAGGTAATTCAAAACTGTGCACACATAGATAAATGGTTTAAAATAGAGGTAAGGGAATGTTAGAACTGCAAACAGATGTTACCATAAATATGTGATGGAATGGAGAATGATCAACATGGAATGCTAGACCTAACAAGGCATATTTGATAGGTTCTATATGATGCTAAAGGAAATGGCCACTGCTACAAATTCATGGCTCCAATAACACTATTGGGCTCATGAGAATGCAAGAGATATTTAGGATAAACATGAGATTGCATAATATTAACCATATATACATATAAAGACAATTACATTTGACATTTGGATTATCCTTCCCAGGTCCCTTGGGATTGATTCAAAGTGATGGTTCATGTTCCTCGACACCAAACCTAATATATTAGGTGTCCAAAAAATATAAATAAATAAATAAATAAACAAAAGAAAATATAATTAACTACATATGTACATAATCCAACCTAAATTCAATAAATCATTGAATTTTTATCTTTGTTTTACCTCTTTAAATTTGCTAGTTGTAGGAACATTCATTTGTTGCCCATGATGGGAAATTTATTTTTAGTGATAAGGAGTATGAAGGATGAAGTTCCCATGATGAATATTAATCTAATGGTTATTTTCCATCTTGTTAAATAATTTTCATTTGGTCTTGGCCAATTGGATATCCTCCACATACACAAAGAACATGACATGATTGTTGATATATTATGAAAGGAGGGTTTACTTCTCCCAATGAATTCATACTAGTTGATTTCTTACAAGGGTAGTAAAAATTTCATACATTTGATAGTCTATATGTTCCTCTAATGTCTTGAAATTGATTCTTCTCAAACAATGAATAAACGTTTTTGCAGTTGATCTCTAAAATAAGCTTTTATTCATTGTTTTACGTACATATAATTTCTTTTTAAAAGTCTTTATCACATTGGTAATCAAAAAATTCAAGTGTAATCTTAGCACCCATTTTTTCCCTTTGTATCTATGAATCTCAAAGTCTACACCTAGTGTATGCCTAAGGAAAATATTATGGAACAAAGTCTACACTAATGTACTTTCTCTGTCAATTCAATGGAACAGAGAAAATTATCTACTTTGCATGGCTCAGATGATGGATTAGAGTAAGATGGATCAGATTATTATATGGAACAAAAAAAATTTCCATCTTTGCATGGATCAGAAGCTGATTAGACTAAGCTGGATTAGATGTCGGCTTCTTCTTGGTTGTTTAGTTTCTTTGCAGCAATTTTTTTCATGCATTGAGAATGCATCCACCAAAAGATACCATAGTAGCAAGTGTATTTCTGACCATAGTAACGAAGCTCACATATTTAATTTGGACTCGTCTCAAAATTTGTGCAGCTCAAAAAATGAGTTGTTTTAACTTGTGTGTGAGTGAAACTTGCTTCCTGTGACTCTAACTCATTAGCAGTAAATTTCACTTGCAAGCACTTGTTACTAGCTAGCCTGAATGTTGATTGGCAAGTAAGTGCTAAGTTTTTTTTGTTTAACTGTTCAGTGAGATTTACTCATGAGTATGATGAAATAAAAGTTTGGTTCATGCCATTATAAAAATCAAATAGAAAATAACCATTCTGATCTTTTGGCAGGATCTTACACAATTTGTCTTTCTTGTTTTTATACAGTGACTTGTAAACCTATGAAAGAGGAGTAGAGCAAGAAATTTTTCAAGAAAAATAGAAAGAAAATAGTGGCATATTCACAATTTACAAAATATTTACCATGGAAACCCAAAATGGGGAAACTAGCTAAATAGACAACAGGCTAGGAAAAGTACCTACCTAGAAGGAGCACTAGACACTTGGAGGAGGAAATTTGATATTTGGAGTTCAGGACCATGCGATATGATGTACATGGTGTATGCATGAACTATTGGTTGCTCCATGATGGAAATGCACATCTAGAGGTAGCTTGCTCTTGATTTTTTAGACCTCAACTCCATTCTTAAGTGGCTTTATTCTTTGGAGCACTTGAGACCTTGTGACAACATGTTTCCTCTATGGATTTTCACCTTGTGAAAACATATCCGAGTTCTTCTATGGCTTGAGTGAATTTTTTGGAACACATATGAGTTCATTTGTGGCTTGATCCAAGTTCAGTGGTGACTAGACTGAAGTGTTGTGGCTTTATCTAGGTCTGTGGTATATATATTAGAGATCAGTGAAGACTACACCGAAGTGTTGTGGCTTTATCTAGGTATGTGGTATATATATTAGAGATCAGTGAAGACTAGACCAAAGTCTTGTGACAGTTGATCAAAGTCTATAGCATAGATCCAAATCTGTGATCTTGTTCTAAGTCTCTCGTATTGGTCCGAGATCTATACCATCTATCAAAGGTATGTCAAGAAGGTATAAAACCTATATCTATCTCTGATCTGAATTGATATCATCATATCAGTCCAATATCTATTCTTTGTTCGATGTCAAGGAGGTCTGAAACCAATATTTATCTCTGATCTGAATTTCTATCATCATATCAGTTCAATATCTATTATTTTTTTTAAGTCTGAGCTTACAATCTTGTTTCCTTGTGGCGTGATGAAAGGATCAACCTTTCCTTGGTGATCTTTATTGGACATTCAATTGGGAATACTTAGTACTTTTGGAAGTCTTCATGGGTCAGTAAAATCCTTGTCTTGATGTATTGTTGAAGAATCAATTCAAATGCTTAAATAACAATGTACTATACTTTAGAATTTTCATATTCATTCTCTGTTTTTGTATGAGAAATCATGCAACCACAAACAAGACAACTAGATCATTCTTTTGCACCATCTACACAAGATAATGATCCAAACAGTTACATCTTCAATGTTGACTGAATAAAAATGTCACGAGTATTCAAAAATATTCCTTACCATGTTTCTCTCAAGCGAATCCCACCTTGCTTTAGCAGCCATTCCTGAGCCTGATGCCATCTCCAGTACCTAACATTTTGCACTACAATTCCCATACACTTTTCTATGAACCCCAACACTACTAACCCCTGCACTTGAAAATTATGAAACCTTTCAATTTAAGTTTCAATGTCAATGTTTGTTGAAAAAGAGTTGAAAGAAAGAAAATATTATATTAATTTCCAATGGTAGCCCAAAAAATTCAATGTGACCAATTAAGTAGAAGTAAATGATTGAACCTCAAAGTTTTCCTAGAGATGACAGGTGTTGAAAATTGTTTATCTGGCCAGGTATCTTGTTATTGGACCTTGTGCCAACTCAATAGTTGTAAATAAGGACAATAGACAACAGCTTTCTACACTCATAATAGGAAAAGTAGAGATAGAAATCACCAGCCTCTAAGATATGAAAAAAAAACTAAGAATCTGACAATTTTGATGCAAATAAATTTGGATGACACAACCTATATCTAGGTTTCTCTCCTAATGAACCAACAAGCATAAAAAATGGTTACCGAGATGACTTCATGGATTTGATTTAACCCATATAATGTTTTGGGTGAATAAACAAGTGATTTCTTGACTTGGATGAACATTTAAGTCAATATTCAATTATAGTTGTGTATGTTTACAGCCACAATACCATGTTTTGTAGTTCACTTTGAAATGGAAGTGATGATGATCCAGTAGAGTAGCCACTAATAATGGGTCCCAAAGACTGTGGAAGGAGAAGATATTGTAATCAACTACAAGTTTGTGTTGAACTAGGTGATAAACAACTCTTTATTGAGTAGCTCATATTCGAAGGGAGATGTTGGAGGAAAAAAAATCAAGTAAGTTTACAGCCACAATACCATGCTGTGCAATTCACTTTGAAATGTAAGTGATGATGAACCAATAGAGTGGACACCAAGAATGGGTCCAAAGACTGTGGATGGAGAGGATATTGTAATCAACTACAATTTTGTGTTGAATGAGGTGATAATCAAATATTTATTGAGTAACTCATATTTGAAGGGAGATGTTGGAGGAACAAACATCATGCCATCTCTAGTACCTAATATTTTTCACTACAATGCCCATACACTTTGCTATGAACCCAAACCCTACTAACCCGTACTCTTAAAATTATGAAACATTTCAATTTAAGTTGCAGTGTCAATGTTTCTTGAAAAAAAGTTGAAAGAAAGAAAAAATTATATTAATTTTCAATGGTAGCCAAAACCTGTTAATGTGACTAATTAAGTAGAAGTAAAAAATTGAACCTCAAAGCTTGCTCAGTGTTCGCAAGTGTTGAAAAATGTTTATCTGGCCAAGTATCTTGGTTTTCGACCTGGTACCAGTGCAATAGTTGTAAATAAGAAAAGCATACAACAAATTTCTACACCCATAATAGGGAAAGAAGAGATAGAAATCACCAGCCTTTAAGATATTAAAAAAAAAATAAGAAACTGACAATTTTGTTGCGAATAAATTTGGATGACACAACCTGTATCGAGGTTGCTCTCCTAATGAACCAACAAGCATAACAACTAATTACCGTGTTGGCTCCATGGATGGGAGTTAACCCATATTCAATCTTTTAGATAAAGTTTTGGGTGAATAAACAAGTGATTTCTTGACTTGGATGAACATTTAAGGGGATGTTCAATGATAGTTGCGTAAGTAAGTTTACTGCCAAAATACCATGCTATGCAGTTCACTTTGAAATGTAAGTGATGATGAAGCAACAGAGTGGCCACCAAGAATAGGTCCCAGAGACTGCAGATGGAAAAGATATTGTAATCAGTTACAGGTTTGTGTTGAAAGAGGTGATGAACAACGCTTTATTGAGTAGCTCATATTTGAAGGGAGATGCTGGAGGAAAATACATCATGCTCCAACAAAGTGTTAACTATTGTATGACTTTATTTTTAGCATTGGCATCACACAGCACTTTCAATGTTTAGTGTTTAACATGTGATCAATCTAAAAATTAGATGATGACGCTATAGGTTGGTGGATTAGCCACCATCACTTCTGAAGGGTACTATAAATGACATGATGTACATGAAATATTTTACATCATTGTTACAACATCATTAAAAAAAAATTTCACTCTCTCCATTATCAACTGTTCATTTCTAAGTGTGCAATGCAAAATCTAACAAGCATTGGAATTGGAATTAGTTATAGTGGAAGCTTTGACCAAAAAGTTGAATATAGGTTAGCGAGTTTTTTATTTTATTTTTCGAGGGGTAAGGGGGTGTTTCCTATATCCTTTAGGGTTCTTTGAATTGCAAGGCTAAAAAAACAAAATCTGGGACATTATTGCTCATCAAACAAGAATATTCCATAAATATTCCTTTCTCATGGCTTGATTGTACTTTACATATACTATAAGAAATGATAATTTGCAAAAAAAATCCAAAAGAAAAAATCCAGTTTTAAATGTATCTCTCTGAAACATAGGCAAAATAACTTTAAACATACAACTTTGAATTCTTTTGAAATACATAAAACCTATTGACTTAAAAATAATAATCCATATATTACAATAGATAGAGAGCAAAGAGTGAGACTTGAGTTACCTTTGATAGTGCATCAAGAGAACCTTCCGTATGATTAAAGTCATTTCTATTAAAGCATTGAACCAGTTCCTGTAGTAATTCTTGCCAACTATGTACCTGTACTTGCTGAACTATAACAATGACAATAGTTCCTACCATTGAAAGGAGGTTTCTATTTGGTGCCCCCCAGACAAGATAGAAACTCTGATTTTATGTATTGTTGATAAAAAGAAATCATCAGATGAAAACTTGTCCTTAGATTACTTTTCAAAAACAATCCTACTCCCTATCATACTTCAATAGATTTTCCCTTTCCATGTGACATATTCACACATATCAAGCTATAAGCAGATCCATCAAAAAATGATACCAAGTAAAATCAGGAAATCAAGGTCTAAAAACAAACCCATAGATGCCCCACATCTCACCAAAAAAAATTTAGATCAATTATTATTAGGAAAAATTCATCACAATTATCTAGAGGTACTTTGCTAGCTTTTGAACATTGACTGTGACCTAATATAAAAATGTTGTGGTAAATTTGAAGCTCTGAAATTCTCTTACATTTGTTCCAGTAATATGTGTTCTTTCTAATGCCTATGTGTCTATTAATATTCCTATATATAAGTATGCAATAGACTCATACTGAATCAATTACTATAGTTACAATTTGGACTTTTTCACATAAATAGCAAGAGATAACTCACAACAACAAGTGATTCTTACAGCTTTGAATTATGAAGTGACCCACCAGTATTGCAGTATCAATGTGTTAATATGACCAATAAATGGATACATGAAATCTGATATCACATATAGGTAGTTGACAAGTATTATTACCTTTTTACACGCTGCTACATCATGAACTGTCACTAAGGACTGTGAGCAATTCCTGTAGCGATTGCATTGTTATAACATGTTGTCATATCCTCTATTTAAATTCTTGTATAAATAGTTCCACTATAATATTTTAGGTAAACAATGTGAGTTGTTATATTACTACTACAAACTGATGGAATGAGAATATGTTGTAAAATTGAAGGCTATAAGAATCCAGGGTTGAGTGTGATCCAAGGTAATAAAACGAACAATTCTTCCTTTTTAGTTGGGGTGCACTGAAGGAAGTAAGTTTAGAGTATATTTTAGTTTGAAATATACTCTTCAAGGAATTCTATTACCATCCTTAAGCATATTGGAATTTCATCATGGCCATATGAATTGTGTCACCCTAATGAAGTACGAGGGTCAGTTAGCATACTCCAGTTATGTTTATTAGACATATTTTGATGGAACAGGTACTTTAACTTCCAAATTTCATCAGATTTTACCTTATGGACACCCATTTTCTAGGTATTAACTATATTGTGACTATTGCTCAATGGTTGGTGCTATGATATCTAGAAAAATATGATTAAGCGCAATGTTTATGTGTCTGTCTTTTGTATTGATTAATGGATTTTGAGCACCAAAGTTACCCTGATGGCCTTTAGTGTTATGATGATACATTAGTGTTGAGATTCGATCTCCATATCAAGGATGTATAGATAGCATGTAGTGTAAGCATGCTATAGTTATGTGAATGTTCCATATATTGATGGTTTGATTATTATTTTCCTCATTTCCATATGGTTCCAGCATGATTATATTTACTTTGACAAGTTTACATGTGGTAGAGATCATTGTCTTCATTGTATTTCTCCTTGATTGGTCATATATACATACAGTCATTTCTTGATGCATGTAGACTTCATACTCTTTGAGCTAATCAAACCATAGTAAACTCCTTTAATAAATTTTCTGTACATTAGGACAACAAGCAAAACATTGAATAAACATGAAATTTGCAGCCTTTTCCATTAACCCCAGGGCATTAATGTCACCTTTCAACCACACTGATATTTCATGTAAAGCATGCTTTAAATTTATTTCACAAATCTGGAAGACACCTAAAAAAATATTACTTCCTATCTGTCTGTTAGTCTGATAATTTTCCTTTCTAAATATTATGCTTAATTATATGTATATAAGTTTACTAAAGAAGCTACATCACAACACCTTCTAGGAACATATTTATACATCTTGGTTCTGTACTTTATGCTAGATTTTATTCCTGAATTCAATATATATGTATATCCAGTTGTAATACTTATCTGTGAAATGGTTGTTACAAATTGTATCAAAGAATCTAGTAGATCTATTGAAGCATGCTTCCTTAGTGTATAAAAGTGACAGTTTGTGTGAGTTATTGCACATAAAATTTGGTCCCATGCATTATGGAGTAGTACCTTTCTTGAAGAATATGGTGCAGGGATCATTGGACTTCAATATCGAGGAGATAGGACTATGCAAGATTTTTGGACTTTGTAAGCATGTTAACACTCCTTTCCTAAGTACTTAGCAAAAATAAAGATAGATTCTTGATCATATTCATTCATAGGTATGTGGACTAATATATTCAATGTTTCTATTACCACAGTAAGGATGTTAGGGGATAGAAATGAAAATGATAGCATGATGACATCTAGTGTGGGTGTAAACTCATGAATGAGTAAAATTTCTAGAATGATGTTTTACTGACAGTCTTCCATTGATTGAGCCAAAAGGGTTGTTCTTGTGCAAGGTGATTTCTACCCATTAAAATTTGCAGAGTCTTAATATTTAGGATTGAGAAAACTACCAACATGGAAGATGCACTGAATGCTTGCAATTAGATATCACAGGTGAAAATCTAAATGCGATAAAAGTAAAGGGGGGTAACTTTTACCCCATTATCACAACTGGACCTTGACTCTTGGGTTAGCATAGTAGCCCCAGCTAGTTAGGTAAGTGGGCATGTTACAAATTTCAAACAGGGCATTCCATACATGACAATGCACTCTTCGCTTAGATCTCATGCATGAGACACATAAAATAACATAAAGGTAAATGCATTGCTTAAACTTGCCAGAGGAATGAAATAATCAACTCTCCTTTGCTAGTTAAAATATTGCAAAACTACTACCATGATTGCTATAGTTGAGGTGTGGAGAAGATGTGTCAATTGGGACAATCTCGGGGAATTTATAATGTTGTGGATACATGGTTTGTATTCCATTTTAGCTCTCTTAGAATGAAAAAATTCTCCCTTATATGTTTGTATCACATTCACTCAATGTATTTCCTTTGAATTATTTCAATGAATTGAGTCTTTTGCTAACCATTGGAAAAATGGATACATCAAGAAGAAATGATGCAAAGCTGAGATGTTACATTGAGTTGCAGTCAAGTTATAAATCAAGTGAGCTTTCTTCAAAGAGAACAATAAAATATGAGATGCAGGAACAGACTTGCTGGGAGAAGATATCGAGCCACAAGAATCAATCCACACAATTCATCAATCATTTTTCTATCTTAAGGATTAACATTGTATAAGCATGTTTAGTAGAACTAATTGTGACTTATCTCAACAAAATTTCTCAACAGAACTCAGTTCAAGTTATAAATAAATATTTCAAACCTACCTTTTAATTTAACAAGAAATTTCCCATAATCCACCATTCATGAGAACAATATAGATATTAAAACTGGGGAAAACAATCCATCAATATCCAAGGAAAATGGAAAGCACTCAATTCCCAATAAGGAAAACAAGGCATTTTCATCTGTACCTATGTGAGCTTGATTGAAGCCATGGCTTGAGGATTAACCCCATTTGGTTGGGTCAGTAGAGTGGATGATATATCTAAAGTAAGAATACCCATTACATCCCCAATAGCTCCTACATGTATTGCAGTTGTTGAAAGGGTCACAACCGCATCAACTGATGCAGTCTGCCTCCTCAACGATGTCTTGAATCCATTGTCAACTTTATTGAACTTGTTTTGCAACTGCACAATGGTTTTCTTTGACACTTCCACTAATGCTTCACCACATTCCATTTCATTTTTCATTGAATTTTCAAGAGGGGATGGATATGTGAGGTTTGTTTTTGTATCCACCTAATAAGAGGGATAATTTTTCTTCAAAGTCCTAAATCTGTGTATGTAGTCTACATATGGTGATAACTAGAGCCATTTAAGAAAAAGAATAGGTGGAGTAATATATCAGGTCAATTTGTCTTCCAGAAACCTTGAAGATTTCTCATTTTGATGCAACAAATTTATACTACTAGATGTAATGTAAGTCCCGGGGTATATGACTCCTGCAAGAGGGTCTAGAAGCAGCATCCTGACATTGTTCCTCATCCAACAAGAGAACAGAGATCATACAGAATACACATAATAAACATGTTGGTCTATTATAGTATGCTATTTACAGTATTAGAATATGTGCCAAAACAATCACATGATGAATTCTAAGTGATACATTGATAACTAAGAATGTGTCCCTCCAACAAGTCAATACCAAGTTCAGGCTGGGACTAGTCTTCACCATATTGCATTAAGATAACTACAAATAGGAATATTATGAACCTATACACAATGTTCTACCAATATCATATTAATATTACCATGTTTTTCATGCATGCATAACCAGGCATACTACCTCGTATGCACCTAAAATTTCAACATCTGTAGTTATTTATGCATGGTGCATGGTCATTCATGATCAACTTATTACCTATATTAATTCAGCATGATTAGATTTAACAAGGACTATACACAATATTTTCTATATTTAAATGCACATGGGCGATTGTGCTTGATAAAGCTTTGGATAGTACACCTCCAAACTGTAGACTTGCTGCAACCCAACTTCTCATGCATCTATCACCATCGAACTTAATTTCAGGGAACCGAGTTGCCAGATATCCAGGGATTATAGAGGCTTATCCTATCTCCGCCATTCAAGTAGAGAATACTCAAGTACATGCAAGTCAAGGGCTCTAGATATATGCAACCTCTACACACCAGCCACTAAGGGAATATAGAGATATAAACCCCACCTTCAATCTACAACAAGGTCTCCAAAGAAATTTCTTCCACCCTAAAGTTGCTGCCACAGTAACGCCACTCAGTGAAGGGAGTCCAGAGTCCACTGCAAATTGATATTCCAGCAAAAAATGCTAGTCCAAACTCTAGAGCTCCAGAGGTATGCAACTTACACCCACAAGACATTGAAGTTTCCATATATCCAGGATTCTAGAGGATTATCCTATCTCCACCATTAAAGCAGAGAATACTCAATTATAGGCTAGCCTAGGGCTCAAGAGATATGCAACCTATACCGACCAGCCACTAAAGGAATCCAGAGATATAAAACCCACCTTCAATCTATAGCGGGGTATCCAAAGGTATTTTTTCCACATTGAATTTGCTGCCATAGTAACCCCACCTAGTGAAGGGAGTCCAGAGTCTACTGCAAATTGATATGCCAGCAAAAAAGGCTAGTCCAGAGCTCTAGAGGTATGCAACTTCCACCCACAAGCCATTGAAGATGACATATATCCAGGGATTCTAGAGGCTTATCCAATCTCCACCATTCAAGCAGAGAATACTCAAGTACAGGCTAGTCGAGGGCTCTAGAGATATGCAACCTCTACCCACCAGCCACTAAGGGAATCCAGAGATATAAGTCCCACCTTCAATCTACAACAAGGTCTCCAAAGTTATTTCTTCCAACCTGAAGCTGCTGCCATAGTAACCCCACCTGGTGAAGGGAGTCCAGAGTCTACTGCAAATTGATATGCCAACAAAAAAGGCTAGTCCAGAGCTCTAGAGGTATGCAACTTCCAACCACAAGCCATTGAAGTTGCCAGATATCCAGGGATTCTAGAGGCTTATCCTATCTCCACCATTCAACCAGAGAATACCCAAGTATAGTAGCAGAATATATTCCAGAACAATAACATGTTGAACTCTACGTGATACATTGATAACTAAGAATGTGTCCCTCCGACAGGTCAATATCATGTTCAGGTTGGGACTACTCTTCGCCATAATGCATTAAGATAACTACAACTAGGAATATTATGAACCTATACACCATGTTATACCAATATCATACTCAGATAACCATGTTTTGCAGGCATGCATAACCAGGCATACTAACTCATATGCACCTAAAATTTCAGCATCCGTGGTTATTTATGCATGGTCATTCATGAGAAACTTATTACCTATATTAATTCAGCATGATTAGATTTAGCAAGGATTGTACATAAGATTTTATTTATTTAAATGCACATGGGTGATTGAGCTTGGGACAGTACACCTCCAAACCGTGGACTTGTTGCAACCCAGCTTCTCGTGCATCTGTCACCACTGAGCTTAATTCCAGGGATTGAGAATATTGTTCAAGAAACAAGTTGCCAGATATCCATGGATTCTAGAGGCTTATCCTATATCCACCATTCAAGCAGAGAATACTCAAGTAGAGGCTAGTTGAGGGCTCCAAAGATATACAACCTCTACCCACCTTCAATCTATAGCAGGGTCTCCAAAGGTATTTCTTCCACCCTGAAGTTGTTGCCACAGTAACCTCACCTGGTGAAGGGAGTCCAGAGTCTACTGCAAATTGATATGCAAGCAAAAAAGGCTAGTCCAGAGCTCCATAGGTATGCAACTTCCACCCACAAGTCATTGAATTTTCCAGATATCCAGGAGTATAGAGGTTTATCCTATCTCCACCATTCAAGAAGAGAATACTCATGTACAAGCTAGTCGAGGGCTCTAGAGATATGCAACCTCTACCCACCAACCACTAAGGGAATCCAAAGATATAAACACCACCTTCAATCTACAGTAGGGTCTCCAAAGGTATTTCTTCCACCCTGAAATTGCTGCCATAGTAACCCTGCCAGGTGAAGGGAGTCTAGAGTCTACTGCAAATTGATATGCCAGCAAAAAAGGCTAGTCCAGAGCTCCAGAGGTATGCAAATTCCACCCACAATCCATTGAAGTTGCTAGAAATCTAGGGATTCTAGAGGCTTATCCTATCCCCACCATTCAAGCAAAGAATACTCAAGTACAGGCAAGTCGAGGGCTCTAGAGATATGAAACCTCTACCCACCAACCACTAAGGGAATCTAGAGATATAAGCCCCACCTTCAATCTATAGCAGGGTCTCCAAAGGTATCTCTTCCACCCTGAAGTTGTTGCCACAGTAACCTCACCTAGTAAAGAGAGTTTAGAGTCTACTGCAAATTGATATGTGAGAAAAAAAAGCCAGTCGAGAGCTCCAGAGGTACGCAACTTCCACCCACAAGCCATTGAAGTTGCCAGATATCCAGGGATTCTAGAGGCTTATCCTATCTCCACCATTCAAGTAGAGGCTACTCAAGTACATGTTATTCTGGTATGAGATTTACAGTAGCAAAATATATGCCAGAACAATCATATGTTGAATTCTAAGTGATACATTGATAACTAAGAATGTGTCACTCCAACAAGTCAATATCAAGTTTAATCTAGGACTAGTCTTCGCCATATTGCATTAACATAACTACAAATAGGAATATTATGAACCTATACACCATGTTATACCAATATCATATCAAGATAACAATGTTTTGTAGGCATGCATAAACCAAGCATACTACCTCATATGCACCTAAAATTTCAGCATCCACAATTATTTATGCATGGTCATTCATGAGCAACTTATTACCTATATTAATTCAGAATGATTAGATTTAGCAAGGACTGTACATAAGATTTTATTTATTTAGTTGTACATGGGTGATTGAGCTTGAGACAGTACACCTCTGTTGCCAGATATCCAAGGATTCTAAAGGCTTATCCTATCTCCACCATTCAAGCAGATAATACTCAAGTACAAGCTAGTTAAGGGCTCCAGAGATATGCAACCTCTACCCACCAGCCACTAAGGGAATATAGAGATATAAACCCCACCTTCAATCTACAGCAGGGTCTCTAAAGGCATTTCTTCCACCTAAATTTACGCCTGAGCGCTTCCACGGTGAAGGGACTCTGCTAGAAGGAAAGGGATCTATCTCCTCTCCCTTGTGCATCTGGAACACCCACATCTGATTATGTGGAAGCATATTCCTCTAGAAAGAGCTACCTTGATACATCGTGGTCAATGTTTTCCACACCTTGTTTGTTGTCTTCTTCTCGACAATGTGCAGAACCATGTGTCTTTCACTCCATCCATGATTAAGTGCTTAGCCAGTGCATGATTTCAATGAACTTCTTCATAGAATCAGCATCGGTTGGCATAGCCAAGATGTTCTCAACATGATCTCTAATTACTCTACATTGTTGCCCGGGATTCTAGTTTTCCGGATAACAATGTTAGATTTTTCATCCTGGCCATCTTGATCTCCACTCCCATACAAGGCCATCTTTGCTCAAACAGCCCAAGCAGGTGCTCTTCTCCCTTATACTACTGTTGCACTCAAAAAAGGAACAGATTTGGGATTCTTGGCGATAGAAACCATCTAGAGAATCTGATCCCTTTGAAAAACAATTTCCCTCCCTAAAATCCTCCATCAATTCTATCGAATCAGCCCTCTACGATCACCCTCTTGATCGAATCTCATATTTCTTGGAAAGAAAATCTGCTCATGGACTATTTCCCCTTACTTTGTCAACTTTTCTTGGCATTGTTCTGCACTGACATAACCGATTCCCAACCAAAAACTTTGAAGATCAGAAGCTACACTTCCAGCTCTAGCAACTGGCACAACATCACTCCAGCTTTGTGTCACCCTCTAAGGCCTACATCAGCCACTACGCCAGCCCATTGTGAGCCTGATAGCCTCTATGTCACCCACTATGGACTGCATCAGCTCTGCGTGAGCATGTTGGCTTTCCATCACTGTACAGCTGGGTCTACATCCCTCGTGGTGTTGCGTTGCCTTCTTCTTGGATCTATGAGTTTCAGCTGCCCTCCTAGAGCAAAAATTCTTCATCCTCTTGCTGATGGCTTCAGCTTGATCTACAATCACTTTGATACCATGTGAAAATTTATGAACAAAAAATTACAGAAACCCTACTGTAGTGTCTTGATTTACTTCTCCTAACTCTTTTTTAATTATACAAGTTATTTTTAGAAATATTTAGAAAACAACGAAGTAAACACAACTTGCAACCTACACATATACGGATCATTTACCAAAACATAGTGCACATATGACAAAGGACACACATGATTTTTTAGATAAATGTCCCCAGAAAAAACCAATGCAGGAAATCCGTTCCAATAGTTCTTTGAGGGTCTTATTATTAAGAAAAATTTGAATATATAAAGGGCACTAGTAGTGGTTTGCCTGACAGAGAATTTCACGATAGTTGTACCTTATCACTCGAAGACAGAAAATATGGCTGATTCAAACCCTTCAGGAATTACTAGATACAAGCCCTTTCTGGCCCACTAGAACCCTAGCATAGCTCTTCTAGCTACTGCGTCAAACTCTCCTACACAATGTAACCTCTGTGCATCACAGGATGCCCCTACGTCACCCTGAAGGCCTCTGCATTGCCTCTACGCTACCCAGAATGGCCTATGTCACCCTGTGTGTCATATTTGCGTCAACTTGGCTAGGTTTCATCCCTCCTGTTGGCCTCTATGCTTCATGGTATGAATCTACCTCTCTGATATATGTATTCTCGGCCTCCAATCTAAATATTCCTTACTGATCTTCCCCTCACTATCACTGCAATCTCACTCGAAAATTCTTAGCAAACCACGCCCCAAAATTTCGAATTAGCTCAAGTGCTATTACTCTATGTTTATCCTCCAACTGACCCCAAGCCTTTGATTAGTACTTTTCTCATTGAGAAATAAATGATCATGACCTAATCACTAATTTCTCTAAACGATTTCTGGGTCCTGGAGATCTCATGTGTTCTAGCCCCTCCACAAATTTTTGGAGCTAGACATATCCGATGCTACCCAAAATCTCAACGAACCCACCCTCAATCCACACTAGGGAATCTAGAGATATTTCTTCTCATTCTGAAGTTGCTTCCACAATAACTCCACCCAGTGAAGGGAGTCCAGAGTTTTTTTTCCGATTAATAATGAGAGCTAGTAAAAGAGTCTGTAATAAGATCAACAATGAATGCTAGTACAAGAGTCTGTAATAAGATCAACAATGAAAACTAGTACAGTTGCTCTATCACACTGTGAAATTGTACTAGAATTCTAAGAAATTTGTAGCACATGCTCTGCTAGCTAAAGATATAGACCATCAAAAAAGTTGCCACTGGTTAGACACTCTAGAAAGGAAAAACCATCTATAGGTCAATCTCTGCTCCTAGCTAATTTGCAAGAATGGTGGAACCCTGTAATCAGTTCAGATGAGTGCTTTCCCATATATCCATTTCACAATTCATTTGTTCAATGACCTTACTAATGGCCACACACCAATTTCCTCTAGTCATGGCCTCTAATTTAGTATTGCTTTTCTATAGGTCTACTTCCTTTATATGCTATTGTTGTTTCTGGTTTCCATATCGGGGAAATCCTTTAATCTAGTAGTCAAGATAAATCCCTGCTGCTTAAAGGATTGGTATGGCTTGGTTTCCCTAAGGGTAAGCCCAGTCTCATTTTCATCTTTCAAGTGGTCTCTCGGGAGCAAAAAAATTTCTGGACTCATTCCCAAGTCACCTAAACTAGCTTGGTTTCCTTTAGACAAACTAACTCTGAATCTTTTCTTGTCTGTATTCAATAGTATTCAACATTGAGAAAAATGCTATATAAAAAGCATCCTAGGCTAAGATATCACAAGTACCACCCCGTCCCGGACCATCCTATTTAATTTTTCCATAATCAATAAAACATATCTTCTTACAAAAAATGAAAAATTTGACAGAAAACAACAATTGATATATCTATTTAGCATTTATACTTTAAATTTTGACCCAATTATGCTATTGAATTATCTATATACATATCTACAACTTGTAATGACTAGGAATTCTTTATACAGTGTTGATGAAAGTGGGGTCATTTCATCTTCCTTGGAATATTGAAAAGTTGTCAACCAAAGCACCGAGTTTATAAGTAAACATGAGATTCATGAAAGAAACTGCCAATGAACATCGTATCAAATTTAATTTTGAGGAAGCCAACAATGATATGTTGAATCTAACTAAAGACATGTCATTTAGGTCATCTATTTGTTATTTAGTTCAAAATTTATCTATATTTTCCATGAGCGATTTTTGGGCTCAAGAATGTACTTAAATCATTTTTCCAATTTTTATTATTGTCTTCTTATGATTATGTTGTTATGAGATTATCAAAAGACAATATGCACAATGGATCAATTTTTTTTTGGAGAAAGCCAAACAACATTCAAACATAAGATAGTACTTGTTAGGCTTTAGTGTTCAGTACCAAGAAATGAGAGAATATTTTCATTTTTATCACAAACACAGGCACCTATTAATGTCAAAAAAAATTTGGGTAACAATACGCCCTCTCCAACTCCTTCACCTCATGTTAGCAATATAAGTGAATAGCAACTTTAACCTTTTATCAAGAATAGTCATGAAAATTCATATGATGTCGTATGATATGATTCACTTCCTCTTCATAGTAATATCCAAATCAAAGGGTTGAGTCCACATCCAACAAAAGACTATGATTCTAAAATATGTGAAGATGATCTACATGCTGGTGAACTAATGTAAGGTAGGATGAATTACCATGATATGGCCATAACATTTATTGGTGGGGTATTCATGGGTATAAAATAAGAAAATGTGAACATGGATGTCACCAGTTTTGCTCAAGAAATTTTTGAGTGAGCTATTTATGCAACAACAATTGTATGAGATGCTATCGATCTTACAAAACATGAATCTGGGAATACAAACGTAAATAAAAAAAATCAAATAACTCGAGAGAAATTATCTCTGGAGGTGAATATAAGCTTCATGCATCACTTTTAATGATCAAAATGAAGGGGAATATAAGTGAATGGATTGGAAAGTTGTTATAAAAATATCAGGTCTAGAATGAATAATCATATGTTTGACATTTAAAGTTCAAGGAGAGAAATGGAAAAAATGTCATTTCCAATGGTAGTTCGGGCAGTTTCGAGGTCAGAGGATTATAGGTCTCGTGTAGATATTTCTATCCATCAATACCATGGGGGATATAGTATGAAACCAATCCTCTTTTTTGAGGTTAAGATGTCAATATTTGACAGTGTAACAAATTCGAGTCAGCATTCTTCCTCTCACAAAGCTAGTCAACCTATGTCTGACGACTATGATGATGAATATAATGAGCACAAAATAAATTTTATATGGTAGTTCAAGCCAGAAAAATACACCTTGTTGGAATTAGGATTTCCAAATCCATCGATTTCATGATTAAGTTGTATTAATGATGAGAATTTGAACCCTACCCATCTCAAGAAAATTGATTCCATCATAAAGTAGCCCTATATATATATATATATATATATATATATATACATATATAAGGTGAAAACTAGTCCACTATTGAATCTAGTTTAAAATACTCATCTCATTTTCACTTATAGTAGGATGTGCGTGCTTGAAAATATTGTTACTACTGCTACTACTGAAAGTTATTCTCCTGAACCTTTCATTAAGACTCTTTTGCAGGGTTATGTTCACAGTAGAATTTTCATCCAAACATGGGACTTGGACCTATTTTTTACCTGCATAACTTGAGGGATTTGGTTATTTTTTTCTTGGGGTAAGAATCTTGAGCCTTCATTTAGCCTTTCATTTAAGCCGGCTTGATTGAAAGGGTTGGGTCGACTCACCTTTTAGCGCACCAACAGAAAAAATAGTGAAACAAATTGTGCAACATTGCGATAAGGCTCTCCTAGGCTACGTAGAACTGGAAAATGAAATGATTATAGCACTTATTAACACTTAATGTTGGCTAAGATGGTTCATTCACCTTGGTACATATGAAAATTTTAATAGAAAAAGTAAAGAAAACATATAAAAAGTGCAATTTCAAGAGTTCCAGGACCAACCGTATCTGACATATTAAGTAGAGACATTTTCTTATTACAACATCTAGTTCCATTAAACACAGTATCAGTGTGATGATTCTAAGCCTTATTTGGCTATGCAATCCATGGTTCATTAATCCCATTACCTTTATAAATTCCACCATTACCTCTATAAATGCACTGACAATGTAATTCTCAAACATATATCTATATATATATAAAAGATATCCTCAAGGAAAGAAAAGGCATATAAGGATTTGTTGTTTCGAGCTATTTGGTGGGCAGCCAAGATCTGAACCAACAGTTCCTGCTGGTCCAGGCACATGATGTAGATTTTGTGAATGCGAACTTCAAGTGAAATCTTCCTCCACTTCTTCTAAATCACCATAAAAATTTATTAAATGGAATGGGAATGTCCTGGTGCTGATGGATTTGCATGGTGTGCCCTAAAGAAAATGGCAATAAGGGATGGCTAGCTTGCCAGTTTTATGTGGACCTCCCAAGCCCCAGTGACATTGTTGTTGCCTAAAATGTACAGAGTTGCATATGTGCCATGAAATTTACCACCTCAAAATAAAAAATAAAAAGTATTGAGATGAAATAGCTTGCTCTGAATTCCTCATATCTGTCGCCTTCGCAACTAAGGCATTCTGATGATCGATGCCCTCTTTTCGATGCAATACTCTACCATATTAGCATCCTTGTAATACTGCAAACTCTGATCATGTAAGGCATAGTCCTAAAATGGTAGATCCACCTTCCCTCACAAACAATCTATTATGAATAATTGCATCGGTACCTATGCAAGCTACAACCACTCTAACATCTTCTTCAGTGGGTTTACTCAAAATCCCCCATTTTCGCAGACAGGAAAGGGCCTGTAGAGCCACTTGCCGCATCAGATAATTCTTGCTATTAAAATCCTCTTGACAAGAAGTAACCACAAGGTATGTGTAGGGCACCATTAACCATGGAAGTAGAGGATAACCAGAATCACCCACTAAGTATTGAGGAACATATATGCCTTTCAGATGGAGGGGAGGATAATTGAGAAGGTGACCCTCCTCTATATTAGCATACATTGCAGGCGACCTTAAGGCCCTAGAATCCCCATTGTTACCTTTGAAACCTGTTATAATACTTAGAATTCTAAAGGACCAATCCACCACTATTTGGGTAACCACACTCTGCTATAGATCATCGTCTTCTTCATTTTGAAGATATGGGTAATGGGTACTTGTAAATTTGACTTGGGGAGGACAATGAGGGTTTGAAACTCATTGGAGAGCTTAGGAAGATCCCATGTCGACGGATAGGCTACCCAGAACTTGAAATTGCTGCAGAGGACAATGTAGAGCTCCTTGGTGCACAAACGCACGGTGGGTTTCATCGAGACAAAGCACTGAGACACGGCCTGATAGCTAAAACTTGTCGCTAATCTGAACAACCCCATTCCCACACGTTCAAACACACCCACAATATTAGTCTTCGTGAAAAAATTCTCAAATTGCTTGCAGATTCACTCGAATGTTGTGGGGGACATCCGGAAATTGGCCTTGAAGGAGGGTGATTCCATCAACCCACTCTCAATTCAAACCAATCGAGTGAAATCCTGATCAACCTTTCTATCATCTTCTTCCTCCTCCATCACCCTTCTCCTATTCTTCATTTTCCCTTCCTCTTCCTCGATAAGGACCGCTGCCACATAGGATCGACCATACTGAATTGAAGGCGTAGTGAAAGCGATTAAGGGAAATTATGAGAAGAATGGCTACATGACATATAATGGTGGAGACCAATGCTGCCAAGATCCATACATCCATCCTCGTTATCACTTGCATTCTTCTAAAATTCCTACTTCTCCTGCGCTCTATGATATGTTACAGCATGAAGTGCCCTTCCTCCTTCCTTGGAAAAGGAAAAACCGTGTAACGCGATTGAAATAAACGATGGAAATTAATATATATATATATATATGTACGAAAAGGAAAAACCGTGCAACGGGAGGGAAATAAACAATGGAAATTAATATATATATATATATATATATATATATATATATATATATATATATATATATATATATATATTATTTTTTTTTGAAAGAAATCCTATGAAACCTCGAAGAGAACTTAAAAAAAATTTGAATATATCAATATATCTTTCAAGGCTGATTAGACTCCATTAAATGTAATGTGTGTTTTTTTTATTAATAAGAAGGTATTTTTTAATATAAATTATTATTAATTGTATAAAAAATAAAAATTGTTTGAGTTTTTTTATGTCACATTATTTGAGGGGATTTTGGTTGATTTTTTAATTTAATCATGCGATATGAAATTTTTGTAGTTAAAAAGATGGAGTGAAGAGTAATGTTATGGATTGATGATTATTCTAAATGAAATGTTTAGTTTAGTAAGGATAATTAAGTTATGGAGATTTTTTATAATGTTCAATAGAGGGAGTCAATATGGAAAAGGTGATAATTTGGCTCCCATGTGCTTTAGAAAATTGGTATCTTTTTGTCCATAAATGTTAGAGGTGGAAAAATATCCTTAGTTCTAAAGTTAAGTTCGTTCCAACATAACTATATCTTAAACCACAAATTGTTGTTGACCTCATGGATATGATAAAAATTTGTTGGCTTGTAGGATAGTCTTGTCATGAAATAAGAAGGGTAGTTATTTTTCCTTGATTGTGATTCTTTGTAGATTTTGATGTATTTTTCATTCTACTTTACATTTATAGAAAATAGAGATAGACTTAATTCCTTGTCATATTCTGTATTATGTATGTCTACCAATATTTTGACTTCCCACAATATTATGTATATTAGTGAATTTGTCATCTTTACTATTGTTGGGATGTCCTCTTGCATAACTTGGTATTCCTCGTACCCATAGAAACTCTTTCTATGAAGTTTTGTTGTTGTCTCATATATAGTCATTCCTTTACCTTCAAAGAGATCAGATAAGCTTGTATCCTCTTCAATTTATAACTTAAACCTATTAGCATACGTTACTACCCTTTTGTATTATATATTTAAGTCTTAACTGAGTGATGACTTTAATAATTCTTTTGTATATACTCTTAAGTGGATGTCTCCAATTTTGTTCTTGTGTATATAAACTATATTATTAACCAACTAACTCATTATTTCCTTCCAAGTCTTGATATTTTCTTACTGTCTCTCCATTTTATCATTTTATTTTATCATTTTTCATAACATCCCACTAGATAATAGCATTACCTTTGCTTTTAATTTCATAAAAAGGAACCTTAATATGGTCTTGAACATTTAATTTTTATCAAAATAATCGTTTTGGTTAGTTGATTAGATCCTTGACTTATAAACTACGATCACAAACAAAATTCACAATCTAGAATTTCTTATTTCCATCAAAAACTTGATCAATTCCATTTAAGTCTCTCCCATTAGTTTCAATAACCTAGCCTAGCATAAACCAACTGAAAGGAATGTTAGTTGATAAAGAAAATTTCTCTCATAAGAAAAACATAAAATTCAAATGAATTATTCTCATGTAATCAATCTTTACAATAGGGATGGATTTACTCATAATTTATATTTTCATCATCATATACTCACACCTTGATGAACATTAGAAATTAAACATAAACTAGTCCTTCCAAACAATCATGGTGAAAATCACACAAAAGGTTTGATTTTCATCCCTACCATGGACACCTTAAAATATGCATTGCCGTCCAAGAAAGGATTTCTCTCAATTAAAAAATAGGATTTTAACTCCTTGAAGATTCACTGAAGAAGTATACTCTTGTTATAATATCAAACTAAGTCTAGTACTTGTGTAATTGTGTGGTCTTTGGCTTACAACATCACCTTTATCCCGAAATAAAATGTCTTGGACCTTAGTACCCCACTATGGCTAAGTACACTATATCCTCATCTATCCACTTAGACAATACTTGTTGAAGTCCAACAAGAAATTGCAGCACACAAACTAGTGTGGGACCAACAGGTCTAAGCGATACATTAGTGTGAAGGCAAAATTAATTAACTAATTTGGTGCAATGTGTAATTTAATTTTCCCTTAATTAAATTGGACAATAAAATGTAATCTTATCTCATGATCACTTGCAACAGTTAACTGAGTGTGATAAACTCAGTTAGCTCATGTATTTCAAGTTGAGGGTGGTTACTGAGGCATGCAGACTAATTCTATTAGTTATGGAGTTCGAGTTGTAGTTGGTGCATTATTTTAATGCATGTGAAATCAGTTAACTCAGTTAGGTGAGTTAGAGTCAGTTGAACTAGTTGTAACTATTTGTTGCACTAGTGAGAGATCAAGTGAATTAAATAAATATTATTTAATTCACAATTAGTGATCTATCATGTAACTGATGATTTACTATTAATAGTTTCATACATGTAAGTTCCAGTGGATACCCAGTTGAGACAATAATTAAAGAGATGTTAACTATTAGTTGTGTGATTAGTAGGTTGACCACATGCAACCAGACATCTATTTGATTGCCCGTGATCCATGCGCAGTTTAGGAAGGGAAAAATTCCTAAAGAATAGGGATTGCATTCATCAGGAATTTCACAAGCAAGGAAGTTTGTTTAGAGGCTGAGAATTGCATAAGTGTTGGCTAGTTTTGTCCAGGACAATGTGAGACAATTGTGAGAGTGCATGAGACTCTACACCACGGAGCCTTGAAGGTCATGCATGATATCTATATGAGTCTTCCCAAGGGTACTCTTACGCAGTCAGACACATGCAAGGGATGTAATATGGGGAAGTATGAAAAGGCCATTTTTCACGAGAAGGAGACCCGAACTTCAGAAATCCTTGAGAGAGTTCACTCAGACATGTGTGGACCATTCTCTACAACTTCGACAGTAAAGCAGAAATACTATGTGATATTTGTTGATGAATTTTCTATAAAGTGTTGGATATACTTCATGCAGAAGAAAGATTAGACATTCTCAAAAATTATTGAGTTCAAAGCACTGGTGGAGAAAGACACGGGGAAACATGTGAAGTCTCTTATGAGTGACAATGGTGGTGAGTACATCTCCAATGAATTCAAGAACTTTTGC
This sequence comes from Pinus albicaulis, assembly GCA_034641835.2. Lineage (NCBI taxonomy): Eukaryota > Viridiplantae > Streptophyta > Pinopsida > Pinales > Pinaceae > Pinus > Pinus albicaulis. The sequence goes on from CM076575.1 coordinate 675,172,574, forward strand.
AGCAAAGAAGGAATTCAGAGAGAGTTGATTGCACCTCATAACCCATAATAGAATGGGGTCGCAAAAAGAGAGAACATAATAATTGTGGGTGCATCACGAGCGATGTTGCATGATCAAGGCCTATCGTTGCATATGTAGGCAGAGGCATTCAACATAGCAATATTTGTGCATAACCATTTTCCTCATTGGATACTTGGCATGACTATACCAGAGGAGGCTTTTACTGGTAGGAAACTTGATGTTTCATATTTTAAGATTTTTGACTCATTTGTTTATGTGCATGTGAGCAAAGACTCGAGGAAGAAGCTCGAACCAACAACTAAGATTGGGATATTTTTGGGGTACACTAAAACTCCCCACAATTATCGGGTGTATTTTCCAAATAGCACAATGATTGTTGTGCAACGGGATATAAAATTTGATGAGGAGAAATCCACTCGATTGTCCCTTGAGAGGGAGCTATATTTGCATGCAGAGGAGGAAATCTTGGTTCTAAAATTTAAGCCTCAAGATGTGGAGCAGCCACATGCGGAGGATCATGGAGTGGTAGAACACACTCATGCAGAGCCTTCCACCAGAAATGGTAGAAGGCACACCACAGAAACTGATAGATTGAGACTTGATGCAACAGAGAATGTAGGAGCCCCTACTTCACTGCGTAGGCAGAGGCAGTATCCAGATAGGTTTACTAGATACATGGCTCTTATGAGTAAGTGTATTGTGACAGAACCATGTTCATTTGAGGGAGCAGTGCAGCAACCAATTTGGGTTGATTCTATGGTAGAGGAGTATGAATCCATCGTCAAGAACAGTGCATGGGAGGTTGTCCAAAGATTCTTCGAAAAATTAGTGGTTGGATCTAGATGGATCTATAAGGTGAAGCAAGTAGCAGATGGGAGTGTCGAGAAGTGCAAGGCCAAATTTATGGCTCATGGATTCTCACAAGTTAAGGGGATCGACTATGAAGAGACTTTCGCATCAGTTGCGAGGTACTCCTCCATTAGATATATCCTTTCACTATCAACATAGATGGGGTGGCACATTCATTAGATGGATGTGAAATTTTCATTTCTCAATGGATTTATTGAGGAAGAAGTGTACATAGAGTAGCCAAAAGGTTTTGAGATCTTTAATATTGAGTCACATGTGTTTTGACTCAAGAGAGAATTGTATGGGTTGAAGCAAGCACCTCGTGCTTGGTACACTCGGATTGATAACTATTTGACTGGGTTGGGCTTCACCAAAAGTGAAGCGAATGAAAACCTGTAACAGATTGTGGTTGATTGTAAGCTCTTGATTATTGTACTTTATGTTGATGATCTAATTTTGGCAGGTGATGAGTAGCTGTTAACTTCATTCAAGGAGGATCTTGCAAGGGAGTTCAAAATGAAGGACATGGGACTCCTTCACTATTTCCTTGGTTTCGAAATATTGTATTGGGATGGTGAAATTTTTTATCAAGGCAGGTATGCCAAAGAGATACTACGTAAGTTTCACATGGAGAGCTATAAACCCTTGGACACTCCTCTTCTAGGAAATTGGAGGAGAGAGGATGCTACTTCTGGAGAAGTAGTGGACGCTATTGTCTATAGGAAACTAGTGGGTTCATTGATGTACTTGGTGCACTAGAGCCGTTAACATCATTAAAATCAATAAATAAACAAATATAGGTCACCCAAATATATCTTTTTTTTTCCACGACACTCGAAATCTAGTTTAGCATCTGTTGTGCTATTCAGCAACCCCCATTATTTTAGTATAGTTACCTTAGAAAAATAATGGGGACCCTTTTAAAATTTTTAGAGTAGAACAAATAAAACCCATAAGATATTAATTTAAATAGGAATATGAATGAAACAGGTTAAAAATAATTGAGTTTTCTTTTAAAAGACACTTTAGTGGAGGATGTTAAGTAAATCACAATCACAATATCTCAGGAAAGACTAATGGCTTTTAAAAATCCACTCAACACAAATTGCAATGCGAAATAAAACAAATTACTTTAATAAAGGAAAAAGGAAATTTCGAGAACAAAATTCCACGAGAGAGAAAAGGCATTTGTAGGTTAAGCAGTTTCAAGTAGTTACTTAGGGTATATTGTCCAAGGTAATTCCTAACAATTGAACTTAAAGCATTGTGCTTACGGTTGATCACTACCTTTTTCTATGAATTAGGATAAACTATGGGTCCTCTTTCAGTAGACACTTGATCAACTTTGGAGGGAAATATCTACTTCTATAATGAAACACATGGAGGAATCTTTAATTCAAAATAATATACTCATAATGCATTAGGATTTATTATTCAATGCATTTTTCTATACATGATATTTTTTTTATTATTCATTGTGGTATTTATAAATTTGAGCCCAATAACTAGCATGAGGTGAGGGAATATATGGCCAACCATATAATAGGGGATATTTTCCAACAAAATAGCTAGTATAGGAGGAAGACACCTAGAGATCAAGCCAATTATGAATAATGGTTTTTAATTAGGACCATTATTAACTTAGTGAGAATCAATTAGATGATGTGGAATATGTGCGTGTTAATCCAGTACATCGTGAGCAATAATAATTCTTGATTACTAGCATGATGGTTTATGATCATGATCATGTATATATATATGCTTAAACACAATCGTGGATGTCAACCCTAACCTATGAATTACAATGCATGTACTAAAACAATTTAGGTGTTAATACAAAACATGAATGACTTAATTTGTCACTTTTTGTTATTATAGTTGTTTCCTTAACTACTAATATATATAATATATAAATATAGTTAATGGGCCTTGATTTCTAGTCAAGTGAAGCTGGTGATATTCACTAACCAAGGCTCTATTCCCCTAGCACAAGTTAGTTCTCGTAGATTAAGGTGGATGCACAAATTTGCCATATATAGTGATGAACAATGTTCTTAGCTTGAATGGCAAGACACCCCTCAATATCTTTAAAATGTTTATAATTTTTAAAAGCTTATTTTGACATTTAATTTTCATATTACTTAAGCAATAATATATAAATAAATTAAATTACATGAGCCATTCAACAGTGTGATAGGCTTCTAGTTCATATTCACTTTGGAATCATTGACATTGGGTATAAAATTGATAATACCTTTGTTTAAGTCGGTTCTCAATGATTTCTCTGCGATGGATTCTTTGTAAACCTCTGCGAAATGTCTGGACTGACAAAGTACCAGGTAGCATTATCGAATTCACATTGTAATATGTCTAATCCCATGACGTACCATCATCATTGTTCATGTTTGAGAGGGTATACATGGATAATGAGACCATTGAGGAACTATCCCTAAGGGGAAATTGAGTCACATATATAACCTCAAGAAATTAAAATATTCAAGACAAATGGTTTCTACTTGAAATTGCTAATCCCACCAAATTGAAATCCTTGTTGAAGAAGCTGCTAGTCCCCAGTTTAAAGTTGTAGGATGTCCAACCTAGCTTATTGTTGTTATTGGTGAAGATATAAAAGGTTGGATCCCACGCTGGATGAAATATTTTGAGAAGCTTAAGATCAATAGGCTTATTAATAAGGTCAATATGCTTGTTGAATCTTTTTTTTTTTCTTTCTATAAAGGAAAATTTGTCCTTTTCATTTAAAAAAAAAATCAGTACAGTCACTATAGAATGTCGTAAAAGAACTAGGAGAAACAAATATATTACCAGTGCATGCAACAAATACATAAAGACATTAGACTCGAAAACTTAGCCACGCAATAAGACTAGGAACTCAATCACTAACAATCCTTTGGTTCGTGTAGGTGGTCGAGTTTTATTGGTTGGGTTTTTTTGTGGACTAATGAAATGGTGCCACATGGCCTAGTAATGGTCTCCCATGTGGCACCCCCGGGCGGTGTAAAATTTTGTTTAGTTGGTTAGAGGCTCAGGCAGGATTGAACCCCCAACCTTTGGTTTGTTATGTGGCTTTACATTATACACACATAGATGGCTCTTCTGTTTTTTTTTGTGACTAGGTTGAACCTAGGGCAGGGCCAACATGTTTATTGGATGGAAGAAAGATCTTCCCACAATGGGATATTATCACCAAGATTGTGAAAAGCACAATTGAGCGTGGATGCCCCTTGGGATAGTTTAATTTCTCGAAAAGTGGTTTCCATCCTTAACCCCTCCCCATGAGTTTTGAACGTAAGATCTCGTGGGGACTAAACCACACTCAAACCAACTAGTCTACACCTCATGGGTCACACACAAATGACATTTATAGTAGGGAGAAATGCCATTCCTGTGTAATCTTGTCATGTGACATTTTACACTCAATTCCCTATGACATCTATCGAGCACACTGTGACAAAAATATAACCATATTCCTACCATTATTTGACAAGAAAATTAATATACATAATAGGGCATGTCCCACTAGGGAAGTTGGCTTGCTAATCATCCACTAATCCTTTGGATTCTAGTAAGTTTTAGGACCAATGCCATTTAGGTGGTATTAAATTCATCATAGTTAAAATTGTGTTGTATGATTTAAATCAAATAAACATTTATTAATGAAATTAAAATTTTCATTGGTTAACCATCTCCCAATTTCCTTCCAACAACTGAACCATGACATAAAATAATTGAACCATCACATAAAAACTTTTGTTATGGATAAGTTCCACAAGGGTACTTGGGATAAAGAGCGAGGGAGAAAGAAGAAGTACTATATTGAAGAGTTTAATCCCACTCATAATCATTAACAAAAAGCATACATAGGGGCCAATACTTCTTGGAGAGCCAAAATTCTTAATGCTCAGTTAAAGACTAATTCTCATAAATTCTATTGTGAAATAGGACTCTGTTGTGAAACAGGGTGCTGGAAAAGGCCAAAACAAATGTTGGAAGAAAAAGAATGTATTTTTTTCTCTTCTGGAAAAGTGGAAATAGAAAAACATTTCATTTTAGAATGCAATGCCTTCAAAGACAACATAGAAAGTTCTGGAAATACTATGACAACTGGCTCTTGGGATAATTGTCTACACGAGGGGTTTGTTGAGAAGTTAGGAGTGTTTATTGTGAGGTTTCACAGGAATAGACCTAAATAAGGTTAGTAAAGAAATTTGTCCCGTAAGCTATCTTTAATGTTAAAATATTTTTGTTATTTCTTTCTAATTTACAACATTTTTACTCTCTCTCGTCATTTAACAACCAACCTAATTTTCCATTTAAATGGGGAAATAAGAAAGAAATAAAGAAATTATTTTAACCTAAAGAAGCTAAAAATAACATATAGGAAAGATTGCTTCTCCATTTGATTATTGTATTCGGCCCTTTTCTTGTGGAATCTTATAACAAACACTTTCAACTTCTCAAAATTATAACGTACACTCCGAACTTCAATACATTAAGGTTCTTCTTCATCATTCACACACACACCCACATAAGAAACAAAACGTGGCAACACAACTTATGATATTTATGTTGGTGATACATATTTCATGGGCTAAAGGATAATAAATACAATATATACCCACCCTTAAATTTAAATTCATTTAAATCTAAAAATTAGACATATACTACCCAACTACATCTAGTATCCTATTATCCAACCACATTCATTATCAATGGTCGCGATTTATGTTCTCCCTCATCATTCACACTTATATATTCATACTCACATTACAGTACATTGCACATTAGAGTACATTGAGAAACAGAATGCTAATGTGAAATGAAATATATTACCATGTGCAGCAACAATGACATGTCCTCAAGAAGTGGCTCCAAAGATTTTTACGTGACTAAACGCATAAAACTAGCAATTTCCCCTAAAGGTGCAAAGATACACTGAAGGTATGGTATACAGCAAGGCATTGATGGCTACATTTCCTCTTCCAACTTTGTAGGTTGTTTCAAGGCTTTTTATGTTGTTGGTTATAAAAAGGGAAGGTAAGGGTTATATTTTGACAATTAAGGTACTGGATTCTTAGGAATTGTTTCTTCGCAAATGTTAATTATTGTTGTCAATAGAATTGAATAACCAAAATAAAATATACTAATACAACAATTATATAAATATATTATTGTAATCAATGCAATTGAACCACTTTTTATTTTTTATTTGCTAGTTTATGTGAGTCCTGAGATGACTGTATGACTAGCCTGTCATTTGTAGTCGCACCTAAGGGCATCTAAGCCTTCAAAATCACCTGAGGACTACCACAACAACCCTCAACATCATTGGAGTTTTACCCATGGATTTTGAACTCGTGACCTTTGCACCAAAAAGTGCCTTAATACAACACCCTATCACCATCGATTCTAAGTCCCATGGAAAACCGCCTAAAATTACTTAAAAGTTATTTTTTATGCGAATGATTCTTTGCTTGAGTGGTTGGGATTGTGGCTTGATATCCCATGTTCAAGTCTCTAGAGGCATGCTCGAGCATGTATTGATTAGGCTCAAGGACTAGGCGGTCCCATTGAGTTTTAAAATTGTAGATACATAAAACTTCTTAAGCTTTTTGAATGATTGGTTGGTGGTCCTTAAAGGAGCAAGATATAAATGCCTCTCGGTCTTGATCCATTAAACTATTTCCTTACATCTGAGAAAAGAAAACACATAACCAAACAAAAACAATTTAAGTGATTAATAAATCCATTAAACAATATATGTATCACAATTACCATTTTTTATACATCTATATATATTTTTAAAATTTTAAATAAAAGCAATAAATTAAAAAAAAAAATCATAATATTTACATCAAAATACATACATCCCACCACAATATATATATATATATAACCAAAAATGTGCGCAAGCACCCTCCATGTCACAATTAGTCGATACCATATCACTCATGTAAATATTATGAAGGATCAACATTTAAAAGAGATGACATTACCACTAAAAGTGTCCTTCCTTTCTGTTAACAAAATCTTATTACCATTCGTACTCCTAGTGACTCGAAGGGGAAAAATCACTAAAAAAAATCCGGCAGATGCATAGCTCAGGGCCAACAAAACACAACATAGCGGGATCCGGAGAGATTTCATCAGTCTCTTAACATATTTGCTTCATTGGGTACTCAGATCAAAACTTACCACGAAGGATTTGGGGACAAATTTGGTCAACTTTGTGGGGTTTTCAGTATGGATCCGCGGCACTGTAGGTTGCGGAGCCGGAAAAAAATTGTCTGTTTCCAGGTCAAATCGATAGAAGAACCAGGTAAATGAGTTCATCTTAGGACAAATTATTTTGGGTAGTAATGTAATTTCTCATTTCTCAGAGTAGGAAGCAGATAGACAGATAGAATACAGGCTATTATGGCAAATAGTTCCCGAGATTTGAATCCCATGCCTTCTCCCCGCACTCCCACGCCTTCATCTGAGAGGCGTGCCACCCCCTCTGCGTTTTCTTCCCCTCTTGCAAATAGATTCTCCCCTCAATTGACCCCAACAACAAAAATAATGTGAATGGACAGTTTTGATCAATTGGGTATCAGTTCACCAATGCCCTTACCGCCTTCTCCATTGCCATCATCATCATTGGCAGCAGCAGCATTACCTTCTTCATCAGTGTTACTGGTATCAACATCAGATGGGAAAAATGCAGTAGGAAGCCCATACCAGATCTCAATGGATCTACAGAGGCTAGTACTAGTGCCACGTCTCTGCATGGACCACAGTCCCCTGACATCACAAGCGTCCCCCTGCTCTACAAGAAGCTCTACCCAAACCCACCAAAGAGAACACCTTCTGTGTAAACATAAGCAATATCTTTACGGTCGAGATTGGTGTTACACTTCCATTTGAAAATGACACAGATTCGAAATCGCAACCTCCATGCATGCGTGCTTGCTTGCAATAACCAGCATTAAGATTGAATGAACTCACCTCTATGGACCAGGGGCGTTGGCAAAGGGGAAGGGTTCAAATTTGAAAACATGGCAATGAATTTTTTTTCAAATTGGGAATTCTTCTTAAGACGATAAATGGGAGAAGACGGACCAGCGGCGTTGGCAAAGCTGAAGGGTTCAAATTTGAAAACATGGCACCGAATTTATTTTCAAATCGGGAATTCTTCTCCTAAATTGCATGCAGTTCAGTAAATAAATGACGAAACTCAAGGTCTTTATGAAAAATTCTTAATCTGCCATGGCTCCAGCCTCGAATGACTTTGACTTGGATTCCTTCATTGAACAGCAGAGCAGCGACGACTATGTGAGGGATCTGTCGGGGCTCAATCATAGCCTTGAAGATATACTGAACGATTCCGAGGAGGAATCGTCTTCGGAGGGGACTGATGATGAGACTGCGAAACCTTTTCTCTTCAGAAACCCTAGTTTCACACGTCAAAGGCATAAAAACAATGAAAACAATGTGGACTAGGCTGAGAAAGGTTCGAAGAAACTGGAGAAATTCGAAGGACGTTCAAGTTCGTTTTCAATTATAGACAGATTTAAAATTGGATATGAGAAAGGTAATGCTTATGACCCTCACGCGTCTAATTCGAACTTAGAACTTAATAATCTATTTCAAGTCTCTCCAGTTTTAATAATCTATTTGAAAGTTCAAGGACATCTTTCATATTCTCCATAAAACTTAAGAATGCACTTTCTCTTTGCATTCTTTTTCCCAATATATGTTCCCTAGCCCTTAAGTACAAGTCAAATCTGTTCAACATTCCACACCCATGTAATAGATACATGACTCCATTATCAAGTGGAAAATGTGTGATTCGTTATTTTTTATCCAACAAAACAAAACAGAGGTCTCTAATTGCAACATTTTTCAATGGTTATCAATTCCAAGTTGTGTATGTTTGTAACATAAACAACAATAAGCTCTAAATTGAGGCAACCTTGGCTATGGTAGAAATCCCACGAAAAACTAAACTTTGCTCACCATCTTCAACTTCTTCTTCATGCTCTACTCTCATTATGCATAACCTTTGCAGAAAATAACAACGATTTTTAACTCTTTGTTTCCATTTCCACTTCTAATATCTTGAACTTCTAGACCAGTGCACAAACTATGTAACTCAAAATGATTTTCTATGTTCAAATATGTCAACTGTAATGAACATTTGTTTTAGGCTATTTTATTGCAGTTGGTAATATCAACTAATTTGAGATTGTTGCTATGTCTAGTATATCCACTATTATCAACATCAATCAATAGTAGTTTAAGAGTAACATTATTGCAGTGGTCAAATGGTTTTCATATTCAGTGTCTCCATATTCTTCAACTCTTGTGGAAGTGCACTGCAACAGGGCAAACTAATATTGTTTACCCTGATGGAAGTTTTTTTCCACAACCTTTTGGGATCTCTTCTGTTTCTGGCATAAAATCTCTTGTTGTTTGGCCATTACTTTACATATATATGATACCTTTATATCAGTGTTCACCTTATATATTGCATATATCCTCTAGAAAAATTACTCAATCACTAATACCATCGTAGCAAACCAAAAAAGGAAATCAATTTATTTTCCAAACAAGCAAAGGGTTGTAGAGGATAGACGTATTGTTGACTAAAATAGTGATCAACCATTTTTTAAGCAACATAAATCAGATTGACCAAGTGCAATAGAGTGTAAGAATAAAGTAATAATAACATTTGGTTTCTTACAGTGCCCATTTGAAATGATTATTTTAGAGTCTGAAATTCTCATGATGAGTTCTATATGATTGGAAGAGAATGAAGTCATATAAGACTAAGCAAGAATCTGAGATAAAGGTTGGCAACAATCTTGCAAACAGTGGTGACACGATGACAGTAATATGGAAGTAAGGCATTGACTGTATTCTTGACTTAAATACAGTGACGTTGGGGCATGGCAAGGCTAGGCAGTGACACGTTAACATTTTGACTATGTTGAATAAGGAATAGTGTCCAGTATGACAATAGGGCTTTGTCAATATTATGTGCCATAATAACCTTCAGAGAGTGGATGTGAATCACAAGATGAGAAACCAAAAAACATATTAGAATAAAACCTTTAGATCTCAAAAAGAAAATAGAATGATGCATATAACAAAGAACTGCGCCTAAAGTACAGAAGCAGATAACAAAAAAAAAGTGCACCTCAGACTCTTTCCATCTAGGTGGGTATGTCTATATCTAGATCTCTGAAAGGATACAAAGGAAAAAAGTGAATCAATTAAGAAATTTTTTTATGTCATTATGATTCTGTCCAGGCCTTCATTTGTAGGCTCCACCAAGGAAAGGAGATGGATGCAGCTATTAAGCGTGAAAGTTCAAAGGAAGTAGAAGTATTTCAGAAAACTAGGAAAAGTTGTATATCAACTCCTCTTCATACAGAAATAGTTGAACGAATTAATATCTCCTCTTTCCCATTGATTATTTTAAGAAAAATGTCCATGTAATTAGGACTGATAACCAGTAGCAATTGTCTTATTAGGCAATATCTCTTTTCAAATATTCAAAGGGAGCTATAATTCAAGGGGAGGTGATGTTTTCTTTGGCTTTAAGCATAAGTTGTTGATTCAGACATTTTGCAGGTACTATGAGGTATGCTATCAAATTTGTTGAAGCACAAGTATGATGAATAATAAAGCTATAATTCATCTTAATTTATAAGATTGAAGTCCCAAAGCTTTATTTAGGCTATACATCGAAAGTAGTCAGCCATGTACTTTGGCTAGGCGTATGAGATATAGCTTAAATAACTCTCTACATGAAAAAGTGTCTTGGAGAGAGCCAAGGGGATATTCCAACTCACAATACCAAGTTAATATGTTTCATTGATCCCATAGGCTAGAGAATGACCATTCATTGGCCACATTGACCACTCAAAACCCACTCTGTACATTCTTGTGCAAATAGGCATATTACCACAAATATTCTAACCTTATTATACCTGATAGTAGGCAACCAAGCACTCTCAAGGCACAAGATTCAAATAGGTAATTTAATATACAAAATAGATAAGAACATACTTGGTAGGAGATAGTAGACACTCAGGAGGCATGAGATTCAAATCATAGGAATCAAAGCTATCATCACACTTTCTTGGGAATTATAGTAGCTACCTAAACACCCCTGAAGAATCAACTCCAAATAACTCATCTAGTGCAATAATATCCATAATAAATGAATAAATGAGAACATAGTAAATATAAATCATCCAAGCACCTCCCAGGCATGGCATCGACGTAATATGAATTACTTCTATAATCATATTTTGTTGTGCTTGGTCCTAGTTACCTAGGCATCCCCAAGGAATGAGATTCAAATTATTTCTTATCTACCTTAACATTTTTGGAATAAGAAGCGCATAATAATAGTAAGTGCTGGCACTGAGCCAATACACAATGTAATCAATGCTCAAGGATGAGTCGTTTGATCATAAACAAAACATAGTATTCAAATGAGTACAGGATGTTCTGTGTTCACCTTAATTGCACACATATCAATGCATATTCATATTTCAAAGATTAAGCTCACAGGGTTGTAACTATTTTATAGGAAAAAAAAATTCTATTCGGAGCATCATTCCCCCATGGAGTGTTTTCTATATCTTCACGCATTCATGTTTTATAGGAATAGTTTATCCACAATTTAAATTTATTTCTGCTTTCAAATATTGTTAAATATTTTTATTCTTAAATGTTTTGATTTTATGACTAATGCAACTGCTTTATTATGCTGAGGGCAATATATCCAAGTATGGATCCATGGAACAAAGAAATAGAAATCGATAGTCTTATTTTATATGTATAATTTTTACTTTCAAGTTATCTAGTGTTGTGTTCATTATTAATTTGAAAAGGGTCATTCGATGGGAAACTGAAAAAAAGCTGGCTTTTATTGATACTGTATTAACTGATTTATTAAATAAAAACATGTGGTTAATTTTATGCACCCTTGAATAGATTACAAAAACTGATTGGCATTGCATGATGTTGAAAATAGTTACGTGGATTAGTGCAGAGAATAAGAACATATTGAGTTTAATGACACAACTGACACCATGGAAGAAGCTTTGGAACAATTGGTGGATTATATGATGGCTGAGCAAAGGGTTGCAACACTATATATGCATTTGGAAAAGACCCCTATGCAATGGTGGGTAAGCACATCAAATCAAGTTTCATTCATGGCATGATATGATAGAGGCACTAAATGATAAAGTCCTACGAAAAATTGGGGCTCCACTAACTAATGACATTTTGCAATGCAATTCTCTCAACCAGACCCTACAATTAGATGGTACTTCCAATCCAATGGACCACATGTATTACTGCAAATTCATTAGGATATATAGGAGGTTCCTATTTAAATATGGGTTCATAATTTTATACACAGCTTAGAGCCATTTCCAAAGAAGTGATATACTGAGGTAAAAATGCAGTGGCAAACAATTAGCTAGGTTGAATTATGAGAAAGGTTCTACAACACTTTATATAACTCTACAAGGAGGAGGCATGGATTTCAAGGTTGATAGAGTGCATTTGGTGTTTCCCATATATGGACCATCCACAAACTCTAATAATATGTTCCACAAAGGAGTACCCCTTAGAGGAACTTTTGCATCTATGGTATAAAGAAATTGATTCCATTTTGAAACTATTGATAATGTGATAGGTGGTATTTCTCTAGAAATGAGAAGTATTGGTCTCCTTGTTGTTCTATCAACTGTTGATAGTGTATAGGAAGGTGGTGGAAATAATGGGGAATAAGATAGATCTACATTCTATTTAAAGGATCATTTTTCAGCAAGGAATGTGTTGTAGTGTAATGAAATCTGCATGTTGTAGTGTAATGAAATCTGCATGTAAGGATCATTTTATTTCCAACCCTGCAATGCTTGGTCTAATTACATCTTTGGGAGAGTCAATGAGGAACACCAAAAACAACGCAAACAGAAGATTTGATACAAAATCCATTCGAATACCAAGTCACTCATAGGCACCAACATTGTGGAGAGTAAATCTAGTATATGTATCAGTCAATTCAACAGGGATATTTCTTTCTATATTTTTTGGAAGTATATTTATTTTTATAGCTTTCTATAGTATAAATATCTAACTATATCTCACACACATATCAGTCAACTCAAGAATTCTCAAAGGTTGCAAGTGCAGAAAGAATTCTCCCCGCTATCAAAGACACTCCTATAAGCATACATGTACCAAAAGTAGAAACAAATACAAATTTGGGTGCAACAGAGAAAAAAAATGTTGTGATAGCTGATGCATAAACATATTTTTTTATCCAACGACATTATTCCCACCTCAAAATTTCTAGCTTCCAAAGAAATCTTGTCTCCCAAACCTGCAAATCGAGTTTGATAAAAACTAATGGAACAAATTAACATTTACTTTAGCATTGACTTCACATGTTCAGATCACCAATCCAAATTTCAGTGTAATCTCATAAGTCTTCTTAGGGAAATCATTAATCAATTTCCACACAAATTTTTTTGCACCATTAATCCTTACAGGGGTCTTTGTTTTTGGTTCACCATTTCTATGGAAAATCCCTCATGCCTTTCCATGACAAAAATATTTTTTGAGCTTGATTCTTGTGATTTTGTAGAAATTATTGTGTTGCTAATAGTTTTAGCCAATTTGGAGCCAATTCCCCAATCGGGGAGGGGCTTGGTAGCATCCAACAATGTCTTATTATTCTTCCTATTTCTCTTGACCACTACGCCTTCCCCTACAACGGGCTTAGCAACAGCAGCGCAAAAACCTCTCTACAGAACTCTACATGCCCACATCAATGTTGTTTTGCTTTCCATAGCTTCGATATCCCTGACACACACAATGTCCTTTCCTTGCTTTCAATCTTGCCTAGAACTCCTCTAAATCATATGCCACAAGTAAGACCCCTTAAAACCCTCTGTAGATTAATTTTTTCGTCATATAATTTTGTTGATATATGAAACCTTTCAAGCAGCGGTCATTTTATTTTTCCCCTTTACCTAAAAGTAGAGAACCAATGCTCTTAGCGGCAAGAACACTCCTCCTATGGAGTCACATCTACTCCTTCAATGCATTCAATCCCTCAATCGATTTCATTACATATGAAAAGTAGATTCAATCTCTCAACCACTATAAATTTGGCACCTTATATTTTATATGAATAGACAATACCTTTGATGTTAAAAAAATACTGAGTTATTCAGATGTCCAAGAATGGGAATGGGAAGGAATTGGATACCACAAATGTCCAGGAACGGGATGGAGAAGGAATTGGATACCAAGTAAAATATATGTGATTAAAAATAATAAAAAAGGAGGATTGCATTATTCATTCTCTAGAGAGGGCATTAAGGCATTCCAAAAAAAATTATCCCTCACTCTCTTGTTTTAATTATGAGTAATGAGAAGCACCATTAGCATTGGGAAGGAGGGAGCTTGTTAGATTTTACACAAAATGGTGTCACAAATACAAGTGCTTTTGGTGCTTGCGGGAAGAGCAATATATTCACTCTGTTGTTGAAAATGTCATGTGTGATATTAGTGTATTTGATCAATTTCTGTTAGACCAAAGAAACTCAGAAGCCCAAAAATATTTTTTTGTAGTGGGTTTGATAACCATGTCGATGCTCATTTAGCACCCAAAACAAGCACTTAACCTAAATTTGTTGGCATCAAAAAATATTTAAATACTGATGGACAACATGAAGGTCAATGTTATGGGAATAAGCCTTGTAAAGAGCACAAAGACGGTCAAAGATGCATTGACTTCTTCTGCTGACAATGAGTTGGGAAAAGAAAAAGCGCTTGAAAGACAAGTTGCTACTGACATTGTGTCTCCTCAGAGGGGAGGGAATTTTGCACGTCATTCAAGTATAATGGTAGCAGAAATGAAACATTCTTAGAAGTAAATAATTTAAGGGTAGGATTACCTGGGTATGATCATAAGCCAATTTGTTTGATGTCAACTAGAATATGGAAACCTGGAAGAGAATATCCAATCGAATCTTTGATATTCATGGGTAATCTATCAATTCATCTCAGTCGGTCCTCCTATATACTTTATAATGCTTGCTTATGGATGTACAAACGAGAGTTGCCTCACAATTTGTTGCATGCTAGTTAATGATGTGCATCCTTTAGAAGAAATGCAAACTAAAAATGTTTTATGGGTGTTGAGAAATGATGGACAAATTTCCCCTCCCACATCATCCTGGATTTCCATTTTTTGATAAGGTGCATAAATATGGATATTGCTGTGAGTTTTCTAAGGAAGATAGGGAATAACTATAGAGGCAGTTCCTTTCTCAAGAACAATTAAACAAGAATGGAAGTGAATTTAATGTGTCAAAAGCATAATTATAGCACTTGGAGGAAATTAATTTGAGGTGGCCTTTATGGCGTTGCCTTTCTTGCAGTAAATGTATCAATTAATCACATCTTTGGGTTGATCAAAACATGTTGAAGGTATTGAAGGAGGTTGGTGAAAGTGTTTCAAATTTGCAGATAGATCTTGGAAGGCTTTAGTGATAGGCCTTCCCCATATTTAGTATGTTGGAGATCACATGCATATTAGGAAGAATTGAATGAAGAGTTATTGACAATGACATGATGGATTTATTTTGGATATCACATGGATTCAAAAGTCAAAGAAAACTTTATCTAAAGCTGGGCTAGAGATGTTGACCGATGTGCCTATTATGCATGGCCACAAGTAGTTGGTCTTGTCCTGCAAACTACTAGTAGAAAGAGTGTGGAATGCAAGTTTGTAAAAACGATGAAGTCATAGGTATATAGTGTGGTGAATAAGGTACAAAAGCAATTCTTTCAACATCAACATTGGATGTATATTAGCACATACAAGCTTTAAAGATTCATTTTTATAAATAATTTTGTCCCCAACAATTAAAGCACTACCATCTATGACAATACAACACCATTTTGCAACAAGGATGAGAATAGTCCTTGCAGGATTTGAGGATGAATACATGTTATTTATTGAACCTATGGATTAAGCATCGCTTGCCTTCCATACCACAAAAAAATCCAGATAGTTTTCAAAAATAGAATTGCTATAGCATTTGAAACAATCTTGTGTCCTCTAACTAAGCTGTAGAGGAGAATTTCTGGAACTGATTGGAGAAGACATTTATGGTGTCACAGAGTTTACAAAAGTTTTTTTGGGGATAGATAAACATATCATGTTTTAAATCATGTACATGGTTGTAACCTCTTGCTCAGATATTTCAATTGCAATGGATTAAAACCTATGGATTCGAGTTTTATAGATGGATGGATAAGATAGTTTGTTTCTGGAAGAGGGGCTGCTTATAATGGATTTATGTAAGAGTGGATTAGATTTTTCATGTTTTCAATAGATAAAAGTTTTTGGAAAATTTTATTTTATGAATAGGGGATTTGAAGCATGTAAACTAATATTATTACCATCCAATTTTAAGGTCACAACTAAGCCAGACACCAAATTGGTGTATGAGACTTCGTTGTTTGTGGGATAGGAACATGAGGTGCTTCCAAAACAGTACAAAGTTATGGAGCAGGGGCCTATGTCATCTTGCCCAGAACTACGTAGTATTTTGTGGGGGCCAAGTCACCCTCTTCTTCGGTGGACTACGAGTGCCACCTTAGGGAGGCAAATTCTACTCATCTTTGGTAGCTGGTAGGATACCACACATTTTTGGTTTAGCTGGGATGCAAGAAAGGAGAAAGAAATGAAATTGTGGGGGATTTTATAAAATTTTGGTGCCAACTCAGCCAACAACTGGAGGAGCTAGGGGGAAATTGGGCCAAAATTCAAAGGCCAACATTTGGCTAATTCCTTCATGTATTTTTGTGGGTTATTGGAGGAGAACTCGAGGTTATTTTCCAGAAATTTTTTGGGAACCAAATGAGGCCCTAACAACCATTGTTCACAGTCAGCAGTGTAGTTTTTTACTAGGTCAACATAGATATTGTTCGGGACAACCACATTGCATGTTAGAGTAGTGAATTTCATCACCTAGGCATTGTTAGGTTGCCTTGGGCAAGCCCAAGTGCATGCTTTCTAATGTTACCATTGTACCCAACATTTATATTAATAAAATGGCTCAACTCAATGCATTTAATGGAGATTTCTTGGTGTTTAATGTGTTGTAAAGTATGTGTGTTTGTTTCTTTTACTATGCTTGCTTTGATTATCATTGTAAATTTCCATTAGGAATATTACAATGGTATCAAAGCATGATCTTGGCCAATTTTGGGGAAAATAGAAAGATCATGAAGGTGCTATACTTGCATGCACAGTGACTGGTGAGCTTATAGATACTCCAATGATGCAAAAATGGGAAAGTACACACGGGCTCTTGGAGGAGTTGATGATGCAAAGCCAACAATTGGCTTGTGAATGGGATTGAGGAGCTAGGGTTGTTTGGAATTATATTGGGGAAATCGTGGGGGATTTTCTAGCATTTTTGTGGAGCAACAAGCCCAAAATCTGCTACAGGTTACGATTTCTACTTGTGGAGGAGGGCCAAGCATTTTGAGCTCAATTTTGGAGTGTCAAAACTAGAGCAAGCCCTTTCTAGGATTTTCTATTTTTTTTACAAGGATCTCATAAATAATTTGGTAGAATTTTCTGGGCATGTTTGAGGGGTCAAACAAGGGTTCCAACTCAGCCAACAATTGGAGGAGCTACGGGGAAATTGGGACAAAATTTAGAGGTCAACATTTGGCCAATTCCTATGTGGGTTTTTGTGGGTTATTGGAGGAGAGTCCGAGGTTAATTTTATAGAATTTTATGAGCACTAGAGGAGACCCTAACAACCATTGTTTGTAGCCAACAATGCAAATTTTCATTGGGTTAGCGGAGAGATTGTTGGGGACAACCACATTGCATGTTGGAGTAGTCGATTTCATCACTTGGGCATTGTTAGCTTGCTCTGGGCAAGCCCAAGTGCATGTTTTTTTCATCTTACCTCCATACCCAACATTTATATTAATAGAATGACTCAGTTCAACATAGTTTATGGAGATTTCTGGGTGTTTAATGTGTTGTAAATTTTGTATGTTTGCTTTTTTTACTATGCTTGATTTTCTTATAATTGTAAATTTCCATTAGGAATATTTCAGAGAATGTAAACGCAAGTTTTGATAAAAAAATCCATCAGAATACTAATCCATGCATTGGCCCCAACATTGTGGAGACTAGGTCTAGTATACATATCTATCAACTAGAGATTTCTCTCCATGAACCGAGACTCCTGATCAAAAATTCTAATGGTGGTTGTTCCAGAGATTGATTCTCCAAAATTTTGTACGATTAGAGCTCTAGTAACTAATGAAAACTGAGCCACTTCACTAGTTGATGGTATGTAATATTCATGATACCATAAACAAGTTGAACCCACTGGTATAAACACAACGAATACCAGCTAAGAAATCTGAGACACAACTGCAATGATCCCCAAAAGTTGTATAAATGAAAAGGCCAAAGCTCCTGGCTGTGTAGGAATCAATGTGTCCACCACACTCTGATCAGTTGATTCCTGATTCAGTATTCACCCAAATGGATTTGCATTAAAAGACATTGGTGCATGAAATATACACCTGTGCAGATGTCTGAAAAGATGATTGCTAGTTTTAAGTCCAACCAATGAAAGAAGCATAGAGCTCATAAGAATGCACAAAGAGCTGCTTAATTTCAAAGCAACGTAAACAAGAATGAGAAGGTATTTTCTAACAGGGGGACTCTCATTTTCTTTTGTAGGGGTTGCCCATGCCACCTAGTAGTTACTAACTATTTGAAGTAGCTGAAATATTATTTGGGCCATTAGTATTATAGGTATCAAAGTACCATTGTATGCAACAATAATGTAAGACCAGTATACTGACATGTTTACCCTTCTTCCTCTGCATCCACCCTTTCCCATAGCTGAAACGTATTCACCTCTCTGGAATTTGAAATGTGCAAAGAAAAAATGGAGAATAAATAGCTATAAATACTCAAACAAGCCATATTAACAACGGCTTATCAACACTACACTACTACGTAACAAAACCAATATTAAATATACAAGCGTCTGCTCCAACTTTATATTATGTTGGTTAAAAATATTTACTAAATGACAAATATTTATAGTGTTCTCTCAAGATCAAATTTAGAGATCCATGAAAATAGTCCAACATTATCTAGCTAGACCTGTGTTAAACGATTTAGTGCTCTACCAAGCCACTAGAACCCAACCCCGAGTTACCTATGAGTCAATTGGCATGGTTAGTTACCTGTTCAAAACAATTATTACTGCATTTTCTATGTAGCTTCGTGGGGAAAAAACCCACAAAGCCTAGAAGGTTTTCTAATTTCAGATTGTTGTTGACAATCTAGTTGTTTTTGCTAAAATGAAATGTATCACATTGGATTTCATTCCCCTTGTAATGCTATTATTGCCATTGTTTTTGTGTTTGTCCTAGAAGAAAATTTAACAGGTCCGAGTTTTCTTTTGACATGCACATTTATTGTTGGAAATATGTTTGTCTTTCTACTAAAAGAAATCTAGCACATGTTAGATTTCTTTCACCTTTCAATGTTGCTATTGAGAATGCCTTATATCTATGATAGAAGAAAATGTAGCACAAAATAGATTTATTTTTTCCCTGCAATATTGCTTTTGGAAATATACTTGTGTTTGTGTTAAAAGTAATCTAGCACGAGCTATGTTTTCTTAACCCTACCATGTTGTTATGTGCTTATGTTTTCGCTATAGGAAAATTTAGCATGGGTTAGATTTCCTTCACCTTGCAATGGTGTTATCAACAATGTGCACTTACTTATGCTACAAGGAAACATATCACTCATTATATTTTTTTCATCTTACAATGTTGTTTTTAGAAATTCACTTTCATTTATGACAGAATGAAATCTAGAACGTGTTAGATTTCATCTGCTTGATAATGTTGTTGTTGGAAATAGACTTGAGTTTTTGCTAAAAGTAAATATAACACATGCTATATTTTTTTCACCTTACAATGTTTGTTATGTGCTAGAAGGAAATCTAGCATGTGCTAGATTTGTTTCACAATGCCATGTTGTGGTTGGAAATTTGGTTGTTTGTGCTAGAAGGAAATATGCTAGATTCCTTGACCTTGCAATGTTGTTATTGGAAATATGCATGTGACTATGTTAGAAGGAAATTTAACACATTTTATAGTTCTTTTCTTGCAATGTTGTTATTGGCAATATGCTTTAGCTTGTTCTAGAAGTAAATTTAGCATGTGTTAGATTTTTTAACTCTACAATGTTGTTATGTTCTTATGTGTGTGCTAGAAGGAAATCTAACACGTGCTAGATTTGTTTCATCTTATAATGTGCTTGTGTTGTGCTGTTAGGAAATCTAGCACATGTTAAATTTCCTTTGCCCTATAATGTTGTTGTTCTCAACATGCCTATTGTTTTTATAGAAGTAAATCTAGCATGCACTAGAATTCTTTCACCTTATAATGTGCATGTCTGCTTGTGTTTATCCTAGAGGAAAATCTTACACACATTAGATTTATTTCACCTTATATTTTTGTTATTGGAAATGCACTTATGTTTGGGCTGGAAGGAAATGTAGCACACATTATGTTTCCCTCACCTTCGAATGTGCTTGTGTTTGTGATAGAAATAAATCTATAACATGCAGTAGATTTCTTCAGTCCTACAATGTTGTTATGTGTTAGAAGGAAATATAGCACGTGTTAGATTTATTTCAATTTGAAACGTGTTTGTGTTTGTGTTGGAAGAAAATTGATCACGTGTCAAATTTCTTATACTCTACAATGGTGTTGTTGGAAACATACTTGTATTTGTGGTAGAGATAAATCTAGCACTTGCTAAATTTCTTTCACTCTACAATGTTGCTATGTGCTTGTGTTTGCGCTAAAAGAAAATCTAGCACATGTTAGATTTCTTTTACCTTGCAATGTTGTTATTAGTAACATCTTTGTGTTTAGGCTAAAATGAATTTGACATGTGTTATATTTTTTTTTGTCCTGCATTTTTGTTGATAGAAATATTTATATGTTTGTGTTAGAAGTAAATATAACATAAGCTAAATTTTTCTCACCCTACATTGTTCTTATGTCATAATGTTTCCATTAGAATGAAATCTAGTATGCATTAGATTTATTTCACCTTGCAATGTTATTATTTGCAATGTGCTTCTGTTTCTGATATGAAGAAATTTAACCTGTGTTAGATTTGTTTTGCCCAACAATGTTGTTGCTGGCAATATGTTTGTGAATATGTACTAGGAAGAAAATCTAGTATGTGTTATATTTTCTTCACAATGCCATCTTATTTTTGACAGTCTAGTTATTTATGCTAGAAGGAAATCTAACACTTTTCATTGTTTTTATTTGGAATTGATTTTATTTCTTTTTTCTTGCATTTTTGGAAATATGCTTGTGTTTGTGATAGAAGTAAATCTAACATATGTTACATTTATTTCACTGTGCAATGTTGTTATGTGATTTTGTTTATGATAGAATGAAATATAGTTCACGTTAGATTTGTTTCACCTTACAATGTTATTATTGGCAATGTGATTTTGTTTGTGCTAGAAGAAAATCCCATGGGTCCTAGATTTCCTTTTCCTTACAATGAAGTTATTGGTAATATCCCCGTGTTTATGCTAGAAGTAAATCCAACATGTACTAGGTCTCTTTAACCGTACAATGTTGTTATTTTCTTATGTTTGTGCTGTAAGGATATGTTGCATGTGCTAGATTTCCTTTTACCCTGCTGCAATGTTGTTGTTGGAAAGATGCGTATGTTTGTGCTAGAAGTAAATCTAGTACACCCTAAATTTCTTTCACCTTGCAATGTTGACATGAGATTTATTTCTTCTAGAATGAAATGTGGCATGCCTAAAGTTCTTTCACCTTCCAATGTTGTTGTTGGCAATGTGCGCATGACTTTATTAGAAATAGATCTAGCATGTGCTTCATTTAATTTTGTTTGCAATATTGTTGTCGGCAATGTGCTCGTGTTTTTTCTAGAAGTAGTTCTACCACATGCTAGATTTATTTTACCATAGAATGTTTTTATGTGTTTGTTTTTATGCTAAAATGAAATTTAACATGCGTTAGATTTCTTTCACCTTGCAGCGTTTTTATTGACAATGCGCTTGTGTTTGTGATAGAGGGTAATATAGAACAATTTTTTTCACAATGCAATGTTGTTGGAACACATGCTTCTATTTGTCTCATATTTCATTCTTAGACCACATATTCTATACAAAGGGCCTTCTAATCATTTGAGGTTTTAACATTTTTTATATTGTAACAATGACCTATGTAGGCGTGGACTAAAAACTCATTGTCTTCAAAAAGTAAGGACAAATTTTGCAAGCATGGAGATGTCTCAGGAAATATTATTGTTGCAATGTTATTTTTGACAATGTGTTTTTGTTTGTGATAGAAGGAATTTCATCATGCATTTGATTTACTTTACAATGCAATGTTGTTGGCAATCTCTTGTATGTGATAGAAAAAATTCTTCAATGTCTTTGCCTTTTTATGGTCTCTATAGAAAACTAAGAAATATACATGACTATAAAAGATAAATTTTGTGTAAACATGATGTTATTGTAATATCTTCTATTGTTGTTATTTATTCACAGTGTATTTTTTTCTTCTGGTAACATGCTTATGCTTGTGTTAGAAGGAAAGCTAGCAGGTGCTACCTTTCTTATAGACACAATTAAAAGAACATAATAAATTATTTAGGGGTGGTGCCCTTTCTCTAGTCAATACCATGATTAGCTTTTATTGTGAGTTCTACGCTTGTTATTGTTCTTGTTCATTTTGTTACACATATAATGATGCAAGTAGTGGTAGTATTTATAAATTCATATTTTCTTCAATAATTTGAAACTATGATAATATTCTCTTAGTTTATTTTTAGAAACCATGGACCTTGAAACTAGTGGGAATTCAAAGGAATCATCCGAGGAAAAAGGAAGTTCACCAAATACAACACCAAAATATTTAAATTGTATGACAATTTTAAAATTAATTTGCACTTTGTTACAATGGATGATAGTAAATGATTGTTGATTATGAAAGGAAACTTTCATATGCTTTGAGCTCATTTGCTTCTGTGCATATGTATGAAATGAAATGTTATAGAAGATGAATTCATATTTCTTTTCAATTAATTTAAAACTTTACCATTATCAATTCTTACAAATGTTTGCAGATGCTAAGAACTATGGTACAAACTGTGAGATTCTAAAATTCTATTTTATATTCATTTTCAAGTAATTTGACAAAATTCTAATATTCAATTTACAAATTAATGAATTTTGATATTATTGAATAATCTCCTACCCAATATTGCTATGAAAATTGAAATGTACCATGTTAGTTGGATTTTCCACATCAAAGATCAACTTTTACTCATAAACACATGCATATAGCACCAGGGGTGGGTTTTTAATGTGGAAACCTCATACTAACATGGGTATTTTGCTTTTCCTCACAATTTTGGTGTCATATAGTAAACTTGGATTGCACATGTGCTCCTTTATTATTGTGTATGTAAATGAAAATAGTGTATTATAAGGTTGTTTAATAATATTTTGTATTTCATGCCTTCCATAATTTTTTTTTCATAAGTTGTGGAATCTTGTGTCCCTAAAATTCCAAGTAAAGGAGTGAAGAGAGAACAAAAAACAAGTGATATACAAACAATTTCTCCTTCAATTGCTATCCATTTGTTTTATATTTTGTGTATACTTTCTTATAATTTTGCTTTTCCTAACAATTTTAGCTAGGTGATTACTTTTGGTGTCATATAGTAAACTTGCATAACACATGTGCTCTTTTATTATTGTCTATGTAAACGAAAATAGTGTATTATAAGGTTTAATAATATTTGGTATTTCATGCCTTCCATAATTTACTTATTTCTTTATTTATTTTTCATAATTTTTGGAATCTCGTATCCCTGACATTCCAAGTAAATGAGTGAAGAGAAAATGAAAAACAAGTGATATACAAACAATGTCTCCTTCAATTGGTATGGTTGTTTTATATTTTATGTATACTGTCTTATAATTTCTAGATTACGTGGTCTTGTAAATTTTAAAATAACGTTACATGGAAATATTTGAAATTTTAATTTCATTTTGATTTATGCACCAAAGCAAGTGAAATGTTATAGTCATCATTTAAGAAAAATAAAAAATCAACTCAAATGGCAGTATCAATAACACCTTCAACTTCTACCTTTGAAATGATTAAAAAATACAACACATCTAATAAATATAACTTTGTGCACGATTGGTATGTCTAGATAGAAACTCCCATGAATATGTATCTTGATATGTACCTATTTGGATCCATATATGGAAAAGAACCTCAAATATTAGGAATAATTATTAATTGCTATGCTTACAATGAAAATTACATTGACTTTCAAGTGGAGGTGATTAAAGAAAATGAAGTAAAATTAATTTCTTGTCAAGTGGATTATACAAAGATTTGATTGAAGCTTCAAGTAATGATTCACAACCAAGACCAAAATATTATATGGATGATTAAAGATGATTCATTGTTTATATAGGTGTTTATTGTTTTTATTGATTGTCACAATTTTTAACATTTTTTATGTTTATTATAGTGACAAGCAAGGAGAACGAAGACATTGAACATATGCATGTGAAACAAAGCTATAATCAAACAAATGATATCATATTAGGTAGTTAACATGAAATTTGTTGTTTATTCTTTTGTTTGTTATTTTATTCAATTAATCATTGGCACAATTTATAACATATTCATTGTACATTATAGAGACAAATAATGAGAACAAATACAATAATTTGAAGATTGAGAGTCAAAGTTATAATAATAAAAAAAATATAATATAAGGTACTTATCATTTTCCCAGTTGTTTTCCTTATTATTTAATGATTTTTATTCATTTTCACAATTCAAACTATTTTATATATTTAATGTAGAAACAAATAAAGAGAACCAAAATGATGATGAAGTACAAAGTTATAATTATGAAGATAATGCCATATCAAGCACTTATTACTTGTCTTTTTGTTTTTATTATTATTCTTCAAATTTTAATGCTTCTAATACCATAACATTGTATATGTTTATTATAGGAAGAAATAAAAATAACAAAACTAACAATCAAAATAATGTTAAAAGTGCGCGTGTGTATTTCATAGGTTACATTTCTAATGATTCTCTTTAATTGAAACTTTTGTATTGAATATATATTATATTACATAATTTGATCATATTTAATTGAAGGTTTAATATTTTTCCCTCCAAGTTCTGTGAAGATGAAAAGAGAAAATTTCTTTATCTATAAATAGTCGAAAAAACACTCAAGGTAAGTGTATTGTTTCGATGTTTTTTTAGTAATTTCTGTAACAAGAATAAAATGGTTTGACTAGACTATTTTTGATTGTATTGCAGCCCAAATAAATGAAAAGAAATTAGTTACTCTTGAATTAAAGGACATTTTTTATCATAGCATCGATGATGAAGCAACAAACAGAGGACATATTGAGAAAATGAGATTTGAAATTGCAATTTGGATGGCAACTTTGAAATGAAACACAAAAAGTGTTCTAAGAAAGTTGGTTTCAGAAAAATTATAAGATAAAATTGTGTTTATGTGGAGTGCTTCAGAGTGTAAACCAAAAAAGGGACATAAGGCCATTGACAATCCAGCAAAAGGTATACACAGTAAATCATTAAAAAAAGTGTGGGAAATGAATACTGAATATGATGCAACCATTACTATTATAGTGCAGTGTTCACTAGAGAGAATGAAAGGAAATTCAAAATAAAATGTGATTCTTGCCCCTCAATTAATTGGAACAACTTAAGAGGATAATTGGTTGATCGATGAGATATGCAAAATGTTTATTAAATACATCAAGGCAACAGAGGTGCAAGCTATTTTGAAGGATGTTTAATCACATCTAATAGTACCTTAAGATGATTGGTATCTATTTCATGTCATAATATGTATGACATCATGAATTATTACTATATTTTGTAGCCTTTTTAAATTTAAGTTGACTTTTATTTCATAATACTAATAAAAGAATTGTTGATTTGGTTTGTCAGAAGTAGAATACAATAATTTTATGTTTTTTATTTTTGTGAGATATTATTATATTGATAACAATTATTGATTTGAATGGTTGTTTAATGTTTTCTTATCAAAATTTCCCATGCTATAGAAATTTCTACAATGGATTAGATTCTATGTAAAAATTAGTAGAGAATTGATCTATTTGTTTGAATTGGATCATTACAATTATTTTTTTCAATTTTGATTTAAGTTATCATTATACCTCTTAGAAAATCATAATGCAAATAATGGTTCACTGCATTCTTATAAACTTTTTTATTTCATGTAAGTTGAACAACCATATTAAGATGTATGTAGCACCAATAATAGATATAGAAACTTTACTAAAAGAAGCACCAAAAGAATCTAAAGTAGAAACTATAGAAACTAGCATATAAGTCGGTTTGAAATTTAAAAATTGTATTATATTACATGTGGAAACTAATATATAATTAGTTTTTTTAATTGCAACCATTGTATTTATATATTTCAATTCAAATTAAACAAGTCATTATAAGTCTTAAAATCAATGATTTAAATGGTGGGTCAATGTGATCATATAAGACTTCCTTATTCCATATCATTTTAATAAAGGTATTAGGTTGTATGTATAAAGTAAACATATCATTAGTTTGTTCAATTTACGGGGGCCATTGTAATTATAATTTTTTATTACCATTAATTCATAATAAATATTAACATCATTTTTGAAATGTTAGTTTTTTATATCATTAATCAATAAAATGTTGAAGTGGAGATATGTTAATATCATGCATGTGGTTGCAGTTCAGTTGCAAACGCAAATGGGCATCACTATAAGTCAAAATATGTTGTCGATATTTGAAATGGAAGGAGTTTTCTTCTAATCGTACACCAAATATGAACGCAATTTTTATATTCAAATAGAACCAGATTGGGAGTTTGGTGATAGGTCCTATTTGTTAAGGCCTTTTCACTCAAAAATGTTAAAATATAAATTATGATGTTGCAATATGGACATTAAATGTCACTAACAAGTACATCTGACAAGCACTTGAAATATCAAATATTGATATAGAGGACTTTAAATTTGCATGGAATAGGGCTCATTTTCATTTGCTAACAAAATTAGAAGCGGGGAGGACAATAGAATTTTATGAGTTAAGGTTGACTGATGTGTGGTCCCAATATGGAGATAATTATGAAGAATCAAATGTATTGCTAATAGATACAAAAAAACATACTTCTCATTTCATCGGATATTGATCAAACCACATATTGATAAAATCCTATACAGGAAAAGAGCAAGATACTTGGTTTATGCATGTTTTATTCCCTTGTTCTAAGAGACTTCATCATATGAAAGAGAAACGTGAGTACATTCAAATTTTCAATATAACATGTACTTCATTGTAGCGGATGAAGATAATTTTCTTTATAAATTTGTTCACATGTACATTCCAATTTTTTAATGCAATTTGAACATAGTTTTTTCTAAATCAATTTGTATGATTTTATATCGTTTGGAATATTATATGAGAATTTTATTTTATTTTATTTTATTATTTTTTTTCTTCCCCGAGGAAAAAAATCAGAACTTTCTATTAATAATAAAATAAATTACAATGAGAATTGTCAATTATATTATTATATATTATCATTATTATTTATAATTATTTTTGCAATGACTTTCTTGTATCGATTTTGTTTTGCTAATATGTGTGTGTATGTGCATTCTTAAATGAATTATTTTCCATTGAAATCATCTTACATGAACCATCAAGGCATGCTTTTATTTTTATTGACTTATATTTACTTATATGCATAATACTCATATATAAATGTGAAATATAAGTTTTGAAATAGAGCTCATTGCAAACAAAAGTGAAATTATTATTGAAAAAATTATAATAATTTTCTTGATAAATGCTACGTGCACTATTGACTATTCAGGCTAATGGGAAATGTTTCATAGGTAAATGATTTAAACTTTTTGAAGCATAAGATATCTGATTTCTCAATCCGTATTTTACATAAATTTATATACTTCAATCAATTAATGGTTGTAATTAAAATCATATCATATTGAAAATCAGCAACACTCAAAAGTTAGTTATTGACCTTTCACCTATAAAAAGCATTAATATGAGTGCATAAATGAGATATTTAATTTTTGAGATAAAAATCTATTATAAATATTTTTGCATTTCTAAAAATATATATACAATTAATGATAATGATTGCTAAGTGGACTATGAAGGTTTGATTGGAAGCTATCATAGATAAATTATGTCTTTGAATTTTATTTAAAGCTTTTTTTTTAATAATTGAAATCATATCATATGAAACATAAATATATTATTGTTTTTAACTTAGTTATATCCATTAATATGAGTGTATAAATGTGATATATAATAACCATATAATATAAGAATTTTTTTCCAAAAATAAATCTAATAATTTCATGATAATAAGTATTGAGTGGACTATTTAAGCTAATGGTTGATGGGTCACATGTGAATTCTTCAAAGTCCTTAAATTGTAAGGCATTCGATTTTTAATCAATAATTTATTTATTTATTTTTTAAATCAACTATTTGCGTATGTAATCATTTTATCCCATATAAGTTAATAATGAATCCATTTATTGACCTTTATTTGTCTACCACTTAGCTTGATATGAGTATTAATTTCATAGTGTATTTTTTTGAAACAAAACTCCATGTAAAACAAAATGTTGTTCTTAATAAAACATGGAAAAATTAATTAAAAACGTGTTAAGTGGGCCATATAGATTAATTAAAGAGATAGATCATAAATGGTTGTATTTAAACTTTTTGCAACATAAGACATTTATTTTCCCATCCATTTTAACATTTTTTTATTTTCAATTCTTAAATAATTAACTTGTAATTCGAACAATCTCGTAGAATCCACCATGACTTGAAGGTATTTAATGTATTCTATCTGGTTATATATATTAATGGAAGTTTATAAATGTGATGTATTTTTGAAATGTAGCTCCCGATGTAAA
The DNA here is from genome assembly GCA_034641835.2 of Pinus albicaulis. Taxonomy (NCBI): domain Eukaryota; kingdom Viridiplantae; phylum Streptophyta; class Pinopsida; order Pinales; family Pinaceae; genus Pinus; species Pinus albicaulis. The sequence goes on from CM076575.1 coordinate 675,201,661, forward strand.
TAAATATATAATTTTCATAAAAAAAAATTATAAGTAATGGTTAATAAGTTATAAGTGATCTAATATAAATCCATTTATCAACTTTTATTTTCTTATCATGAAGTTTAATATAATTGTATAAATGCGGCATTGTTTTTTGGAATAAAACTCCATGTAAAATGAAATGTTTTTCCTAAAAAAACATGAAATAATTAATTGATAATGAATAGTAAGTATATTCCTCAAGTTCTCTTAAGATATAGATGATAAATAAATTCATTTCAGCTTTTTACAACATACACCATTTGATTTTCCCATCCCTATTAACATTTCGTAAATTTTAATTCGTAAATAAATAATTTCTAATTGAAATAATAAAAAGAAACTAGACATAAACCATGGCATATTAAATTCTATTTAGTTATATGCATTGATACAAGGTTATAAATGTATTATATTTTTGAAATAAAGCTCCTAATGTAATTAAAGATACATTTTTTTTAGAAAAAATAATAATTTAAAATCAATCCATGATGAGTTCTAATTGGTTTATTCTATTTTCAATCGATAAATTTTTCTAATTATGCTTTTTTAAATCAATTAATTTTATATACAATCATGCCACATAAATCGATAAGTCAAGAAAAAATTGATTGTTTTTTATTTACCTATCACATGGTTTAATATGAATGTATAAATGTGACGTTGTTATTTCTAAAAAAAAACTACATGTAAAAAAATGTTTTCTATTAAAACATGGATTAATTAGTTAATAAAGATAATTAAGTATACTATTCAGGCTCATTCAAGAGTTGCAACACAAATGAACACATTAAACTTTTTTCCAGCATATGACATGATTTTCTAATCAAGATTAACATTTTGTAAAATTCAATTATTAAATAAACTATTTTTAATTAAAATAATCTCATAGAAGCTAACAAGGCCTAAGCTATTTATTGTATTCCATTTAGTTATATGTATTGATACAAGGTTATAAATGAAATATTTTTTTGAAACAAATCTCTTAATGTAAGTAAAGATACATCTTTTACAAAACTAATTATAATTTATTGATAATGGCTTTTAAGTGGTTTATTGAGACCACATGGAAAATCATGTGTAATAGATAAATGAATATAAATACATATTTAATATTCAAAATTAATATTGTCAGATAATTTATTAGTATTTACATCAAGTATTTAATAATTAAAGAACATGAGGACTTATATAAATTTCAACTAAAATCCATAAGTTGTGTTTCACATTTATTTATTCCCCATTAACAATTCTTATCATTTTCCCCTCTTGGTGTAAGTAATGGTCAATCATGGTTTTTCGTACAATAGGTTGGCACTATTACATTAGGACCATTATTAGTTTTTGACAATGTTGACAAGGAGAGATAAATATCCAGACTGCCATCAAGTGTACTATTTTTTGAAAACCATTGCTTCCACCACTTACTTGTCTATGTATAGTGGTTCTAAACGGCCACTAATTCTTGTTTACTTAAATTTGTGACAGTGTCCATCATAATAGAATGACTTGAATACCCATTTAAGAACTATCATTCGATGTACTTGGATTTCAGTGGAGATAGATCAATGATACCCAACCTTCATGAAATACCTAGATCAATAGTGCCTAGCTTTTATAGTGGATGCATGGATGTTGTAAGGAAGAATTATCACCTCCTCATTAGTGTTACTTAAAGGCATGAAGGGGTAGAAAATTTAGCACAATTTTTTTTTACCAAGTTTCTAGTAGACTAGTTTCAAAGAAATGCAAGGGAGACACCTCCTTTCCACTTAAACTAAGATCCTCACATCACCATTATTCAATCAACAACTCTCTCACGGGTTGTAGGAAAGGGGGTTAGAGTCATCTAAGACAAAAATAAAACATCAAGGACTCTAGTATGTTATCCAAAACTATAATATCTTTCTTGGATGTTAGACATACTAATATGATTTACCTTAAATAAATTTTTATAAAGAGTTTTATTACACACTCATACTGTGCATTAATACTATTCTACCTAACAACCCCATGTTTGACCTATTCATGGTATCTAATTGGTTTGACATTCCTAAAACTATTTTGATCTTAAATTAGGTTAATATGGTGATTTAAAAAAAATTAATGTTGTTTAAAGCCTTGTAATAGAATAATTCCAAATTTAATGAAATATGTGTTAAGTAAAAGGTGTGTATTTTTTTTTCCCGAATTGCATAAGTCTTGTTTGAAGAATCAAGTTGAATTGATTCCAAGGGCATATTGTAGAATATGTATCAGTATTAGATTCTAAAATGGCCGCTAAAAATAATTCAACACCCATTAAGCCTTTAGAAGGCTCTACTATGACTCATGAAGAAGAAGAGTAACAAGATGACATATCAAATTTACAAGAGCGAGTGCAACAAATTTTTCTCTCGCAAAGAGCAACAAAAAATGACATGGAAGTTTTGAAGAAAGGCGTGGAAAATAAGATGGATGGTTTGAAGAATGGTATGGAAGCTAAGATAGATGGCATGGAAGATGGAATGGAATCTAATATGGATGACATGGAAGCTAAGATCGATGAAAAAATGGAAAACATGAAGAATGATCTAAAAGAAGACATGGAAGGTTTGACAAAGTTGATACAACAAATGTTTCCTAATGGTGAAAATATAGTAGAGGAAGCTCATGATGAGAACAAAATAAATGTTAATCGTGATTTCATAAACTCTAATGTTGGCAGGAAGAACCACCATATTCCAAAAATGGATATGAGGAATTTTCAGGGAAAGGGTCCAGTAACATGGATACTATAGATGGAGCAATATTTTGATCTCAATAATGTGCAAAACACATAAAAGGTATGCATTGCAACTTTACATTTGTATGGTATCGATTGGTTTTCTCCCGTAAAAAAATTGTCACTTGGTCAATTTTTACGAAGGAAATGACAACACATTATGAGGATACAAAGAGCAACACATTCTTTAGCCAGTTGATAATTATATAACAAAAGCGTTTAGTGGGGAAGCACATTAAGGACTTCCAAAAATTGAATATAAGGGTAACTGATATTCCAGAGGAACATAGGATTGATCTCTTCATAGGTACTTTAAATGATAACATCCAACATGAAGTTCAGATTTTGGAACCTGATTCATTGGAGAAGCAATTCACGTTGGAAAGAAAAATTGAATGTAAAATTATAGAAAAAAGGAAGTCTACCACTCACTTATATAAAGAGGGAAGTGTTGCTACTCCTAGATTTCAAAAAACTACAAGGTTGACACCACAACAATTGGAAAAAAAAAGAGCAAAAGGGCTTTGCTACAATTGTGATAGAAAATACACTAAAGGTCATAAGTGTGCTTAGAATAAATTATTTTACATAGATTGTGAAGAGGAAGAAGAGAATGAACAAGAAAAGATATATCAACGCCTTAGAAATAAGCCACTTTGACGGGGTAACCTCCAGTACATTAAATGAATGAACAATTCTTGGATGATTCAAATTAAAAAACCTCCTTTCTGTATATAGGAGTCCATGGGGCCACAATGTAATCCTAACCGACCTAAAAATAATAATTTAAGGGTACAATAATAACAATAAGGGGATTACACTGACAATAATAAGGGACTATACTAGTAATATAGGGACCTAACTGTTTAACTAAGCTATATTGATTCAGGTAGTACCCATAATTTTATTCATTGTAAGGTAGGCAAGGAATTGAATTTTTTCCTATACCCAACACCAGCATGTTAAGTGATGGTTGCAAATGGAGGAACTATAAATTGCTCTGGAAAATGCCATAATATCAAACTAACCATTGGGGAATATGTATTGAATATTCCAATGCTTTCCATCCCTATGGGAGGTGTTGATGTTGTACTAGGAGTATAATGGTTACAATATTTGGGGACGATAGCTTTTAAATTTCAAGAAATTTTCTTGAAATTTTTTTAGAAGCAAAGGAAGTCGAATTACGGGGTATTGCAGGGAAGCTAGGAAAAATAATAAGCTCTAATTTCATGTAAAATCTTCTAAAGAAATAACAACGAGGCATAATTTCACAATTATTCTCACTAGAAGTTCCAACATCAAAATCATATATTTCTACAGATCTCCAAAAAGTCTTGGACAATCATTCCAAGGTTTTTGAAACTCCCAAAGGAATCCCACCTATTCGTGATCATGATCATGCTATTCATTTGATTCCAGGAAGTGTTCCTCCAAACATCAGGCCTTATAGATATCCTTATGTCTAAAAGAACGAAATTAAATGTACTATTACCGAAATGTAAGAGGCGGGTATAATTCAACCTAGTCAAAGTTCTTTCTCATCTCCTGTAGTATTCGTACACAAGAAGGATGGATCATGGTGCATGTTTCCCGATTATAGGGAGCTAAATAAGCCCACCATTAAAGATAAATTTCCGAGTCCTATGATTGATGAATTATTGGATGAATTACGTGGAACAATTTATTTTACCAAGTTGGATCTTCGTTCAAGATATCATCAAATTAGAATGAAGACTAAAGATACTCCTAAACAGTATTCTGAACTCATGAGGTTCATTATGAGTTTTTGGTCATGCCTTTTGGCCATACCAATGCACCTTCTACATTTCAAGGGTTGATGAGTTCCATTTTCAAACCCTTCCTTAGAAAATTTGTGCTAGTATTTTTTGATGATATATTAATCTACAACAGGTCTTGGAAGGATCATGTTCAACATGTTGACAGGGTGCTCAAAATATTGTAGGAGAAACAATTATATGCAAAAACATACAAATGTTTTTTTGGAGTAAAAGAGGTGGAATATCTGGGTCATATTGTATTTCACAAGGGTGTTAAGGTAGACCCTAAAAAAATTAAATCCATTAAGGAATGTAAATTCCCCACAACCATAAAGCAGTTGCAAGGATTTCTCGGCTTAACAAGGTATTATCGCAAGTTTTTTAAGAATTTTGGGAGAATAGCAGCACCTCAAACAAAATTATTGAAGAAAGATGCATTCTCATGGACTCCTCAAGAAACTAAGGCCTTTGAACATATTAAAGAGGCAATATGCCTAGTACTGGTCTTAGCTATGCCAAACTTCACATAAACCTTTATTGTGGAATGTGATGCCTCAGGAAATGGAATTGGTGTTGTTTTAATGCAAGAAGGAAGACCCATTACTTTTGAAAGTCGTCCAATCAAAGGAAGTACTTATAGAAACCTATTTATGAGAAGGAAATGTTAGCAATATTGCATGCACTAAAGAAATGGAGAACTTACATAATGGGCAGACACTTCAAGGTAAAAACTGATCATGATAGTCTTAAACACTTTTTGGAACAAAGACTATCTTTAAAAGAGAACAAAAAATGGGTCACAAAGATGTTGGGTTATTACTTTGAAATAATCTACAAAAAGGGAATCTAAATGTTGTTGTAGATGCACTCTACAGAAATAATGAAAAGGTAGAAGCATTTCTTTGTGATTTTTCTATTATCCAACCAGATTGGATAAACGAAGCAAGAGATGAATGGAATAAGGACGAAGAAGTGTGGACAATCATTCAAATGTTGCAGAAATATCCTAGCACATCTGATACATTTAGTTGGAAAAATGATTCCATATAGTACAAAGATCGCTTATATCTTTGTAAGAATTCCCAACTAAAACAAAATATTCTTTTAGAATTGCACACTTTTCCTTTAGGAGGACACTCAAGATTTTTAAAAACTTACCACAGAGAGAAGAAAGAATTTTTTTTGGGATGGCTTTAAATCTTATATTCAAAAATTTGTGGCGGAATGTTTTGTTTTCTAGCAGAATAAAGTTGAGAAAATTAAGACCCCAGGTCTTCTATAACCTTTATCCATTCCAAGTCAACATTGGCAGGAGATTTCAATGGATTTTATCACAGGTTTACCTAAGTCTGAAGGAAAGAGTGTCATCACGGTGGTAGTTGATATACTTATCAAGTATGCACACTTTTGTGCATTATCTCATCCATTTAAAGCAAGTACAGTTGCTACTACATTTATGGACACAATTCAAAAGCTACATGGAAACCCAAGGGTTATTGTGAGTGACAAAGATCCCATTATTACTGGAAATTTTTGGACGAAGTTATTTTATTGGTTGGGTACTCAATTAGCTCATAGCTCATCTTATCATCCTCAATCCAATGGTCAAACTGAGATAGTAAATAAATGTTTGGAAGGATATCTTTGTTTTTTTGTATCTGATAAACAAACGCAATGGGTCAAGTGGTTACCTCTCATTGAATGGTGGTATAACACCTCCTTCTATTCTCCAGCAAAAATGACCCCATTTATGGCACTTTATTGATATCATCCACCATCCACCACATCATATTTAAGAGAAAATTCGAAGGTTCAAGAAGTGGAATATCACATCGAGCATCAACAATAATTTCTCCAACTCTTAAAGGAAAACCTGAATTTGACACAAAATAAAATGAAACAATAGGCAGATCACCACCGCAGTGAGAGAAGTTTTGATGTAGGAGATTGGGTATTTTTACGGCTATAACCATACAAACAAATGTCCCTCAAGAAAGCTAAGAAGGATAATAAATTATCGTCAAAGTACTATGGTCCTTACAAGGTGGTGCAAAAGATTGGTACTATGGCATACAATTTGGAGCTTCCTGCTTCTTCATGAGTGGTTCCAATTTTCCATTTTTCATGCTTAAAGAAGGTTATAGGTGAAAATCTTCCAGTTCAAACAATATTTCCAGAACTTGATGAGGAGGGAAAAATCATATTGGAACCTGAAGCGGTCACGAAAACAAGAACTGGACAGCTACGAAATCAATCAATTTCAGAGTATCTCATCAAGTGGAAGAACTTACCCACTGAAGATTCTACATGCGAGGATGATAATTTTATACAAAAGCACCCAAAGCTACTCAAGTGTTGAGGACAACACCTTTTTGAAGGAGAGGGGCATGTTAGGTCCCTATGTTACTAGTATAGTCCCTTATTACTGTTAGTGTAACCCCCTTATTGTTTTTCAAGCTTCTGTGGTTTTTATTGTACCCTTATTGTTATTATTGTACCCTTGTAACCACCATATTGTTATTATTGTGCCCTTAAATTATTATTGTTAGGTTGGCTAGGATTACATTGTGGCCCCATGGGCTCCTATATATAGAAAGGATGTTTTGTAATTTGAATCAGCCAAGAATTGTTCACTCATGTAATTTATTTGAGGTTTCCCCCTCGAAGTGGCTTATTTCTAAGGCGTTGATATCTCTTTTCTTCTATTTTTGGAGGTAGTTTCACAACATAAACAGGACTCCCAAGCCTAGAACAACCCAAAAACATTGCAACACCATGACCTATTGCAACACAAAAAATTTGAAGCAAGTAACAACGTTTTATAATGAGGTTTTATGCTATATAAATGAAGAAACAAACAGATATTATGATATATTACTCAAGAGAGCTGAAAAACTGAGATCTAGTGTCTTTTACACAATTCCAAGATAATCCGGCAAGGGTTTCTTGATAGACATGAGATAAAAAATGTATATACTACAGATATGTGGCTGAATCATGCTATGAGATTGAAGCTCTACCTAAATAGATTTGAAAATACAAATAAATGGTTCTATCTCCTCCTTACTAGCTCTCCGGGTGAAAGGCTATTCCTTTCACTAGGAAACTAGCTCACAATCAGGGGTTTTAACCCTTCCACTGCAATACCATGAAAAATAATGCAGTTCCTCAAGGACACTATGTTGTGGTTGTAGGTTACCACTTTGCCCAATGCCAAATGGTGGAAATGAATCCCAGAATACTCCTCTCATATTTCTTCAACATGTCCTCTAAGGAAGAGTGGGGCATTCTCAAATGATAATACCCTTGTACTAAACAATACAGCAAACATAGTTAAACAACTGAAGCATGAAATAATTCATAAGACTCAAACATAAAAAATATTCTGAATACCCCCATATGGCTTCCATTCCCTCCATTGTATACTTGATAAGCTTCCTCACCATGGGTCCCACTCATTTATGAGGTTACTTCCATGCAAAGACTCCTCCTCCAAAACTGTGTTGTCTCCACTAGCTCCACTCTCTCATTTCCAACTTTGTTTGATTTGGTCAACCTTGACTTAGTCTCCATGCATTGTCTCCTTCCACACCCAAGGTGGCTTTATTCTGACTATCTAAAATGATTCCCATTCACACTGGATGTCTCTATTCATGATTCACTCCCTCCATATGAGTGTTGGACTTGGTCAACTCAACCTTGTCCACATGCATTATCCCCTATTCACATATGAGGGTGCTTTATCTAGTTATGAAGATGATCCACTTTCACATGAGAAGTGGTTTTCTTACTAATAAAGATATTTTTAGGTCTCCCTACCCACTTATTCATCAAGAAAGAAAGAAAAATGAGATTTTAATATTCCAATTAGCTGCAGGCTAATTTAGGAATATTAAAATCTTCCCCTCCAAAATGTTGCTTTCCCTCAAGAAACTACAAAGGTAGTGCAAAATATCCAATTTATATGTCTCCTCCCAAATAAACAAGTTATCCTTTGGTAGATACACCAAATAGCTGTCATTATAAAAACGTGGGAGATATATGGAAAGAGTTATATGTTGTACATTGGCATCCTTAAGGTATAAGAGATGGTAAATTCCAAGTGCCCCAATTTCAATGAGAAAATAAAATCTCCATGATATTATCCAAAAAAAGTGATCCATCCTTAGTAGCTCATAGAAAAACTCACCAATCCCCTGCTTATGCAATGTGTAGGGGTTGCATGGCTGAAAATGAGAGACAAATTTCTTCAACTTGCATTGTTTCTCTCTTCATTTCTGATGGATATGAAACTGTTGATCTTGAGTGGTAATAATGTGGTCATTAAGAAGCCGAAATGCACTTGGGTTCTCATGATCCCACTCTTTGGGTCAAATAATCACTCTTGCCCAACCCCTCCTACATATAGTGAATAGAGTGTCATCACCATATGGGCTCCAAAATGAGAATGGACTATGTGTTATATAGCATGTTGGATGGGGATAATAGTCCCTCAAGTGTGACTAGGGTTGTTCTTCCTTTTGTTGTCCCAAAATATGATATGATAAGTGGCCATCCGTCCACTTTCTTGCTGCCATAAGCTTCTTAAAGGCTTGAAAATAGTAGAGGACATTAGGTGTTGGCTGAATATGATCCAAGTAAAACATATCTTGCCAAAATTCCTCCATAAAGTGGTAATCCCCATCACTAAATGTAGTCCCAAAAGGACCATAAAATTCACAAAGAGGTTTTCTCTCTTGTGGAGCAATGTGCTGCACATGCATGGTAAAGGAGCGCACATACATTGTTAATTGAGAAATAAGTGTCAGAACACAATCTTTACCATATATTGTAGACAAGCTGGTGAAGATTTCCATAGATGAGCCTTCCCGTCTATCCATCAAAAGGGGAAGTGATTGAAACAACCTTGCAAGGTTCTTTCTCTCCTCTTCATACATCAAACAAGCTAAATATCTTCTGATATGTTGTTTCATATATTCTTTGATATCCTCCCAATAGAATCCCTCCATGATGGTGTGATAAGAATCAATGAAGTGTACATGTCCTAAAGAGAGTGCCTCATATGCTGCATGTAGAATCCCCTTCTTAAGCTTGGAGTCTCTAGTCAGGTACTTCTGATAATGGAAATATATAACTCCATCAACCACTCTATACCTCCTATCCATCACTTGCCCATCAAGAACCTTACATATGAAGAGGGTCTTGCAATATTGCACCAATAGTTGGGACTCCCAATATGGATCTAGGATTCCCAACAATGAGAACACTATTGAAATATGAAATGAAGCATCTTTCACATCATAAATCTCCTATTTGACATGCTCAATGCCAAATCCACATGTTGGAGTGTTGTTACTCCACTTTTTCTACCTCCTTTGCAGTTGATATTGCCCAAGACAAGCTTGAAGTACATGGAAGTCAACCTCCCTTTGGTAGGCATTTCCCATCCAAAACTCCCATAGTTTTGCCAATGCATGCAAGAGTGTTAATAACCTCTTGTCATATTCAGAAATCTTCCTCATGTGTAGAAGTATGATTTGCTACTCCAAGGCTATGGAGTGGCCCTTTGAAACCATGTCCATGTCATCATAGATTTCTAAATCATCTTTCAGCGCAAATAGTTGAGTGGGTGACAGAAATTTCCATATCAAAAAAATTCTCACTCCTCCTTTAAACCCATCAAAAGCTCTCAGTGCTATGCTAGCTCCTCCCAAGGCTCCTTCCTTATCCAAATATGTCAATGTTGCACCATGTTGAGAGAACACTTTATTCATGTTCCAATCAGGGGGTATCCCTGCTAGAATCCCTCCATGTAATGAAACATCAAGGCCTAGAGTAGGATGTATGTGGACTATTTTTTCCTTTTCCTCTCTGCATAAATCCTCCTACATCTTTTGTGCATCAACCTTATGAAATAGAAAGGGGTGTATTATCCTCATCATATAATGCTTGTCCTCCCCTTTATTTCCTTCCATATTCAAGATCTCTATAATATTCCTAATTAGTCCAAGCTAATGGGAATATTAATTTTTTATTTTATTTTTTGTTTCATGAATAAATGTGTAAAGGAGGATTATAAAATTTCCTAAAACAACAAATAAATCAATGCCACATGTGAACAAAGCTAAATCTAGGCTATTTAAATAGACACCCCTATATGTGAAAGGGACTGAGACATTTGACTGGGTCAACCATGACCAAATAAATGGCGTTGTCTAGAAGGAGTGATCCTCATTAAGGAAAAGTGCAGTTTTAGTTGGCGGTGGCACATGTGAAAGAAGCTATTTCATTGGGATGGTTTAGGGTTTTGCAAGCTGTCAATCTTATAAAAGGAAGAAGAGGACAACATGAGAAGGTTGTTGATGATTATCATATTTTTGAAGATTTTTTCTGTTTAGACATTTCTTATTCTCTTGGTTGTTTAGCAGAGAATAGTGTTGTTTAGGACTGGGTGTTCCTAATTGGGAATCCCACCTCCTTTATTGATAGGCCTCTAGGAGGAGTCTTACATTTATTGTCCACTATCAGACATTTTTCCAAGATCTTCTTCCAACTAAAACACAAATCTTGTTGAGGGTTTGGTTTTGTTTGTAAGCTGCAACAAGTGGAGGCTAGATCTACTCAAATCAAGGCCATTTTAGTGCCTCTTTTATGTGAGAGAGTCTTCTATCCTATTGGAAAGAGAGTACTGGATGATTGGAGCACATTTTCTCAGATATTGGCTTGAGGCCACATATGTTCTACAGCCTATAGTGTAGTTTTCATTCTAGTACCATGTTATTTGCAAGTGTTTAGTTGCAGGGTGTTTTGTCACACTTTTGGAGGAGATATTTCTAGTGTTGGTGATCTACCCTTCACTATGGAGATATATGGATTTCAGATCTATTCCATGTCATATTAATATATGATATGAATACTGATGTATTTGCTTCAGAAATTCTTAATGATTCTATAGATCTGCTACATAAGATCTCAAATCTACTCCATGTACTTCACTTTTTGTTGAAAACCCCAAGGGGCATTTGAAGAGGAGCCTATCTAGTTTACAGATATGGCATAGATCTCAATTTTTGTACACATATCCTCTCTAGATCTTAAGTGTAATCTACTGCTATTTCATCCAATAAAAATAAAATTTTCAAGCTTCTTCAGTCATAATATATGGTTGCAACACCTCATTTTTTAGGGTTTTCTTCTACAAAGTATTATATTTCCTATTCTATAACTAATGGGATTTAATATAACTCAAATTTTCTGATGTAAATGTCAATATTGAGCCTCCATATTGGCCTCCTAATTTTACTTTGTTAAACTACATTATTTCTGTGCAATATTGTTTAGTATTGTTGCTTGTTTCCATTTGGGATGTTACAGTAGTATTGAAGCAATCATCTTGGCACGGCCTGTAAAAAGCCAATATGTATTTAGAAGAAGAAGAGCCTCTTATTGATAGAGAGGAGAGGTATCTAAAATTGAGACATAAGAAAATTGATTACACAAAAGACACAAAAGACAAGGGTGAAACCCATTTATCTGGGAGAATGAAAGGGAAAGAGTTCTCAAAAAATTTGTTCCAAACTATGCATGAGATGAAAAGAGAAACCAGGGGAATGAGGAATGAAAGACTTTCACATCCTTTCTAGATATTTTCAAATGAAGAAAGCCCCAGTTCTTCATCTTATGTGTGTGAGCATTCAGCCACACAACCAGATCTACAACGTTGTAGCATGCCTACATTCCTAGCAAGAGAAGAAGCAGAAGAAGAGACACCAAAAGAGGAGACTCTTGGTGGCTATCTCCAAGAATATTAATCTCAGTCTAAAAGGTTCAAAAAGAATCTAAGCTTCCCTGATTTTTTTCAACTTAAGGAAGAAATAAGATCCAGCATATACAAGAGAGCAAGAGGGTGCATACAACACACTTTGGGTAGAACCTTTCTCCCTACATTTGAGGGATCACCTGAGAGCTCAGCCAAGTCTTGGGTAAAGAATATGGACACATATTTTTAGTTGCATCAAGTCTCAGAAGAAGAGGCCACAAGAGTAGGAGAGCTACACCTCCAAGGTAATGCTTATGCATGGTGGTTATTTGAATCTTCTTTATTGAAAAATGTAAACATCTCTACTTATCCAAAGTTCACTAGGAGGTTAGTGAAAAGATTTGACGTTGAGCCATCTGAAACTTCTTTGGGTAAGAAAACTAAGCCCAAGAATTTAGAACTTTTTCATGAGATGGAAGGATCCATGAGGATAACTCCATTCTAGAGCATTGTTGAAGGGGTTAAAGATCTACTATGTGATTTGCCAAGGGCAAAGGCCCCACTTCAGCAAGAAAATTCTTCTCAAGAGGAATACATCAATGTTCCTTTTTCAAGGAGAGATCAAGAGAAAGGATCTCTTATTGATGAGGCATGTTCCATTGATGAGGAGAAGAAAGATGATGAACTAGAAAGATCCTCTAGCATTGTGACAGCAGGAGGAGATCTATTTTTATTGGGATATGGAGATGAAGCCATTGCTTCCACTAAGAGGGCTCTTGTGTCATTACAAGAAGGCCCCAGGGATCTTACACATGAAGAGAATGAGCAGCATGTCTCTATGATGATAGACAATGAGAGAAGACAATGGAAGGAATGTGCCACAACATTACATCCAATTTTGGGAACACACACTATGGCAGATCATCCCTTTGTGATCGAGACTCTTGACACTAAGGAGATGATGGGTGTTCATGAGTTAACTACATATAAAGGGAGCACGTTAGACTATGAGATCTTGTAGAAGGTGGGTGAAGGAGAGAAGATGAAGGATCACAGCACTGATATGGTGGGAGGTCATCCTCTATTACATGGAGAAGAAGATGGGGAAATTGCTCCAATCAGAAGCACTCTTACATCCATAAGAGTGACGTCCCATTATTAGGAGACTTCCACACAAAAATCAGAGATGGATTTGCACAGTGTAAATAGTCATAAGATGTTCCCATCTGTTGTTCATGTGGGAATGAGCCATGAGACATCATTGTCTTGTGGTATACCACCTGGGAGACCACCTGATTCAGATTTGATGAAATATGCTTCATGCATTGATGCTCCTATCATAGATCTAAGAAGGAAGGGAGAATTAGAAGACCACACTACAGTGCCAAGGGTATGGGGGAGGCTCAAGGAGAGGGAAATTATTTTTCCCTTATCATCATTATCCATTCTCTCATCCCATACTGCACTGAGAAAATATGCTACAAGTAGGAAGAATGACACCATCATGGAGCAAGGAAGGAATGGAAACCTTCCACCTTATACCTTTGGCATGGGAAATGTCAAGGAGGAGAGTAGCAACATGGTAGACATTTCAGATGAAACATTATTAGCGTTGTCATTGTTGGGAAAATTAGATCCATATTGTAAATCCCAACTACTGGTGGAATATTCCAAGGATCTTCACACTTGCATGGTTCTTGATGACTGGTTACATGATGAATGGTATTCAATACTATATGGAGTCATATACAATCATGGTAGGATCTTATTGTCTAGAGCCTCCAAGCTCAAGGAGGATCTACAACAAAGGGCTTATGAAGAGTTCTATTTCAACCACACATATTATATGAAGCTCAGCAACATCATCTTGAGGAGCTACTATTGGGAAGGCTTTGAAAAGGAAATATATAAGCATTTTCAAAGATGCATGGACCATGTGGAGATGGAGCAGCAACATGACTTAATAAGAGAGCTAAATCAGCCCTCTCTTTCTCTCTTTTAGGGAGAGGATAGATCTATGCACCACTCCATTGATATGAGGAGGATTGTTGGTGAAGAACATTCTCTTATTACACATGTTTTATACTATGATTTTATGAATTCTTTCACCATGTGTATGTAGGCCATGACTCCTAGGAGGAGTATTATATCTTGTAAGCATCATGGCCAACATTGGGCCACAAAAATTTATGAATTTGGCCACTCCCTTGGAGGAAGAAGGGAGATTTTGCAACATGATGGGTGCTTCCCCAAGGCACCAAATATATCTCACACTTTTAGCTATGGTGAGATGGTATGGGAAACAAGTAAGTTGTGGGAAAACCACTTAGCACATCTTGATCTGATGCAAGCAAGTGATGCACTGCATTGGCTCCACATATGGAACTATGACCCACCTCCATATGCATAAATTTATGTTTGTATGTACATTGTTTTGATCCCCTATGTTAACACTAGAAAATCGTACAGCAAATAACGACATCAAGTAATGTCGAGCCCAAGCATTTACAGGACAAAGATACATTATGGAATAAAAAATATTAAGAATCTCTAAGGTTTGGAGCAATTCAAGATTGAACTAGTCATAAATGCCCAAGTGCGCGCTTTTTCCTTCAATAAGTGCGCCTTCTGCGTGCACTGGAGCCTGATAAGCGCACATTCCTGGAAATGGAAAAAAGTCCCTTTCCAGGACCACAAGCAAGCAAATGACAGTTTTCCCTGATGTGAAAGCCACCTAAGGGCAGCACCAATGCCTCCTTAGGCCTTATGTGAGAACAGAAAAGCATATTTCAGCCCACAATGGAATATTGCCCCTCCCTTCGGTCACTATCCACCATGTACCAAGGGAGGGAAGGTGGTTTGAAAGTTCAACTATATAAACCCTCAAAGAGATGAACAATTTGTGAGCACAAGGTTATGCTGGCCAAAGTTGCCCAAGCAACACCAGCTGTTTATGTGAACGAAGGAGTAGGAGCTAAAGAAGAGGACTCAATTGTTGGCCACCCAACAATTTCAGTCTATTGCAAATTAAAGAGAGAGTTGAACTGCGTCAAAAGGCATAACTTGAGGGAAAAACATACTTGCATCGAGTCCTAGAGCCTCTGCCTAGGCCCTTCGGCAAGTGGGTAAGATTTTTATTCATTCCAAGCATTCAATGAGAAGAAGGCCATCGAGCTGTTGTTTACCTTGTTGTTGTTTGGAACTCTCTATTTAGCTTCTTTTTTATGTTTTTAGTTTTACTTTTTCAACAAAGCATACTTAAGTGTATTACGTCATTTTAAGTCTTATACTTTTCAGCTCCCCCTAGATACTGCCTATTAATTATGGTTTAGAGAAAATACCACATTCTCTAAATGCGTGTGATCTCGTACACCCAAGTTTCAAATCCACAACAATAGGATTGGCGACTCCACTGACATTTTTCAAGTTTATGTGGTTGTGCCATTATTTGCAGGAGACTCTTAGTCTATGCTCGAGTGGAGCTGAGAGTCCTCTGACCCATATTCCAGTCCCTAGAATCACTAAAGTGACAAACTGAAGAAGGAAACTCCTATTTTTTATTTTTATTTTTACTTGCAGGAATTCTGCATTCTATTTTTACACATAGATGCGCAGTGCACGCGTTCAGGAGTGACCTGCGTGTAGGAAGGTGGACTTGTCAAAAGGTTTTGCATGCAATTTGCAGAGAGATTTTTTCTCCATATTGACTGCATTTTTCTACTTGTAATTCTATTGGGAAGCCCCTAATATATCTTCCAACCCCTATGTTGATACCCCACAGCTTCTGAAGACTGATTTTTGTTGCTTTTTGTAGGCATTTAGTTAGTTTCCATTTAAGTTGATTTTTTGCAAAAGGTATTTACATAGTTTGAGTAGGGAGCGAATTAACCACTGCTTTCTAAACAATTTATGTTTTTTCAAATTCTGGTATGCAAACTTAGTTTAACTAGTCCAAGTGAGTGGCTCATCACCACACATACATAAGCTAGTGTAGAAATTGTTTAGTTTAAATTTCAATTTTTGTATTTAGGAAATTGCGAGACTAGGACTTAATTGCAAATTAGAGTAAGTAATATTTATTCTCTTTCCACCATTTGATGACCCTAGTCAAGCATATGAACACTCTACATTTTTGATTTTACATCTCCCTTTAGTCACTCACATAGGCTAATTAGGAGGTTTTGGAAGTGGTCCATTATCCGCAAATGCTTTTTATTTGAGCAAGGAACAACATCACATAGTTTAACTAGGGGGACATTTATAACGGATCACCGATATCCATATGTTCAAATTATGACATTGTTCACCATACACTCACACAAATTCACCCACTAAGAAAATAAAGCCACCTAAAAATAAATTAAACCAACTCACTAAACTATCCCCACAGGGACCACAAGAGAAATTATAGTTTAAGTTAGGATCAAGGGGGTAGGCATCCAATAAGCTGCCTTGACCATGCTTCACATTTAAAACATAGAAGTTTCATTTTTAGGGAGCTTAAAATCCACCTATCAACCCATGGAAAAGAAAAACCGAGCGCGGCAGAGACCCGATTCAGAGGGGGTTAGGCTTAGGCACAGTGCTTGTGGTATCAGTCGGGGCTACCTGACTCGCCTGATACTCAATACTGTTAGTTGAATACCAAGAATCCCAAGACTCAAACACTCATGTGGGATAGTGGTTCTTAGTGGCAAAAACTAGGGCATCCTTTACCATATAGGTGATGGTTGAGGCAAGCGCTAGACCCTCTACCCTTACCTTGGTTGATTCTCTTTAGCTGATTGGGGGCGTCGCCAGTTCTTTCGGGATGTTGTGCCAGCACTCGCAAGAAATCCTCTCAAAACCTAGTTACTTTTGAGAGTGTGAGGACATTATTAAGTCTTCTAGTATTTTTTGAGTATCACGTGCAAACAGACGAAACTAGTTTTCGCTTGATTGATCACATAGATTAAATTAAAGGAAAAATCATTTATTTTTCGTTTTGTTTTATGTATGTGGCCATAAATTTGACATGATCATAGACTCAATCCCCTCAAAAAAATTTCCAAAACCTAACTTGGATGGCCCTCAAACGGTTCCAACAGAACCTCATTGGTCTAGGCGTCTTTTGGACCTCCCCCCATTAACATGAGGGGTTCCAGGTCTTTGATCGTTTAGGTGTCAAAGACGAAACATAGCCACAGTGGTTGGTTCCTCCATTCTTGGAGAAACCTTTGTTGTGAACCCTAACTGATCTCCCAACACCACACGTACATCACTCCCCCCTCATCCCCTAGGGGGCAGAAGACTGCATCCCATACGGAAAACCAACTGAATTCAAAACCGGGTACGTCACAGAATAACCCCTGTTCTAACTAGAACTATGTGTCTTCACATGTTCCCATGGCATCAACCTCTTCGTCACCCTTCTTAGCAGCGTTAAATCTACCAGATTTAACCAAGCTCACTAATGACCCCATCGCACATGACCCCAATTTGCCTCCCATGCCCACGAAGCTCCCTTGAGACATACCAAAGTTTGAAGGCAAGCAAGCGGAATACCCAAGGAATCATATAATAACCTTTCACCTATTGTGCTCATCAAATATCATATTGACGATATCATTCGATTGAGGTTGTTTCAACGCACTCTCACGGGAGTGGCCGTGAAATGGTACGTCGAGCAACCCCCTACTTCACACAGAACCTTTAGCGCCCTCGCTACTGCATTCCTTACATACTTTCAGCTACCCATTCACCATGATATGGGAATGGAGTTGCTCACTCATTTTAGACAATCACCCTCTACCCACATTTTTGAACACCTCCATTAGTGGAGATGGCGTTGTAGCTTATGCAAAGCTCAACTCAATGAGCAAGTCCTTTTAGATTTATTCTTGAAAACTCTGACGATGGAGATTTCAAAGGATGTGGTGCAACGTAACCCCACATCCGAAGAGGATGCAATTAGTAAATCCCAATAGCTTGAACTGATTTATATGCAATCAGGATACATATACAATATCCTACCTAATGCCCCGCCCCTTCAATCTTATCAAGAATTTCCAGGTGCGTTGAACTTTGCAGACAAAATTATTGGGTCGATGACCCAAGGGTACCTAGGCAGTAGCAGTTAGAATCCTAGTTATACACATGGATCTACCAAACACATATCTCAACTCGGATTCCAAATTCATCATATGCAGCAGCAAAATTCAACTAATAGGGTGCCAGCGTATCACCAAGGAGGACCTTACCCTCCGGCTGGGGGGACCCAGTACACAGGAAGAAAAACTAGCAAAAGAAATCCCCCCAATGGCTAGGTGAAAATATGGGACAACAATATTCTCAGTCCCAAGCACATAACCCACCAACGCAAAACAATGCACACGTGAACTTTGTGTAGCTGTCCCAAGATCAACCACCCCAGTATGATCAGGAGAATTACCCTCCTAATGTGGTCAAAATAAAGGTAAAAAAACAAACCCAAAGGGAACCCTGGACAAGGGGGAAGCAGTCTACATTTCCCATCGTGACCCCGACATGGAGATAACTTCAACAGAAACCAGAACTAGGAGCCAAGATATGCTCAAAAGCAAGGCGAAAGGTCACTTCTACGAGAAAACCATTCTTGTTCGATATGTGGTGAGCATAGGCACTATACTCATCACTGTACCAAATTCCCTGAGCTTAAAAAGCTCCATAGTAACCAAGGATAAGGAGAATATTCCTAGCCAACCGCAGTTATGTAAGAACCCTTCCCCCATCAAGGAACGGTCAGCAAACAATAGCAAAACCCCAACAATTCCAAGAAAAACAACGACAAAATTTACATGTCCAGTGAAGAAATGTTTTTTCAAACATGGAATCGTAGTTATGACACCCCACCAAACACCGATTCGTCAGGGGCTAGTATGTCTACATCGACTGCGCCTTTAACCATTCCAAAGATTCCTTTTGAACCATTGCCAAAAATGGTTAAAGGGCCTAATAGGTGAGCAGGTAACTACTCCAAGGGATCCCACAATTACAACATCGTAGACGATTTAGCCCAGTTACCTGCTGCTATGTCCGCTTTGGAGGTACTGCAGTCATGCCCAAAGCAGTGGAAAGCCCTACTTTCTCCCTTAAGCGTCGTTGACCTCGCCGACACATGCATGATGGATTTTGATTTAGACAAAGCCACCCCTAGGCTTCCCTCTATGGTCACCTTTCAAATACAAGTATCAGTACAGAATATCACTACTCACCGATCTATCATAGATGCGGGTGCATCGACATGTATCATGTCAAATAATGTATGGCAAAAGTTAGGATCCCTGCAACTCAAACCTTCTGCCATCACACTCAGGGCATACGACGGTTGGTCCTCGACCCCCATCGGTCTCTTCCAAAACATACCGGTCCGCTTAGCCAGCAAAATGGTCCACATAGACATCGAAGTCCTGGATGCTTACTTGGATTAAAATATACTCCTTGGGTGGAGTTACATGTATTCCATGTCTGCCATAGCATCCTCCATTTTCCGGATCATGATGTTCTCCCACGAGGATAGAATCATTATAGTAGACCAACTGACACACACTGAAAGGCATCCCTTGACCAATACAGATATGGTTCTACCATATGTAGACACAGCCACTTATGGTCTTTCATGGTTTCAAGAATATGGCCCTAGCCAATTCAAATCGTCGTCTGTCCTAGGATCCTTCCTAGGAGATCCTCCTATTATCCCTGAGGTATCACCCGATACCACAATGGCCCTGGTATGCATGATGTCCACGTCAAGAACCGAGGTTAGTCAGGACACAAACTCAAGCAGTAATGACACTGAGGCATCAGCTACTACAACCTCTTTAGTCTATGTCACCTCCCAAACTCCTTTCCTATACCCACCTCTTGGCTTCACCTCCCAACAGGTCTTGGCAACACTGGTACTACCCAACATATCATTGGAATTCCTAGTGTGGTACCTCGTTCCCCCTCTAGGAACACTAACTATCAATTTTACTGCATTTTTATTACAGCCTCCCAGTCCCGAGGAGCCCCAACCTACCCAAATAGTAGTCGAAACTTTCCCCGCAAGGGAAATCCCCACTATTAAACCGGTGACCACAATAAAGAAAATCACCAAGAAAGGAAAGAAAGTGATGAAACCCACCATGCAGAGGGAGTCTTCATCCTATGCTATATGTGATGTCACAAGACACCCTACTCACATCTTCCCAGAGTTCGACAAATTAAAACCACTCCTCGGCTGCGAGGTAGACACCTCAAAATGGAATTCCCATAAAGAGGAACTTTCCACCAAAAATTCAGGAAAAACGTTGCATACCAATCACACGTGTGCCCTTTATGACACCTATGGGCACTATACCCACCATTTTCCTGAAGTACCATGGTATCGGGACGCCTTACATGCGATCGAGTGATCCTATCAAGAGGATCCCTCCTTCCAGTCCACCAATGACGAGCCATACACCATCTTGTACTTACAAGAGAAGCACCGATACGTAGAGCGCCCCCTAGTAATTCCCATTATGCAATGCATGCTATGCGATGAATGTGGCCACTACCTTGAAGAGTGAACCACATTTGAACTCATCCTCAGATGGTATCAAATCGAGAGGTTTTACTACGTGGGGCTATGGGCAGCACAATTCACATGCCCGTTATGCGCCGAAAATCACTTATTGGAGGATTTTCACTACATACCTTATTTCCGACTAGCCCTTGCTAGCCTCTGCTCAACCATAGTTATTCTTTCGCAAGAAGACGATATGGATGCTGAATCCATCGGCAGCTCCATGACCCAAGCAGAGGACATGAGTGGGTCAATCATGTTCTTGTCAGCCGAAAAATGTCCTAGCAAGCAACCCATAGTTACTGTCACAAACATGTCACAAAAGCCACCCGCATGCACATTATGCAAGAAGATGGACCATATAGTAGTCCACTTCCCCGACTTAGTAGCATATCGACGATGGTACCCCGCCAGGCCTCAGACCACACACGATGGGAGACCCATATCATAAAAAATTTTCCTGATATGTCAGGGTAATCATTATGGCCAACATTGTACTAATGTCTCATGACTCCATCCCATTATCAACATGATCAATGCTATAGAAAAGAGTACGAGTGACCTTCAATAATGGAATAAAAGATACGTCATCGACCCAACAACACCCCTACTACCGCGACGGGATTATAAGCCTCCTTCGACCCTGCCACTAGGGTGGTTCATCGCGCCTGCTAAGACCATTAACCAACCATGTAAACCTCAGGCCTAGTCGAGGATAACATGTGGCCTATGTGATCTAAATAATCACTGGATCAATCAATGCAGAGAACTCAAACCCCTTGCAAATAGTTTCTACATTATCTCGTCTCTTCCTCAAAAGCTTCTCTCTAATCAAGAGAAGATTACACATACTTATAGCCAAATTTTCTCACACTTTCATCATAAATTTAAGTGCACACATCTCCCAAAGGTGAGAGTAGCTAGAGCAGCATTAAGTCAGCCACCCACCAAAAAGGGAGGTAAGTTCCAACCTACGATGAAAAAATCAAAACAAAAGATGCCTTGGTCCGTAACAGACCCTTTCCAAGTGTCCACATCTAGAACATAGAGTAATGTAGATTCTCTCACTATCTACTCTGTCAGCACTGTGATACCCTGCACCATCTGTACCAGTCACAATCACATGACAGAAGGATGTCCGTTGCTACAACCGTTCAGACATATCTGTGATAAAATGAACTTCCATCTACCAAGAATTGACTATCCTAGCAGGAAAGCCAACTATCAGCCCACTCAGGTCTCTATTACAGAGATACTTCCCCCGCCGCATGCTAGTGACATAACTCATCACATATGACTTATTTCATCGCATGCCCAAGACAGGATTTCAACAACCCCTCCATCACAGGAATCCATCTTTATTCCTGTCGCAAAACACCAGGGCACCTTGCATCCTTGTATTGATTTCCACGAGTTCCCAAACTTGCATGCAACCATCGAACTCCTGGATGACACCCAGCCTCTAGAACAACTACAGCTAGTTGACGAAAATAGGCGCCAATGGCTACAACAAAATGAGGCCCATTAGAAAAGGGTAAAAACATCATTCGACCAGCACATCACCCCTCACTCATTTACCGAAGGAGAGCTAGTCCTTTTCTATGATGTCGCAAAAGAAGCCTTAGGGCTAAGAAAGTTCAGAACCCTGTGGAAAGGACCCTATATCATCAAACATTTCCTCTGGTAGGGGGTATATATCTTGATGGTACCAGACGGGACCTACCTCAATAACCCTGTCAACGGCCTATACCTCAAGAATTTCTACCCATAAGGGCCCCACAAGCCCTTATCCCCTAGAGTTAGAGTACACACAATCCACCACCAAAATAGTTTTCACCCAAAAAACCTAAACGCGCTCAAAATGTCACCATGGATCACCAACTTGAACCCTATTTCGGATTTGCTGATGGAGCATCGCGATGGTCTCAAAAATTAGAGGTAGCCGCCTAGGTCATCTATCACCTTGATCGATCACCACTGTGTTCAAACAGCGTGTGCATTGGTTCGGCAACCAACAATCAGGCAGAATACAACGTTGTTATTAGTCTTATGTGTGAGGCCCTGCACCAGGGCATCTGCCATATGCATGTCTACCTTGATTCCCAGTTAGTAGTCTCGCAGTTAAACAAAACATTTGAAACCAGGGATGCAAACCTATTTAGAAAATATGTGTGTGCTAGAGGATTAAGCAGAAAATTTGATTATATTACATTCTCACATGTATCAAGGAATCAAAACGAAATCACTGATCGCATAGTTAAAAATATCCTAGACTAGAATGCATCACGAGCAAATCATCATACATAAAACCAAAAACATGTATATCCATCAGCATAGCACAAATGCATAAACCGAAATAGACATCACACCATGTAGAGCCGCAAAAAAGATCTCTCATATATATATATGTGTGTGTGTGTGTGTGTGTGTGTGTGTGTGTGTGTGTGTGTGTGTATGTGTGTGTGTGTGTGTGTGTGTGTCTCAGAGTACAAAAAATAGTATTGCTAGCCCATTGGCCAGCCCAAAAATACCGAGGTCATAAAAAATAAGGGAAGCATCCTCATAATGGGTGCTTTCCCTGTGTACAAAATCTACTCTAGGGGGTCGCCCCCTCAAGATGAGCACCTGGGCAAACCACCGCTCCTAGTACCACCACCGGAGTTGATATCCCCATTGCAATAGCTACCCATCGTAGAGTCGGCCGGTAGTCCCTCTCACAGGCCATCATTGTCTCTAGCCATATCTCCTAAAAGTCATCCATATGACCTTGAGCAGGCATCCCATGGGTCAAACAGTCCACTCGACCTTGGAAGTCTTCTAGAGCCTTGACCTGAGCTGTAAGTGCTGCAACGCGCGCCTCAAGCCACATTTGCACAAACTCTCTCTGCTACTATCTCAGCAGCACCTGTGCTGCTCCCCTCACTAGAAGGGCCAGCACCATCGCCACCCAATCGACTGACACCCTCGCCCGATCCACCTATGACACCACCTCCTTGACCACCAGGCAGATGTGGTGGAGGGTTGTGAACCACCAGCTAGGCCATTGGGCGTCCCACCTCGCCAACATCTACACGAGTAACCAAAATAATGTCAATGTTAATAAAAAACACTCAAGAACACAAAAAACATGAATAAATGCAGAAATATAACACATACCTACAGGACCCCAAACATAACCAAAAAGGAGACCAATATCTGGATCACTGTGAAAGTCCATCCTTGCATAAGGGTATCGCAAAAACATCTATGGATTGGCCTCAGACTAGGCCTCCATCGTGTCTTTCCAGTAACAACCAAATCTATCAACACCACCGCGTGGCATCACCGGAGCCCACCTCCTCATACGTGGCTCCCTCACCCCCCCGATAGGCACAGGCACTACGGGCCTCAGCATCACGACCCTCTCATACATGATGCTACACAAAATGCTGGCGTACACAAATGATTTGGATCCATGTTGGACCGTGTTCAATTGCTACACTGTACCATCAAAATAGAAATGGACAAAATCAAAGAAATACTCGTTCCTAAAGCGGCATAAAACTGCCACCTGTGGGCTCGATGCCCAATGAGGCAAAAACGACCTCGTCAGTCACATAGCAACAACTATAGCACACTGCCTAGCCATATCTATCACTAAGGTGATATTGATGCACCCCTCAGTTAGAGGTACACCAACGCAATGACGCCGCTGGAACCTGTCCATGTTCACTCGCCCAACAGGAAGCGGGTACCTCAGTGCCTGTACTTGAGGCAATAATCTAGTCACAAAATAAATATCCGTCTCCAGACGAATAATAAACTTTTTCCCCCTCAGAAAGAACATGTTGCGCCTCTAGAGCCAATTCCATTTAATATAACGTAGCAATCGGTCTTGTGACTGAAGGCACTCGTTCTCAGCAAATTTCAGGAGCCCCCATGCGGCCAACTGATGGCACGCCCCAGCATCAGCAGCCAGAGTAGTCCAGATCTTGGGCCAATCTCTCTCTCTCCACACTAACCTACCAAGAAACAAACACCCATCAGTACAAAGGAGAAATATCATCAAGGATAGCAAAACACCCAAGGTTTTCGAAAAACACTGCCCTTGGACACCTCTCTCTCAGACAGGTGTGCCCTTGCGTGCCTGTTTCATTTACAGGTGTGCACTTGTGCTCAAAGAGGCAGGGACAGCATGCTCTCGCACGACTATACCTGAGAAATACAAGCAAGGGGGGTGCACATTTCCCTAGATCACCCACACAATCTAGGGCAAAAAGCTCCTTTGAGGCTATACAAACCCAACTTGCACGTCCCCTGGTGTCACCAAAACTGAAAAAATTGAAGTGCAGGACATCATGAGAGTTACCTCGACATAATAGTGCTAATCCCTAGTACACAGTCTGACCGCAATGGCAAGAAAGGCTTCGCTACCACCTCTGATCTCCCAAACTCATCAAGTACAAATTAATATGATTAGGGTCATAATCCCTTATTTATCGCCCTTTTTCAGAACGTCTAAGGTCCATAACAGGAGATCAGAAGGTCCATTCTGCAAACCGTAAGTTGCACCATCTTCAGTATACCATGACAAACGAAAGCGATTCCCCACATTCGTTTTCCAAAGAAATTTTTTTCAAGCGCCGACAAGTATGCACCCTCCCATCTTCCTTTCCAAAATTCATGTTTTTCAAATAATATTGAATGAAAAGAAGATGCTTTCACTTGAGGTAGTTGTTTTTGCAGGAAGAACCTGCAAACCATTCACAACAATCACTACCAAAATTTTCGGAGCAGGTATCATTCTACCCTCAGAATGATAGAGTTGTAGAAAATTTTCATATCCTGACATCATTTCTCCATCAAAAATAAAACCTAGGGTCCTCACAGCGGACCACATTTATCATCACCTCACCCTGCATATGATAAACGTCCTCAATGGTCGGTAGAGCCTCCCCTCCATGGCGATCATCATCTCAAGTAGACAATACATCACTCCAAAAAAGTGATGCCATGGCCATAGCATTATAGTTTGGGAAGCACCTCATGCTCATCCATATATCATGCATAAGGTCAAGTTCACCATTCCAACTCAACCCCCTTCCCAGATGACCGGGTTGTACAAAACAGAATAAAATCTCTCCTCCACACACCGCATTTGGCCCACCATACGTCCATCAACATTAAAACCATTTGTGACATCTTCTACTTCATCAACCCCACATATGAGACCATCCAATGGGACCCCTACCCCCAACAAAACACCATCCTCACACCATCAAGTGATCGACCCTCTTTCAAATTTTAGGGTACCCGTCTTTGTGTTTTGTACAAACCAAATGCCATTATTTTATTATTTTTGTACAAAAAGCACAAACAATTCCCTTCACCTCTTAGCCCTCATATTGCACTTTTTCCTTCCATGTCAGTAGTCCCCCATATCCCTTGGTCGAGTTATTTCATACCCTCTATGCATGCAGAATTACGATAATCATAGCCGGTTCATACTTGCCCTGGAAGTCCTACCGACTCCAGGGATTTTTTTCCTTCAGAAAGACCTATGATTGCCACCAAGCTGGTCAAATATACTTCGACATTGGGCCACTGAATCCCCATCATCCATTTTTAGCTACTTCTCACCAACATCCCTATTTTAAACCCATTATGGTTCGGTTAAGGCTTCCTTTTTGTCAACATCAACATCTCTTTTCCAAAAAGGAAGCGGTACCTTGGATGACCCCTCCCCATGTATAGGGGTATCCTCGAGTGGCACTATGGGAGACATCATTGTCCATAGATGTCATCGATCCTCTTGAAATTCGACTACAGCAAAAGATTTCATGTCATGATGTTATCGTACCTTACAACCATTGCACTTTGATCAAGATCCATCGAAGACCAGTGCCTCTATAAGCGTCTCTGACAAACAATGCTTACACGGGAAGGTCTCAACCAGTACATATGTGTACATTGCACAGTGATCTGCTAGACCAAGATTATGCATATGGGTACCACATTCCACGTATCATCAAATAAAAAACACCCTTGAGGGCGTCAGCAGTTGTCGTCAGCAACCACCGACATCACTACCACGATAGTGACACAGACAGCACATGTATCTATCAATTTTGTTTAACTGGCCATAACATCACAAGCATGGGACATGCCCGCCTCGTTGAAATTTTGCAAATATGTTGTACATTTTGTCTACTTGCAGGGGGTCCCCTAGGCAGTGTTTATCTCGGAACCAGTGCAAGATGTTGTCCTTCTACGCGCATGCCTCGCTCTCTCTCTATCTCTCTCTCTCTCTCTCTCTCTCTCTCTCTTTGCATACGATACAGAAAAGAAACTGTAATCTATTTCATCTATATAGTTCTTCCTAGACCTCACACATTAGGGGGCATCTATTAACATAGGAAAATCATACAACAAAAAACGACATCAAGTAATGTTAAGCCCAAGGAATTACAGGACAAAGATACATTATGGAATAAAAAATATTAAGAATCTCTAAGGTTTGGAGCAATTCAAGATTGACCTAGTCATAAATGCCCGAGTGTGTGCTTTTTCCTTTGATAAGTGCACCTTCTGCGTGCATTGGAGCTTGAGAAGCACGCATTCCTAGAAATTGAAAAATTCCCTTTCCAGGACCACAAGCAGGAAAATGATTGTTTCCCCTTATGTGAAAGCCGCCTAAGGATAGCACCAGCATCTCCTTAGGCCTTGTGTGAGCACAGAAAATCATATTTTAGCCCACAATGGAATATTTCCCCTCCCTTGGGTTACTATCCATCATGTACCAAGGGAGGGAAGGTGGTTTGAAAGCTAAACTATATAAACCCTCAAAGAGGTGAACAATTTGTGAGCACAAGGTTATGCTGGCAAAAGCTTCCCAAGCAACACCAGATGTTTGTGTGAACCAAGGAGCAGGAGCTGAAGAAGAGGACTCAATTGTTGGCCACCCAAAAATTTCAGTCTATTACAGCATAGAGAGAGAGTTGAACTGTGTCAAAAGGTAGAACTTGAAGGACAAACATCCTTGCGTCAGGTCCTAGAGCCTCTTCCTAGGCCCTTCAGCAAGTCGGTAAAATTTGTATTCATTCCAAGCATTCAATGAGAATAAGACCATCGAGCCGTTATTTACCTTGTTATTATTTGGAACTCTCTATTTAGCTTCTTTTTTATGTTTTTAGTTTTACTTTTTTCAACAGAGCATACTTAAGTGTACTACTTAATTTTAAGTCTTATACTTCTGAGCTCCACCCAGATACTTCCTGTTACTTATGGTTTAGAGAGAAGACCACATTCTCTAAATGTGTGTGATTTCATACACCCGACTGTCAAATCCACCACAACACCCTATATTGATGATGTACTTGTACTTTTTATGGGGATATATAGAGGAAGGGGGGAAAGTATGCATGTGCCCTATGGGATGGCCACTCTCCATGTACTTTATGTTTCAAATTGCAGGGAGATAATTGGGAAAACCATGTTTGTTTCATGTGATCTATTGTCTCCTTATGAGATGCATTATTTTCATCTTATGAGAACTTTGGAGGAGAAAGTCATGGATGGATGGTTTGGTGAACACTTGGCTTTTCGGGGAAGCTTAACTCATTTTGATGTTAGCAATGCAGGAGGAGAAGTGTTAGAACACTCACCTTATCAGTTGCTTGAGGACAAGAAACATTTTGGAGGGGAGGACTGTAATATTCCTAATTAGCCCAAGCTAATGGGAATATTCAATTTTGTTTTACTTTTTTGTTTCATGAATAAATGTGTAAAGGAGGATTATAAAAACTTCTAAAACAACAAATAAATCAATGCCACATGTGAACAAAGCTAAACATGGGTTATTTAAATAAATACCCTTATATGTGAAAGGGACTGAGACCTTTAACTCGGTCAACCATGACCAAATCAACAACACTGTCTAGAAGGAGTGATCTTTATTAAGGCACAACACAGTTTTAGTTGGAGGTGGCACATGTGAAAGAAGCTATTTCATTGGGATGGTTTAGGGTTTTGCAAGCTCTCAATATTATAAAAGGAAGAGGAGGAAATTATGAGAATTTTGTTGATGATTATCATATTTCTGAATATTTTTTCTGTTTAGAAATTTCTTATTCTCTTGGTTGTTTAGCAAAGAATAGTGAAGTTTAGCACTGGGTGTTCCTAATCGAGAATCCCACCTCCTTCCTTGAGAGGCCTCTTGGAGGAGTCTTTTATTTATTATCCACTATCAGGAATTTTTCCAAGCTCTTCTTCCAACTACAATGTAGATTCTATTGGGGGTTTCATTTTATTTGTAAGCTGGAGCAAGTGGAGGCTAGATCTACTCAGATCTAGGCCATTGTAGTGCCTCTTTTCAGTGGGAGAGTATTCTATCCCATTGGAAAGAGAGTATTGGATTATTGGAGCACATTTTTCAAATCTTGGCTTGAGGCCACATAACTTCTAGAGCCTACAGTGTATTTTTTATTCCAGTACTGTTTTATTTGAAAGTGTTCAGTTGCATGGTGTTTTAGCACACATTTTGAAGAGAGAGTTCTAGTGTTGGGGATCTACCCTTCACTATGGAGATCCATGGATTTCAGATCTATTCCATGTCATATTCAGATCTGATCTGTATACTGTTGTATTTTCTACAAAAATTCTAAATCATTTTGCAGATCTGCTACATAAGCTCTCAGATCTACTCCATGTACTTCACTTTCTGCTGAAAACCCCAAGGGGCATTTGAAGAGGAGCCTATCTAGTGTACAGATCTGATATAGATCTAAATTTTTGTATATGGATATGCTCTAGATCTGACATGTAATATACTACTATTTCAGCTAATAAAAATAACTTTGTCATGCTTTTTCAATCAAATATATGGTTGCAACACCTCATTTTTTAGGGTTTTATTCTATAAAGTGTTCTATTTCCTGTTTTATAACTCGTGGGCTTCAATATAACTTTGATTTGCAGATGTGAATATAAATATTGAGCCTCCATATTGGAATCTTTCTTTTACTTTTCTGAACTGCATTATTTTTGTGCAATATTGTTCAGTATTGTTGATTGTTCCCATTTGGGATATTACAATCTCACAATCTATCAATGGTGGCACATGGTGCTCATGGAATGTGCTCTGATTTCTGTATGTGATATTATTTGGAGCTTCTTGTGAACATACAATAACTCCTCTCATTAGAGAAAGTGCTCCATCTTCCTCTTCATGAGGTGCTAGATATGCTCTTGACGTGATAGTGTTGTTACCTCTAACCTTCTCTTCTTCTTCAACATCAATGGGATGACCTTATCATCAATAAGAGGATCCTATTTTGAAAAAGAGATCTCCATGTCCTCTTTTCCAGGAGAGTGTTTCTATGAGGTAGGGATCTTGCCTATAGCAAGGTATTCTGTAGAATTTTATCCACTCAATAGTTTTCTGAAATGAAGTTGGGTTTCTAGATCCTTCCAACCCATGCAAAGATTTTTTTTTTTTGGCTTGGCTATCTCCACCAAAGTTTTTTCATAATTGTTTTCATCAAACCTTTCCACTACTCTCCTATTGAACCTTGCACAAGTAGATGTATTTTCATTTATTAATGAAAATGATTCAAATAACCACCAAGCATAAGCCTTACTTCAACATGCAGCGTTGCTACTCTAATGGCTTCATCTTCTGAAACTTAGTGCTGCTACAAATATGTATCAAGCTCCTCCACCCAAGCCCTAGTTGAACATATATATGACCCATCAAAAGTAGAAAGGAAGAAACTACCCTTATCATGATTTCTAGGTATTTTATCCTCCTTGATATTGCAAAACCCTTGGAAGTTTAGGCTATCTTTGAACCTCTTGGATTGAGATTCATACTCTTGCAAATAATCCCCAAGAGTCTCCTTCTTTCGAACTGTAATGTTCCAAAATTTTTACATCATATTTGGAATATTAGAGTCCTTAATAAACTTGATTAATTAAGTAAATAAAAGGGTGGAGATACCCACAAACCTCAAAGATGAATACAATCCACTTTTAATGTGTGTATGTGGATATCCTAGATCTAGATCTAAAAACATGGAGTGGTGGAGCAACTCGATCAATGGAGATCATGTCTCATTTATGAGATAGACGATGGAGGATGAAATTGTCAAATGAGATCATGGATCTTATTTTAAAATCATGAGGATAGTTGACAAGGTCAACTGAGATCATAATGCATTCAAATAAGATCATAAAGCACTTATGATAAGAGAGTGGAGGAAGTGATGCATTTAATGCATGCATGATGGAGAGGGTGATCACCCCATATGAACATGATGGAGGACCTGGATCAACAATGCAGTCAAATGTGGAGAATTTTTCCACATGTACATCATAGATTTGGAGAAGGCCTACGCTATGGAAGGCTCATGCATATAATAAAGGTGAAGGTACAATGGAAGGCATGATTTGGATTATTCATTTCTTGATCTGTTTAGATCAGATTTGTCTTAGGACATTTCTATGCAAGCTTGGGTTGTTTAGTAGAGTTTGTAGTGTTGTTTAGCGAAGGGTGTTCTCTAGTGGGAATCCCACCTCTTTCTTTGAGTAGCTCTGGAAAGAGGATTGTTATTCATTCCTTATCAAGTATTGGTGCTATCTTCAGAAGGTTTTTTCTGTCATTCAGCTAGGAAACTAGTGGAGGATTCATCCTACCACCTTGTTCTTCAGATCCAGCCTTTCAGGAGTAGCAGATCTATATCCAACATTTAGACCATTCAGTTTTACCTCCATGTAGAGGTATTGCCTTCAAGGATTGTGCAGTCCAACCCTGTAGATCTATTGGAGGAAGAAAGCTTCTAGTATTTTAGCTGGAAATCCTATGAGGGATCATCTCCTTACATTAGATCTATTTTTTCCATCAATTAGGAGCTGATTTGACATATCTAGCAACAGGCTATTGAGCCTCCCTCTTTGAAAGCACAATTTTCTGAAGTTGTTGTTCATTCAGGGGCTATTTTTAGTGGACAAGATTGGAGGAGCTAGATCTTGAGCTTTTAGCCCAAGGATCCAGTTAAGGGATCAAATCTTCTTGCATAGATCTAATTGTGCATCATTGCAGCTATCATATAATCAGATCTAGCTTCAGATATGCATTCCCAGTAGCATATATGTGAATCCCTAAGAGAGTGGTTTTCTTAGACTTATAGATATAAGAAATACCTTCTAGGTTATCTTTGGAATCCATCATTGAGCCCAGATCTACAATTTTAGCATCATCCGAGCTCCCATTCTACCTAGATCTGACTTTATATCTTCCAGGTGGTTGCATTCCCTATAGTTGAAGCAGGGACAATGCAGTTTAATTTCCAGTAGAGCAGAAGTTACGGAGTCCCTCTTGGGACATCATTGCAGGGTCATTCTAGGCCACCCTTGTCGCTTTAGTATCTAATATTTTGAGCACTATTGTACTTAATTTTTCATCTCCAAAATAATAAAATGGCTCAGCTATTTTTGTGCTTTCTGATGTGTATATAGATTTATTTTTTACTTTGTTGTAGTTCTCATATTTTGTTTCAGTATTAATGCATTCTCCCTTTTGGGATATTACAATGGTATCAGAGCATGATCTTTGGCTCATCTTGTGGAAACTTCATCTTTTACATCAAAATAAGAAGTAGATAGATGAGATCTGTCATGGAGGATAATAATTTTGCCACTCCTTTCTTTAGATCGATGCAATATATCTCTAAGGAGGTCAATCCAATGAAGAAGGAAGGACAAAAGTAAGACCCAAGAAGAAGATGTGGTGAGGAAGGTCCAAGAACTTCGTATCAATAAAGAAGAAAATTCGAGAATCCTAGATCTCCTCACAAATCTACTATGCCCACTTTCTTTGAAGAAGGTGAGAGGTATAGAAATGAAGAAAGGAATGAACCTGAGACTCATGAGACTCTTAGTATATATCTTGAAGAGTAAAAAAAAAAATCTAGAGCATTCAAGGAGAAGCTAACTCTCCAAAAATTCTTCAAAATCAAAGAAGAAATAGGATCCTATAGCAGCAATAGAAGAAAGAGGTATAATATAATCTATTTGCGTACATTTGATGGATCTTCATTAAGCATTGTTATGGCTTGGAGGAGAGATTTAGATGCATTTTCAGGCTACATCCTGTAGCTGAAGGAGAGGCTATTCAAATTGCAACACTTCATCTTTTAGGTGAAGCCAATGATTGGTGGTTTAGTCACATGAAGCATGCAAAGGTGACTAAATATTCAGATTTATTTCACAATTTGAGCAAGGAATTTGATGTAATAAAACTAGAGATGTGTCACAAAGTGACATTACTTAAGGAACAAAAGGTTACTCTGGACAAGAAGTCACCAGCTGTAGAAGTACTTGCATTTGGAGAAGAGACACTTGTATTTTTGAAAGATAGTCTTGAGCCCTTGAAATATAGAGTCCCATGCATGATTCACGAGATGCATGAGGGAGAGGAGGAATATTCCAGCATTGGTACACTTGGAGAAGAGAAGCCATCACTCTTACCAGCAGTTGGAGACAATATTGTCCTGGTTGGAGGAACCCTTGTGTTCTGGCAAGAGATTTCCCCACATCAGTTGATCCAAGGTATGCATGAACATTCATCACATATTTTTTCAATAGATCTCATTGAAACTTATGAGGACATGCCATCTGGGCCAATGTGTAGCCAAGGATTAGAATAAAATGTTAATTTGAAGCAGCAACATATCGCAGTGCAGAGGACCCTTGATCTAATCAAGGAGGATATTAAGAACTATCCCAGTTCATCACTGTTGAGCTACATTCAACCCCTTTAGTTGAAGTGTACAGTTTCAAAAAATGGGATGGAAATGATCCTATGTACAATAACTGGTTGTGAGATCAGTATTGTACCTTGTTTGGAGAAAGCACATGTATTACCATGTAGATCTACAATGTTGTCACTTAATAGTTGTGGAAATGAAGAGGACCCATCATTCTTGGAGCATTTTGAAGGTAGCTTCACTCATGAAGCAATGGAGGTAAAGATGAAAAATGGTAGACATCTTGAGATGAGGAATCTTTTTTGCATTCTAGATGACCCTTTCTCAATGAGCATCTCACAACTCAAAGAGAGACTTCTACCTATAGCATATCTAAAACTTTATTGGTTTTGGAGGGCCTTTGGTTAAAATATAATCTCCTTAAGAGATCTCATTGGAGGTGTACTTCAACATTTCATGAAGTGCAAAGTTCTTCATTAGTTTGGGGAAGATGGTATTCTACAAAGGGAGGATACCATGATTATGCAATACATCATTCATCATCCACGTTGGGATGAGTGGGTGAGGACGATAAGCAAGGGGTTGCATGACCACTTTCAGATATACAACATGGGCCAGCAAGCTTGGTTACATTGGTTTCTTTTAGGAGATCTTTGTCACTACCTAAAGGCCCCTATTTCTTTGATACATGCCTTGAAGAACACTTATGAAATGAAGAAGGAGGCATGGTTGTGTTGGCTGCTCTTGGGTGAGTATGTTTACCACCCATTAGATCATATTTTTCAGATTCATTCCTTGTGTATCAATGTTAGAATGCAACAAAAAAAGTCATGTTCATTTTGGTTTCCCTTGAGAGTGTTTGGCCACCACATGACATCTCCTATGTCTATGTGTGTTGTATTGGGTAGAACTTGGCATGATGCTCTCATGATGTGTATTGATGGTGTTTGCTTGTATTTGGATAATGTGACATTTCACATTTCTATTAGTATGTTTTTATTCCATGATGCACATGAGGATAAGAGGAGGCAGCAAGATCTCTTGTTGCTTTGGTTACTTTTGGGGGATTTTGGCTTATCCATCTTGCATGGGGGAGACGGGAGGATGGTAGCAAAGGGCCTTACTCCGGTGGTTACTACTGGGATAATAGGTTTGAAATATTTGTCTACCCATATGTCTCTATTTATTCTTTTGTATAATGTTGGAATGATGCTTGGATCCAACAAGGCCAACAGGGCTAAAAATGAGGGCATCTCAATGCTCAATTTACTTTATGAAACATGGGATGAAGAAATGCTTTGTGAGATGAAAATTTTCCCTTCTGGGAAGAACCAATTTATTTTATGTATCTCATGTATTGAATATGATGTTGGACATCATATGTTTGTCACTTGGTACTTCATGGTGAGAGGAGGGCATCCAATTGCAAAGTGGGAGGCCATTCTATGCTCTCTTGGGAGACAACTTTGGAACCAAACATGCATAACACATTGCAAAAAATGGAGAAAGCCTTCGTTATGTGGATCCCAATTGGAGGGGAATATATGTCTTTTAATCTACTTTTTGAGTTGCTTGAGGAGAAGCAACATTTTTCCGGGGGGGACTGTAATATTCCCAAATTTTCACATCATATTTGGAATATTAGAGTCCTTAATAGACTTAAGTAATTAAGTAAATAAAAGGGTGGAGGGACCCACAAACCTCAAATATCAATAGAATCCACATTTAATGTGTGTATGTGGATGTCTTAGATCTATATCTAAAAACATGGAGTAGTGGAGGAGCTCCATCAATGGAGATCATGTCTCATTTATGAGACAGATGATGGAGGATGAAACAGTCAAATAATATCATGGATATTATTGTAAAATCATGAGGGTATTTGACAAGGTCAACTGAGATCATAGTGCATTCAATGAATATCATAAAGAAATTATGATTAGAGAGTGAAGGAAGTGATGCATTTAATGCATGAATAATGGAGAGGGTGATCACCCCATATGAACATGATGGAGGACATAGATCAACAACGCAGTCAAACATGGAGACTTTGTCCACATCTATATTGTAGATTTCGAGAGGGCCTAGGCTATGTAAGGCTCATGAATATAATAAAGGTGAAGGCACAATGGAAGGCATGATTTGGATTATTAATTTCATGTTTTGTTTAGATTTAGATTTTTCTTAGGAATTTTCTATGTAGGCTTGGGCTATTTAGTAGATTTTGCAGTGTCGTTTAGCACAGGGTGTTCCCGAGAGGAAATCCCACCTCTTTCTTTGAGTAGATCTAGAAAGAGGATTTTTCTTCATTCCTTATTGTTATCACTCTAGTAATTCTTTAGTTGTGATATTTTGATTTATTAGTTAAGAAAACTAGATGTAATCACCAACCAACTTTTAAACTCTAGGATCTAGCCTTCTTAGTGTTTAGAGAGGGCTCTCTCTAAAAAATTTAACTTTGTTTTGTTTTAAAAAATGTTAGGCTAGTTATGATTGTGCAATTGTTTTTGGTTTGATTGGTTTGGTGGGAAAAATCACTTGAAGAGATGGATAGTGGGAAATCTATTTGTCCATTGGGCTAAGGATTCAAAATTCAAGCAGATAGAGCTAGGATCAAGGTCAAAAAGTCAAATGTTTTCAGGGCAAGATAGATAACCCTTGGAGATCTTGGAAAAGTGTTTTTTGAGGTGATATGATAGGGATAAAGAGCAATGAAGGGTTCTTTGATCCGAAAAAGAGAAGTAGTAGGAATAGGTCAAATGAAAGAGGGAGAAATTAAGGGTTCCCTACTCTAGAAATCAGCAGAAAACATATAAATGATAAACAACAAAGACAAGGTGCTTTTAACAAATCCTAAAGTAATAATCCTGTTTATTCATTAAAATTTAGAACAAATAATGGATGCATAAAAAAAAGAAAGATAAACAATGATAAGAAGGAAATACTTCACTTCAATAGCTCATCACATGAATCCTGAAATATTATGCTAGTTGATCTGATCCAGTATACTCTTGGAAATTTGAAACACAAAAGCCTTCAAGTCCACAAAAATGACTATAGAAATCTTCAACAATTTATTCCGCAATAATACTTCTAAATATGAAGTATTTATACATAATTGTTTACAAAATATCCTAGTATGCTCTAGGGATTATCTAAGGGAAATAAAAATATCTTTACAACAATAATAGAGGTAGCTTCTCAACAAATCAGCAAGATGTCTTATTTATTCAAATAAAATAGAAACTGATTATGGATAAGATGCAGCTGGATGTCTTGGTGTCTTCCTTGTTGGCTTAGATATTTCAATTTTGTTTTTAAATCTAATCTGATTTATCTGATACTCATTAACTGAATCTCTTTAATCTCTGATACTCTTTAATCATTTGTAAAACATGTTTAATGTTATAATAAAAATCTGTTTTGACTGCAAATCAAAAAACTGTTATCTTTCTGCCTTCTTACCTTTCACAGTAAATCTATTAATGACTGCCAATATTCTTCTTCTCGAATTTGTATTTTCTTCAATTTTCTGAAATTCTCATATGCTTTTGTATACCTGGAAAAGGTTGCTTTGACAACAAACAGATGTCTTATCTCATGCTGTAAATAAAAGACATCCTCAAAACTTCTGAGTAAGACTTTTCCAGTGGGGATTCCTTGTCCATATTTTTTGTTGACTTGTTCCTTAGCATATTCTCGGATCTTTTTGTTGTAGTCTTATTGAGGCATCAATTTATCATTGATAACCAAAATATTAAGCAGATTTGTTTGCCTAAGATTTTCAAATTTAACCAAGAATTTGGTCACTTTTATGTTCATTTTCTCACACTTTTCTTCAAGTTGCTCCATTAGTTTCTTCTTGGTGATAACTTTCCTTATTTCAAGGATAGTTTCAGTTCTATCAGTAATTTCAATCTCTTCCAAATCTTGCATGTTCTTGTTGTTGAGAAACTTTATCTGTTCTAAAGCTTGCTTAGGTTTATTCCCTGGTTCTTCTTTGGTCTTCTTGATTTCTGCTAGTGCAGCTATTAACAAATCTCTTTCCTCAAAAATCACATGAATTGAAGGCCATACATCATTGATGGATTCAATGATTTTATTCCACAAATAATTCTTTACATAGGAAATTGGTTCTTTTAGAGTCAAATCCTTTTGAAGCTTCTTCAACCCTTCATTAGCCTAATATCCTTTTGCTCATGTGTTTTTTCATTTATTTGAGCCAACTTCTTTTGATCTTCAATATTTTCAACCATTTGTTTCAACCTGTTAATTTCACTTGTCTTAAGAGACATTTCTTCCATGGCCTTTACTAGTTTTCTGGCCTCATCTGTAGGGTGAGCTTCTATTGTAGATGATTATGTACTTGATGTTGTGGATGGTGTAACTGGCACTGCAGTAGCCAGTTCAAATTTAGGTGCCAACTCTTCTGCTAGAGTTTATGGCACAGCTGTAGTAACCATAGGGATGATTGTATATTCTTCCTATGTTTTTGGTGTTTATTTTTCCTGGACAAGTTTGTCCATCTAAATCTCCATTTCTTTAATCTATGTTGTCAATTAAAAAATCAAATTCAGCATGTAATACTTCTCTTTCTATCCTTATATTATTTCCTTGGCTTGAGGATGTTCACTTGATGGTAATTTGAGTTGTTTCTTCAATGTTTCAATTTCCTCATTTTTCTTCTTCACTAACTGATCTGTTGCTTTAACATTTGCAGGGTCATATCCAACCTGCAAGACCAATTCTTCCAAAGATTTTTCTCTGAGATATTTATCATATAAGGATGATTTTTCCAACTTCATCTAATCCTTCATGTTTTTGATAGTGTTCTAAAGTTTCTAAACACTCATGGCTTTAGTTGTAATAGTAGAGTACAGCATCTCTAAATTCTGTCTATGGAATTCAATCTGATCAAGAGCATCAATTTTTTCTATTTGGATTTCTAAATCGACCTTTTTATAATCTGTCACTGTCTTTGGAGATTTCACTATAGGCTACAATATTTACATGATTACTTTTTTGTTTGAATAATCAAAGGTAGACAAAAGTCTATTTTGAACACTTGGTGTTTGTTTCAAATTTTGAGAGTAGATATTGTTTTTGATTTGTTCATTCTTTAACTTGGTCTATTTATACTTTTCTTTGATATCTAGATCTTTCTCCTCAAATCTCTGGGAGGATGAAGCTTCCATGCTCTGTTGTTTTTCTATCAACTATGCATTTTCATTATCAACTTGTTCTTCATTCTGATTTTCAGTAACTGGCTCATTGATGATGATAGTGGAAAAATCTATGTTGGTACCTGGGAGATCCGTTTCTTCAACATCAATGATTACTTTCTCTTTACCCACTGGATTTAACTTAGGCCCTTTGTTGTATCTTATATTGAATTTAGTTTCAGTGGTAGTTTCAACAACATAGGTACCTTCTTCTCTTGCTCTCTTAGTGGCTTTCTCTGTTTGATCAATAGTCTCTAAAGTGTGACTAGTATCACTTTTCTTCAATGCATCTGTTAAAGTATTCTCTGTCCACTCAGTCTCATTGGCATATTTTTCTATCTCTGGTTTTGCCTCATGAATGAAGGGTGTTAACTTACATTTAACCCTCAATTTAATTACTATCACTTGTGGAATATAATTCCATGGAAATCTCTCTTTAAACCTATATTTCAATAACTGTTTAGCTACTTCTGCCTCTGCATCTCTATGATTGCAAATCAATGTTTCTACTTGATTCTTCAATTTGAACTGTTTTTTCTTCTTTGCTGCTAATAAATTGATAGAATCCGAGTTTAATATTTTCCTGATATATACCAAAGAAAAAAATTTCATTGGTACATGTTTGGGTAACTTGTAGGGAAAAAAATTGGATCCAAAACCTCTAATCTCCTTTTTTTTTGTTATAAATACCAATCACCAGTCTTGGTTTTCTCTCACAACTATAAAATCTTCTTCATCTCATCACTTATCCTTGGCTTCTTTGTATTTGTTAATATTTTGATCAAAGGATGGATGAATGAATCTGAAAACTCTGCATATGTGAACTCTGTGGACTCTTTCCTGATCAAAGAGGTCTAAAAAATAACTAAAAGAGGATATCCCTCTATGTCAAGATTTTGAAGAGAAAATGGAAAATTATCTTCTTGAAAATATAAGAACATGTGGAAGAGGAAGGATGTGTATCTGAACACTCCTTCAGTTGGTAACTTAACTAATTGGTCATGAATACTGTCTATAATATATCCAGCATAATCAAAAATAATAGATGGAGGTTGTCCTGGGGTAAATGTAGATAAGAAACCTAAAATGGATTCATCTATATGTTCATTAGTAAAGTACCCTAGGATGAAAGATA
Source organism: Pinus albicaulis (assembly GCA_034641835.2). Lineage (NCBI taxonomy): Eukaryota > Viridiplantae > Streptophyta > Pinopsida > Pinales > Pinaceae > Pinus > Pinus albicaulis. The sequence goes on from CM076575.1 coordinate 675,241,652, forward strand.
ACCTAGAAATCACACGTATTGAGCATTCTGGAAACCTTGAAGTGCAATATGGGGGATTAATTTGAGGAATTTCTACATGCAAGGGCATGAATACTTGGAATATTTGAAATCTCTTAGGGAAATCAAGGCCCATATACAGCTTGGTAAGGGCCTTTATTGACAAAAGGGCTGCTTGAGGAACAGGTTGGAGTTGTAGCATTTGGTTGATGGATTTAGTAGTAATGGTGGAAAAAACTTCTTTGTTGGCATTTACTATGGCTCTATTCTCAGGCACATAATACTATTGACATAACCTAGTGAAATATTGACATGGATGAGTTACTGGAACAACATATTTGGGCAAGTGTGATTCCCAAATATGGACTTCTTCTTCATTATCTAATGATTTTTCATAGCTCCAGTCATGCATGTATAGCAGATTAAATTCAACAATTGGGTCTGTTATTTTGTAGTCAACATTAGCTAATGGAATGTGCTAAATGTCTACAACAGGGGGTTGTGAAGGATTCACAATAATGGGAGTTTTAGAAGTCATGGTTGGAGTTGATTTTGGCACTTTGGAACCTTCAGGATTGCTAGAACTCTTTTTTTTAGGCATTTGGGCTACTTCTGTAAGATTAAACAGTTTTCAAAAGTATTTTTTCCTTTAACAAAGGTTTCTTATATGAAAGTAGGAAAAATATGCTCTCTTTCTTGGATTTATTCTTCAATTTCAATCTTCAAAATGATTTACAGACCTTCACTGATTTGGAAAACAAAGAAATAGGGATTTCTTAAGCCTTTTTCAATGAATAACTGGGCTAAAAGGTCTTTTGAGATTGGGCACAAAATTTCTCGCTATTTTCAGAGGTTTTCTTGGCTAAATAGGGTTTTTTCAGAAATTTTGACAGGGTTTGGCCTTCTTTTTCGATATTTTTAGTAGGTTTCTTTGGATGGTTTTGAGCTCTGAGTCGAAATTTTCCTTAAAAAGGACTTTTCAAATTGAAACAGGAATAATTTTCTTGAAGAATAACTATTATACACAGGTATTTGGCTTTTGAAGACGTATATGAAGTTTTGAACAGTTTCTATGGTATATTTTTGATCTCTAGAGCAATGCAAAGCTCCTCAGTAATATTTAACAGTAACAGGCTGAAATTCGCAAGCTTTTGGTATGAAAATGGTAGAAATTTCTTTTATTCATAGCTAGGATATGTTATATAGGGTTTACATGCTAAAAGAGATAGGAAATGAATGCATTCCAAAGTTTATTAAGCAAATTAGGGCTAACAGGTGATTGCAGTAAATGGAGGTCAAGTCATAATGGTGGTTTTTCAGACTCAAAGGGTAGGAAACCATTAGCGGTTATCGCATGCCATTTAGATGGTAAGTTGTTATTGAGGAAACCAACACGATCTAGTGAGAATTGACCGCATGGAGGGGAGAGAAAATCTCAATACCACCCATTTCGCATAGAAATGAAATGGTGGTGATTGTGCAAGTTTATTTTTGATATGGAGTTCCCGTCGTCAGATCTTAGGGTTCAATTTTGAACAACCGAGATTGAATGTGAAAGGTTCATCGAGTTGGAAAATGGGGCCAAAGGTCTATATATGCGGCGGGGTTTTCATACATACAGTGATGGGATTTAAACCTTATTAATAATTATTTATTAAGGTTTAAAACTTTATATTATATTTCTTGAGTGGAGGGATAAGTTTTTATATGTGAAATAAATTAAAACATTTTAAGAAATGTTTCAAATTATATCTAGGTGCATATTTTAGTATATGGTATAATAGAACATTAACAATTGTTTAAATACCATAGGGGTGGGTATTAGCTCTTACAAATAGGTTTAAACCAATGGGATATGGGCGGGGTTTATATTTCCTATATGGGGTATTTAAAAATTGGTTTAAACATAAAATACAAGGTTTTGTGGGTTATTTAAAATAAAAAAAAGGATTTAATACTATACGGGTGGGTGTATTTCTAGGGAGTTTAATAAATAAGTTAGAAATTAAATATGAAAAGGGAAAATGTAATGAATAAAATTGCATGTTTTAACACTAAGTAAAATAAAAATCATAGATTGTCTTTATTGTATTTTTCCACACTTTAACTTAGGATAAATGCATTTTATGGGCTTTTGAATGATTTTTGAAAGGAGATGAAATTAGTTATTCAGGGTTTTGCTTTTACTAAGTAAAAATGGGTTTTTACTTAGGGAAAAGGGATTTATGATTATGGATGAAGGATAGTTGTTGATGAATGTGGGTTTTATGTAGGAATTCAATATGTTTAACCAATCAGTCATAGAGCCTTGGGTCCGGTCCCAACAGAAGTCAAAAAAATTCTTTGAGCCTTTTTAACTGATAGTTTAGAATACTGGATAATTTTAGGGGTGGGGAAATTAGTGATTTTTTCCCGATGATGCTTTATTACATGCTTGCACAACTGCTTTCTACCTACCCATATTTATTTCTAACATTTTTTACTTCATTTTCATGGCTGCATTTAGGCTTGCGACCCTAAATCCATTTTCTTTCAAAGCATAAATCTATCTATTTCTAACCTTATTTTATCCTACGGCTCAGATTAAACTGTTGACCTCCTCACTTATTCTCTATGTTATCTACTAATTTTTTCAATTTTGAAACTATTTGACATATATTTATTCTCTTTCTAAAACATGAAACTCAAAGCATGAAAAGTTAAGATTAAATTGTTTAACTGATCATGGACTATGGTATTTATTGACAATCTGCACATAATCATTATTCTTGCAGTAAAGTAAAATAATAGTGGCGTTTTGACTTTCTCACTTCCAGGTCTTATTTTTATCTCTTTTTTCTTTTGGGGTCTATTTTTTCTAAGTCCTTTGATCATTCTTTTTAGTACTTTTTACCCTCTTTTTTCATTTTTTATTACTTTTCATTTTTCAAATATGGGAAAAAAACTTGCAGAAAGCAAGGTATGTACATATTTACAAGACTATCAAAGTCAATTCAAAAATTCCGAATGCTATTATTATAGGACCCTAACAGTGGCTCCACTTGGGGATGGAATTTCCTCGTGAAATGTCAATAACTTTAAGACTAGTAGCCTTTGAAATTTGACTGTGATGACCCTGTAAGTATCTTCTGATATCTGCAAATTTTCATACTTATTATATTTTTCCTCTTCAAAGCTTAGGGCCTTCTCTCTGAGCTTCAAATTTGTTGGTAAAACATCCAATCCAATCTAAAATCTTCAATGTATATGTACAATGATCAAATTAAATGAAACTAACTATTTTTTATCTTAGGGGAGTAGTAGTGCTTCAACATTATTCCATTTAATACTCCTTCTGAAATCTCTAACCCATCTATTTCTTTTATAAAGAAAGCATTTTTACCTCTGTAACCATAAATGACATAAGGTCCTTTCCATAGAAAATCAAATTTTCCATGTTTACCTTTGTCTTCCCTTCTTGAATCCCATTTTAACACTTTATCTCCAATATATAGATCATCTTCTTTACTCTTTTTATCAAAAAATTTCTTAATCTTATCCTAAACAACTTGAGACTTTATGTAAACTTCTTCCCTTGCTTGTTGCAAGTGAATATTTTGATTGATCCTTCTTTGAATGTCATTTATTTCAACTTGTAACTATTGGATAATCTTCATGACTGGTACTCCTAAAGAAGATGGAAAAACATCATCATTCCATATAGAAGCTGGTAACGGGAGGTACCAATGGATTTTTTAGTAGTAATTCTATCTACCCATAAGGAATTTACTAACTCATTATTCCAAGTCTTTTTATTATCTTGATGTAACTTTTTGATGTTGTTTACAAAGCTCTTATTTGAAGATTTAGCTAGACCATTACCTTGAGGGTAATATGCAGTAGAGTGGCCTAGGGTAATATGGTATTTATGGCAAAAGTCAATCATATTTTTGGATTTGAATGCTATTGCATTATCAATAATTATATTTTGGGGACATCCAAATCTTGAAAGAATGTTACTTTCTAGGAAGGAGATAATGACAGTATCTGTGGCTTGCCTAGAGGGTATGGCTTCAATCCACTTTGTAAAATATTCAGTGGCTATCAGAATCCACTTATGTTGGGCTGATGATGGGGTGTGAATTTCTCCAATGAAGTCGTGAACCCATTGTTGAAATGGAATTTATGTAGAGATGGGCTTTGAGGGAAGGGGTAACAAATTTTTCTTACCCTAAAAAATTTGACACTTGTGATAAGAGGTCACATATATTTTTACATTGGCAAACAAAGTAGGCTAGTAAAACCCAGCTCTCAGGATCCTGTCTACAGTAGTCTTCAAGTAAATATGTCCTCCACAATCACCTGCATGAAATTATTCTAGGATTTTTTTTTAGTTTCTTCTTTTAATAAACAATTTAATTAAATCTCACTATGATCTTTCAAAAAAATTACATTGTCTAAAATACAAAATCTTACTGCCTTAAGCTTTAGAAATCGAGCTTTCGTTCTTGACAGTCGAAGAGGAGCATGTAAGTTTAGTAATAAAAATATGATATTTTCATACCATGGTGAGTCTAGAAAGGCTACACTAATCTCTAGAGTCACCATATATTCCTTATCATCTACTTGGGCAATAAAATTTATGTCTAGGGCATTACAATTTGATTTAGCCATGAGTTTGGATAAACCTTAACTTTTTATTAACCTGGTGATTTTTATCTCTATGTCATATTCTAAGATAGTGGTAATCCACTTACCTCTTCTTCCATCAGGACCATCCTGAGTAAGAATGTCTTTTACTACAACATTAGGGACATAGGCAATGATGTGAGAATAGAGGATGTAAACTCTAAAGTCCTTAATGGCCTTTACCAAAAATAAGGCTTGTTTATCCATGATATTGTACTTCAAAGATGCATCTCTAAGTGTTATGCTAAAGAAAGCTATGGGTTGTTCATCACCCTGATCATTTTTCTGCAGTAAAATTGCAGCAATGGTGTGCTCTGAAGAAAATGAAAAAATGATGAAATCTTTTTTGCAATCAGGACTTTTAGGACTGGAGTTTTGGTTAAGGCTTCTTTGATGGATTCAAATGGTTGTTTGACCTCAATAGCCCATTTAAGAACTAAATATTTTCTGAGCATGTTATTTAGTTCTCTAATTATCTCAGCTAAGTTAGATATAAACCTTCTTAAAAAGTTAATCTTACCTATAAAGGCTTGTAACTCTTTTATGTTTCTTGATGGACTGATGTTAAGAATTGCTTCTATCCTAGCAGGATCTATTCTGATTCCTTATTTAGATATTATGTGTCTTAGTAACTTGCCTTCTTATAATCCAAATAAGATTTTCTTACGATTTAATGAGATGCCAAGCTTTCTTCATTTTATAAAAACTTGTCTGAGATGATCCAAATGTTCATAATCAGTTTTAGAAAGTACAGTTACGTCATCTAAGTAAATTACTAGGAATTCATGAATTCCCTTTGCAAAGACGATATCCATAGCTCTTTGAAAGGTTGCCCCTGTATTAATTAAACCAAAAGGAATTTTTACATACATAAAAGTGCCCCGAGGGGTAGTAAAATTTTTTTTTGGTTGATCCTATGGTTGGACTAGGATCTGGTTGTACCCTGAAAAACCATCTAATGGTGAAATCCTAGAAGAACCAACTATCCTTTGTAATATGTGATCAATTTTTGGTAAAGGTTAATTATCTTTTAAGGACACTTTGTTTAGATTCCTAAAGTTGACACATGATCTAATATCTCTATTTTTCTTTCTTGTTGGAACTAGGTTATAAACCCAGTAAGAATACCTGATTGGTGCAATGATCTATGCATCATACATTCTTTTCACTTCCTTTTCTATCAAAGGTATCAAAATAGGTTTGATCCTTCTTAATTTTTGTTTAAAGGGATTTTGATCTTATTTTATAGGGATTTTATGTTGAATTATGTTGGTTTCATAGGAATTAACATCCTCATAACTCCAAACAAAAACATCTTGGAAGTCCTTAAAAAGATAAATATATTTTTCCTTTTCTTGTTGAGGTAAAGATTTTGAAAGTTTAATCATTTTGGGCTTTAACTCTATACTAATATTGCATTCCTTAATATTAGATCTAACTGGCTCCGTTTTAGGTTTTCTAGCAACATCATTTGAGTCAAATAGATCTTCTAAAGGAGTTAAACCTTTTGGTAAGAAATTGTCTTTGAGGTTTAATATTTCATATTCTTCATCAATTGTCTCATCAATTTCTACTCTTTCTAATTTATCTATATCTGATTGACTAAATCTAGTAGGTTTGGAAAACTTTACTTTATTTATATCTACATTATTTACATCATTTTCACTATCTAAAACTTGATCTATGGTACAATCAGTGTCTATTTTACAGTTATGAAATTCACCTTCCTTATTCAGAAAATGGTAAATTTGTTGGTCCTGTGAGAAAATTTGCCAATATTTGAGGTTGTCTTGAATTATTGGTCTCTTTTTTACTTCTGCAGTATACATATGATTAGGCTGAAAAGGTAAATTACAAGTACTAGCAAAGGTTGTCAAGGAATGTTCTTGTAAGTTTTGCCTTCTTGGTATTACAGAAAAATTACATTCCAATAAATCATTAATGAAATCTAGTACAATCTTTGTGTGTTGGCCTACTCTAGGATTGTAAACTAAATATTATCCTTTAATTTGTTTAACAATCAACTCAAAATCTTCCATTATTGCTTCTTTTACCTCCTAAGTTTCTGATTATCTGGAGTCCTAGAATGAGGGCTTCACACTCAGCCATATTGTTGGTACATTTGAAATTTAGTCTGAAAGCATGGCCTTCTGCATGATTTTTCTCTATATTAGTTATCCATACTCCTGCTCCTACTCGTAATTTATTTACTGAACCATCAAAATCTAAATTCCATAATGATTCATAAAAGATGATGGCATTGTCTTGTGTTTTATTTTCTTCTCTTAGTCCTATCTTGATTTCATTATCAGTTTTAGCATTACATAGGATGAAAGAATCTAGATCATTAGGTGTGGTATAAATTGGGTTAAGGTTTCCCTATATAATTTATTTTTCTAACCAAAAAATGATATAGTAGCATAAGACATGTCCAATTGTTGAGATCCCTATAACTTTTCTCCCCATGAGTGAGATAATAACATTTCATATTTGGGTGGGATACCAGCTACTACAATTTCCATTAATATAGTCTTACCAAGATATTGAACTAATGTTACACATAAATATATTGTTAAACCTAGGCATTTAACTTTGCTTGAGTCAAATGAAAACAAATCCTTATAAGGCCTTGTGATTTCTAAGTTCAGGGTTTCCATTATAGCTTTGGGCATTAGATTATGTGAAGCTCCTGAATCTAGCATTGCATTGTGTAGGATTTGATCACGAATAGTTAAACTACTGCAAAATGGAGGGACTGCTCCATCTAAATGCTTTCCATTCACATCTGGGCCAAAAAACAACTCTGGCTGATCATCATTCATATTTATGGAATCTTTTGCATCATTTATGTTTAATGTTTCAATTATGGTTGATTTAAACAAGTCATGTTTTACCAATTCTTTCAGTGGAATTGGTATTTTTAACTTTGCAATTTCAGATTGTATATTGAATGAAGGTTGTGATTTACTTATTTGAATCAATTCTTCTTTGGTAACTGTAGTTTGTGTTGGTTAATATTTTCTTTCTACAGTTTTCTTTTCAGTTTCAGTTTGAGTGTCTTAACTCTTATTTCTTTTTTCTTTTCTTTTTAGGAATTGTTTGTGAAGGAGCAGATGTTTTTTTAGATTTTGAGCTGTCAAAAGTTGTTTTTACAGTGGCAGCTTTTGGATCTGATGATTTAGGATCAACATTGGGCATTTCAGTATCTAAGGTTATTGTTTTATCAAAATTAGGTGCTTTAGTAGCAACATATTTTTGTGAATATTTTGCAGCTTTAGCAACCTCATCAATTATGTCCACAATCTTAGGGCTTGGTGAAATATTAGGGCTGGACACTTTTTGGGAAGAGTTTGAGTTTTTCTTATTTTCCGTAGGAAGAATTTGCAGAACTTTTGTTTTAGGAGCTTCTACTGTTTTCTTATTTGGTGTTTGAGATGTTTTCTTAGTAGAGGACTCATTTTTTTTCTTACTTCTTAGGTTATACTGACTGTGTAATTCATTAATGGAAAATTCATAACCTTGTTTGTAATCGAAGGATTCCCTTGAATATAATTAGAGTTGTTGGATTTCAAATAACTCTTGATCTTCCTGAGTGAGAAAGTTAGTGTTATTATCATCTATTCACATTAAATTTATGGTATCCTCCTCATCATCATTGTTTTGATAATTCTCAGCATAGTTCTCTTGAAAGGGATGTATTATTGTTTGGTCTGGGGTTGAGTCTTTTAATTTTCTTGAATTTGTATTTTTTTTAGAATTGGGTTTTCTGATTTGTTGTTGATTATCCCAATGAGGTCTTATTTCTATGTTATCTAACCTATCCATAATCATCTCTAAAATTTTAGCTAACATATCTATTTTTTTGTTTGAACTAGAGGCTTCTTCTTTCATGGTTACTCTCCTCTCATTTCTTAATCTTTATTTTTTAGCTAGAATGTTTACTTCTACACCTATTCCATCTGTTTGCATTTTTTCCCATGTTTCTGCATTTCTTTCTCTCAAATGATATGCCATGCCAGTGTCAAATCCATCTATGAATTTAAGTATGACAGAGTCAGGAGTTGGTTTTTTATTTGTAGGAATTGAATTGTAAACACTGTTATATCTAGTGCAGTAGTCTTGTATAGATTCATTTGGAGCTCTTTTCATTACATCAAATTCAGACAATATTTGTAGGGGGTTTTTCTTCTTTTCCCATTTATTTAAAAATAATCTATGAAAAATAGCTAAATCAGCTATACTACCTGCATCAAGACTTTTGAACCATTTTTTTACTTCTCCTGTTAATGTTTGTGCAAACAACCTCATTTTTACATCTAATTCATATATCTCATGGAGTTCAAAGTAATTTGTCTCTTTGTTTATGTGTTGTTGTGCAGTATACTGTGTAGTAGCATCAAACTTTGGTAATCTTGGGGCATGTCATGAAACTATACTGCAAATGGGAGCATACCTGATAGCCATAGCTTGATTTCTAGCTTGGCTAGGAGGTAAAGTAGAAGTGATAGGGGTTGAACTGGAAGTAGTCACTGATGAAATTGGAATATAAGGTGCTAAACTAAAAGAAATAGTAAATGAAGTAAAAGCTAAAGTGGAGGTACTAGGAAGTGAAATTGGAATTTATATGGAACTATGAGGAAATTAGAATGATGTGTTTGAAAAAGAAGTAGTGGAACTGGTGGATGAAGTAGATGTAGGGGATCAAGGAAATAAATTTCTAGGCTGTAAGGGTAATCTAAGACTAAATGGATCTATGGATTGAATAACAGTAGAAACTATAGATGATGTGGTGGCATTTAAATGAGGAATAGAACGTTTAGATGTATAAGCTAACATTTGAGCTAATTCTATGGCCTCATCAATTTCTTTAATAATAGTAGCATTAATCTCTTCAAGTTTGTCTTGTTGTTTAACTTTCTTTAATTCAGAATCTGGTATAATATTTTTCTGTTTTGTTTTAAAAAATGAAATAAAAGCATGGTCTAAAACAATAGTACTTAAATTACTTTTAGATTTGGTCCTGAATAAAGAATGTTCAAATTCTAAATCAAACTCTATATCCTGCAAACTTACTAATTCTTGGCGTAATGAATTGACTCTTATTAATGAAACTTTAGCATCTAAATCTCCTATCTATTTTTCCTTTCTCCCGTTTCTATCTATGTTATCTACTATAACAACAAGTTTAGGATACGGATTAGACCTGATATAATAAACTCTCCTAGGAGCTAGAATTACAATTTTTTATACTCACAACTAGTTAATCTATCTTAAAGGAAAAAGGATGATAAAAATCATTCCCTTTAGGATTTATTTAACAACTAAGGATTGGTTAATTCCCCAGTATGGTCGCCAGTATGTTATCACTCTAGTAATTCTTTAGTTGTGAGATTTTGATTTTTTAGTTAATAAAACTAGAGGGAACCACATACCAACTTTTAAACTCTAGGATCTAGCCTTCCTAGGGTTCAAAGAGGGTTCTCTCTATAAAATTTAATTTTGTTTTGTTTTATAAAATATTAGGCTAGTTATGATTGTGTAATTGGTTTTGGTTTGATTAGTTTGGTGGGAAAAATCATTTGAAGAGATGGATAGTGGGAAATCTATTTGTCCATATGGTTAAGGAGTCAAAATTCAAGCAGACAGAGCTAGGATCAAGGTCAAAAAGTCAAATTTTTTAAGGGCAATATAGATAACCCTTGGAGATCTTGGAAAATGGTTTTGTGAGGTGATATGATCGAGATAAAGAGATATGAAGGGTTCTTTGATCCGGAAAAGAGAAGTAGTAGGCAGAGGTCAAATGAAAGAGGGAGTAATTAAGGGTTCCCTAATCTAGAAATAAGAAGAAAACATAGAAATGATAAAAAAATAAAGATAGGGTGCTTTTAAAAGATCCTAAAGTAATATTCATGTTTATTCATTTAAATTTAGAACACATAATGGATGCATGAAACAAAGAAAGATAAAAAATGACAAGAAGGAAGTACTTCACTTCAATCGCTCATCACATGAATCCTGAAATATGATGCTAGTTGATCTGATCCAGTTTTCTACTCAAAATTTGAAACAGAAAAGCCTTCAAGTCCACAAAAATTACTATAGAAATATTCAGCAATTTATTCCACAATAATACTTATAAAGATGAAGTATTTATACAAAATTGTTTTCAAGATGTCCTAGAATGCTTCTAGGAATTATCTAAGGGAAATAAAAATATCTTATAACAATAGTAGAGACAACTACTCAACAAATCAGTAAGCTATCCTATTTATTCAAATAAAATAGAAATTGATTGTGTATAAGATGCAGCTGGATGTCTTGGTGACTTCCTTGCTGGCTTAGATATTTCAAGTTTGTTTTGAAATATGATATGATTTATTTGATACTCTTTAATTGATTCTCTTTAATCTTTGATACTCTTTAATCATTTGTAAAACATGTTTGTTGTTGTAATAAAAATATGTTGTGACTGCAAATCAGCAAACTATTTTCACTGTTATGTTTCTGCCTTCTTAGCTTTCACAGTAAATCTGTTAATGGATGCCAATCATCTTGTTTTGGAATTTGTATTTTCTTCAATTTTTTGAAATTCTCATCTAATTCTGTATACTTGGAAAAGGTTGGTTTGACATCAAACATATGTCTTATCTCATGATGTAAATAAAATAGATCCTCAAAACTTCTAAGTAAGACTTTTCCAGTGGGGATTCCTTGTCCATCTATTTTGTTGACTTGTTCGTTAGCATATTCTCAGATCTTTATGTCGTAGTCTTCTCGAGGCATTAGTTTATCATTGATAACCACAATATCAGGCAGATTGTTTTACCTAAGATTTTCAAATTTAACCAATAATTTGCTCACTGTTATGTTCATGTTCTCATACTTTTCTTCAATTTGATTCATTAGATTATTCTTGGTGATAAATTTCCTTATTTCAAGGATAGTTTCAGTTCTATCGACCATTTTAATATCTTAAAACTCTTGCATGTTCTTGCTGTTGAGAAACTTTATCAGTTCTAAAGCTTGCTCAGGTTTGTTACCTAGTTCTTCTTTGGTCTTCTTGATTTCTACTAGTGCAGCTGTTAACAAATCTCTTTGTTCAAAAATCACTTGAATTGAAGGCCATACATCATTGGTGGCTTCAATGATTTTGTTCCACAAATAATTATTCACATAGGAAATTGGTCCTTTTAGAGTCAAATCCTTTTGAAGCTTCTTCAATTCTTCATTTAGCCTCATAACCTTTTTCTCATGTGTTTTTACATTAATTTGATCCAACTTCCTTTAATCTTCAATATTTTCAAACAACTGTTTCAACCTATTAATTTCACTTGTCTTATGAGACATTTCTTTCATGCCCTTTACCAGTTTGCTAGCCTCATCTATAGGGTGAGATGCTATTGTAGATGATTTTTCGTTTGATGTTGTGGATGATGTCACTGGCACTGCAGTAGCCAGTGGAACTTTAGGTGCCAACTCTTCTGCTAGAGTTGATGGCACAACTGTAGTAACCATAGGGATGACTGTAGATGCTTCCTGTGTTTTTGGTGTTTCTTTTTCCTGGACAAGTTTGTCCATCTAAATCTCTATTTCTTTGATCTGTGCTATTAATTGAAAAATCAAATTCATCATGTCACCCTTATCTTTCTATCCTTCTATTATTTCCCTTGATTGAGGATGTTCTCTCGATGGTAATTTGAGTTGTTTCCTCAATGCTGCAATGTCCTCATTTTTCTTCTTCACTATCTGATCTGCTGCTTTAACATTTGCAAGGTCATATCCAACCTCCAAGACCAATTCTTCCAAAGATTTTATTCTCTGATATTTAGCATATAAGGATGCTTTTTCCGACTACATTTGATCTTTCATGTTTGTGATAGTGTTATGAAGTTTCTGAACACTCATGGCTTTAGTTGTAACAGTAGAGTACAACATCTCTGAAGTCTGTCTATGGAATTCAATCTGATCAAGAGCATGAATTTTTTCTGTTTGGACTTCTAAAGCAATCTTCTTATAATATGTCACTGTCTTTGGAGATTTCACTATAGATTGCAATACTAACATGATTAGTTTTTAGTTTGAATAATAAAAGGTAGACAAAAGTCTATTTTGAACACTTGGTGTTTGTTTCATATATTGAGAAAATATATTGTTTTTTATTTCTTCATTCTTTAACTTGATCTCTTTATACTTTTCTTTGATATCTAGATCTTTCTCCTCAGTTGTCTATGAGGATGAAGCTTCCATGCTATCTTGTTTTTCCATCAACTATGCATTTTCATTATCAAATTGTTCTTCATTCTAATTTTCAGTAACTGGCTCATTGATGATTACAGTGGCAACATCTGTGTTGGTATCTGGGATATCTGTTTCTTCAACATCAATGGTTACCTTCTCTTTACCCACTGGATTTAACTTAGGCCATTTTTTGTATCTTATCTTGAATTTAGTTTCAGTGGTATTTTTAGCAACATAGGTACTTTCTTCTCTTACTCTCTTAGTGCCTTGTGGCTTTCTCTTTTTGATTAGCAGTCTCTAAAGTGTGACTAGTATCACTTTTGTTCACTTCATTTATTAAAGTATTCTCTGTCCACTTAGACTGATTGGCATATTTTCTATCTCTAGTTCTTCCTCATGAATGAAGGGTGTTAACTTACATTTAACCCTCATTTTACTTAGTATCCCTTGTGGATCATAATTCCAAGGAAATCTCTCTTCAAATCTATATTCCAATAACCATTTAGCTACTTCTACCTCTATATCTCTATGATTGCAAATGAATGGTCCTACTTGATTCTTCAATTTGAACTGTGTTTTCTTCTTTGCTTCTAATAAATTGATAGAATCAGAGTTTAATATTTTACTGATATACATCAAGGAAACAAATTTCATTAGTACATGTTTGGGTAACTTGTAGGGCAATAAATTAGATCCAAAAACTCTAATATCACTATGTTTTTCATATAAATACCAATCACCAGTCTTGGTTTTCTCTCACAACTATAAAATCTTCTTCATATCATCACTTATCCTTGGCTGCTTTGTATTTGTTAATATTTTGATCAATGGATGGATGAATGAATCTGAAAACTCTACATATGTGAAATATGTGGACTCTTTCTTGATCAAAGAGGTCCAGAAAACAACTAAAAGAGGTTTTATGTCTATGTCAATATTTTGAAGAGAAAATGGAAAATTATCTTCTTGAAAATATAAGAACATGTGGAAGAGGAAGGATGTGCATCTGAACACTGCTTCAGTTGGTAACTTAACTAATTGGTCATGAATATTGTCTGCAATATATCCATCATAATAAAAAATAACAGATGGAGGTTGTTCTTGGATAAATGTAGATAAGAAACCAAAAATGGATTCATCTGTATGTTGATCAGTAAAATATCCTAGGATGAAAGATAAGATACAAATCACATGTCTTGAACACTCTGGAAACCTTCAAGTGGAATATGGGGGATTAATTTTAGGAATTTAGACATGCAAGGGTATGAATACTTGGAATATTTGGAATCTCTTAGCGAAATCAAGGCCAATATATAGCTTGGTAAGGGCCTCTATGGACAAAGGGACTGCTTGAGGATCAGGTTGGAGTTATAGCATTTGGTTGATGGATTTAGCAATAACATTGAAAAGCACATCTTTGTTGACATTGATTATGGTTCTCTGCTCAGGCACATAATACTGTTGACATAACCAAATGACCTCTTGACATGGATGAGTTACTGGAACAACATATTTGGGAAAGTGTGATTCCAAAATATGGACTTCTTCTTCATTATCTAAGGATTTTTCATAGCTCCAGTTATGAAAATCTAGCAGATTAAATTCAACAATTGGGTCTACTATTTTGTAGTCAACATGAGCTAATGGAATGTGCTAAATGTCTACAATAGGGGGTTGTAAAGGATTCACAATAATGGCAGTTTTAGAAGTCATGGATGGAGTTGATTTTGGCACTTTGGAACCTTCAGGATTGCTAGAACTCTGCCTTTTAGGCATTTGGGCCACTTCTGCAAGATTAAACAGTTTGCAAAAGTAATTTTAACTTTAACAGAGGTTTCTTGGATGAAAATAGGCAAAGTATGGTCTCTTTCTTGGATTTATTCTTCAATATTTCAATCTTCAAAATGATTTACAGACCTTCACTGATTTGGAAAACAAGAAATAGGGATTTCTTGAGCCTTTTCCAATGAACAATTGGGCTAAAAAGTATTTTGAGATTGGGCACAAAATTTTTGGCTATTTTCAGAGGTTTTGTTGGCTAAATAGGGTATTTTTCAGAAATTTTGATAGGGTTTGGCTTGTTTTCGTGGATATTTTTAGCAGGTTTCTTTGGATAGTTTTGAGCTCTGAGTGGAAATTTTCCTTAAAAAGGTCTTTTTAAATTGAAACGGGCTTAATTTTCTTGAATAATACCTATTATATGCTTGTATTGGGCTTTTGAAGATGTATAAGAAAGTTTTGAATAGTTTCTGTGGTATCTTTTCGATCTCTCGAGCAATGCAAAGCTCCTCAGTAATCTTTAATGGTAATAAGATGAAATTCGCCAGTTTTTGGCATGAAAATGGTAGAAATTTCTTTGCTTCATAGCCGAGATATGTTATATAAGGTTTACGCACGGAAAGAGATAGGAAATGATTGCATTCCAAAGTTTATTAAGAAAATTAGGGATAACAGGCGATTACAATAAATGGCGTTCAAGTCATAATGGTGGTTTTTCAGACTCAAAGGGTAGGAAACCACGAGTGGTTATCGCCTGCCATTTAGGTGGTAAGCTGTTTTGGAGGAAACCAAGATGATGCAGTGAGAATTAACCACGTATAAAATCGAAATACCACCAATTTTGCGTAGAAATGAAATGGTGGTGATCGTGCAAATTTATTTTTGATATGGAGTTCCTGCTGTCAGATCTTGGGGTTCAATTACGAATGGCCTAGATCAATTGCAAAAGGTGCATTGGGTTGGAAAGTGGGCCCCAAGGTCTATATATGTGGCAGTGTTTTCATACATGCAGGGATTGGTTTTAAACCTTAGAAATAACTATTTATTAAGGTTTAAAACTTTATATTATATTGTTTGAGTGGAGGGATAAGTTTTTATATGTGAAAATCAATTAAAACATTTTAAGAAATGTTTCAAATTATATCTAGGCATGTGTTTTAATATATTGTATAATAGAACATTAACAACTGTCTAAATACCGTAGGGGTGGGGATTAGCTCTTACAGATAGGTTTAAACTAGAAGGATAGGGTTGCGATTTATATTTCACAAATGGGGTATTTAAACATTGGTTTAAACATAAAATAGAGGGTTTTGTGGGTTATTTAAAATAAAAATGGATTTAATACTATACGGGTGGGTGTATTTATATGGAGTTTAATAAATAAGTTAGAAATTAAATATGAAAGGGGATAATGTAATCAATAAAAATGAATGTTTTAACACTAAGTAAAGTGAAAATAAGCATAGCTTGTCTTTATTGTATTTTTCCACACTTTAACATAGGATAAATGCATTTATGGGGTTTTGAATGATTTTTGAAAGGAGATGAAATTAGTTATTTAGGGTTTTTCTTTTACTAAGTAAAAATGGGTTTTTACTTAGGGAAAAGTTATTTATGATTATGGATGAATGATAAATGTTGATGAATGTGGGCTTTATGTAGGAATTCAATATTTTTAACCAATCAGTCATAGAGCCTTGGGTCTGGTCCCAAAAAAAGTCAGAGAAATGCTCTAAGCCTTTTTAACTGACAGTTTAGAATACTGGATAATTGTAGGGGAGGGGAAATTACTGATTTTTTCCCAATGATGCTTTATTACATGCTTGCACAACTACTTTCTACCTACCCATCTTTATTTCTAACATTTTTTACTTCATTTTCATGCGTGCATTTAGGCTTGCAACCCTAAATCCATTTTCTTTCAAAGAATAAATCTATCTAAGTCTAACCTTATTTCATCCCAGGGCTCAGATTAAACTATTGAGCTCTTCATTTATTCTCTATCTTAGCTACTGATTTTGTCAAGTTTAAATTGTTTGACATATATTTATTCTCTATTTAAAACATGCAATTCAAAGCATGAAAAGTTAAGATTAAATTCTTTCACTAATCATGGACTATGGAATTTATTGACAATCTGCACATAATCATTATTCTTGTAGTAAAGTAAAATAGTACTGGTATTTTGACTTGCTCACTTCTAGGTCTTATTTTTATCTCTTTTTTCTTTTGGGGTCTATTTTTTCTAAGTCCTTTGATCATTCCTTTTATGACTTTTTACCCTCTTTTTTCATTTTTCAAATATGGGAAAAAAACTTGCAGAAAGAAAGGTATGTAAATATTTACAAGACTATAAAAGTCAATTCAAAAATTATAAATCCTATTATTATAGGACCCTAACACTTATTAGGTATTGGTGCCATCTTCAGGAGGTTGTTTCTAGCATTCAGCTGGAAACTAGTGGAGGATTCATTCTACTGCCTTGTTCTTTAGATCTAGACTTTCAGGAGCAGAAGATCTATATCTGGAATTCAAGCCATTGGGTTTTACCTCTATGTAGCAGTAGTTCCTTCAAGGATTATGCAGTTTGGTCCTGTAGATCTATTGGAGGAAGGAAGTTTCCAGTATTTCAGCTCGAAATCCTGTGACGGATCATCTCCTCAAATTGGATCTATTGTTTCCATCACTCAGGAGCTGATTTGACATATATAGCAGTAGGCTATTGAGCCTCCCTCTCTGACAGCACAATTTTCTGAAGCTGTTGTTCATTCAAAAAATATTTTCAGTGGAGGATATTGGAGGAGCTAGATCTTGAGCTTTTAGCCTAAGGATCTAGTGAAGGGATCAAACCTTCTTGCATAGATATGATTGTGCATCATTGCAGCTATTATATCATCATATCTAGCTTCAGATCTGCATTCCCAACAACATATATTTGAATCCCTAAGAGGGTGATTTTCTTAGACTTACAGATCTGAGAAATCCCTTCTGGGTTATCTCAGGAATCCATGATTGAGCCCATATCTACAATTTCATCATCATCAGAGCTCCCATTCTGCCTAAATTTGACTTTCTATCTTCCAGGCCATTGTAGTCCCTGCAGTTGCAGCAGGACAATGCAGTTTATCTTCCAGCAGAGCAACAATTACGCAGTCCCTCTTGGGACATCATTGCAAGGTCATTCTAGGCCACCCTTGTGGCTTGAGTGTACCATATTTTGAGCACTGTTGTACTTGCTTTTTTACCTCCAAAATAATAAAATGGCTGAGCTATTTCTGTGCATTCTAATGTGTATATATATTTATTGTTTACTTTGATGTATTTCTCATATTTTGTTTTAGTATTACTGCATTCTCCCTTTTGGGATATTACAGGAACATCTCCTTCCTCCATGTCACTTGCTATGACCATAGGCTTGATAGAGCATTGTAAATATGATGGTGTGGCTAAATTATCACACCCATAATATGAGGAGCTGGAGCTTTCCTCATGTATAATTCCTGTTGAGGGATCTCCATGTCTTTCCCTCCTCATCTCTTTGATGTATTTGCTAATGCACTGTAGAGTTTGAAGAAGAATTTTTGAGAACTTCTTCCATTCCAATAATAGGCTTTTGCCTTGATCTCTTATGTAGATCTTCTCCTTCCTATCAGGAGCCTTCTTAGATGACATAATGGATGAAGTACACAGGCTGAGCCAAGATCAGAGCTTTGATACCACTGTAATATTCCTTTTTAGGAAAAGCAGCAATATAGGCACCAAAAACAATTTTTTCAGGAAATTTTGCCTTGAAAGTGAAGAACAGCCCATGGATCCATTATTTTATACATTATAGCAACCAAATATACAAGGAGATCAGAAAAAATCATTATAGCTTAGTTAAACAGGCCTCCCAAGCCCAGAACAACCCTAAAACACTGCAACCCCATGACCTACTGCAGCAAATTTTTTTTGAAGAAAGTAATAGTGAAGTCTAGTGATGATTTATGTTACAAAAATGAAGAAACAAATGGATCTACTGATATATTACTCAAGAGAGATGAAAAACTAAGATCTAGTCTCTTTTACAAAATTCCAAGATAACCAGATAACGGTTTCTTGATAGACATGAGATACAAATGTATATACTACACATATGTGGCTGAATCATGTTGTGAAACTAAATTTCTGCATCAATAGAGATGAAAAGACAAAGAAATGGCTGTATCTCCTCCTTACTAGCTATCCGGGTGAAACGTTGATCCTTTCACTAGGAAACTAGCTCACAATCAAGGGTTTTACCCTTCCACTGCAAAACCATGAAAAATAACGCATTTCCTCAAGGAGACTGTGCTATGGCTATAGGTTATTTCTTGGCCCAATTCCTGATGATGGAAATGAAGCCTAGAATAATCTTCTCATATTTCTTCAACAAGTCGTCCAAGGAAGAGTGGGGTATTCCCGCATGAGAATACCCTTGTACTAAACAGTACAATAAACCCAGCTAAGAAGCTGAAGCATGCAATAAGCAGTAAGACTCAAACATAAAAAATATTTTGAATGCCCCCATATGCTACCATTCCCTCCATTATACACTTGATGAGCTTCCTCACCATGGGTCCCACTCATTTATAAGATTACTTCCATGCAAAGACTCCTCCTCCAAAACTGTGTTGTCTCCACTAGCTCCACTCTCTCATTTAAAACGTTGTTTGATTTGGTAAATATTGACTTAGTCTCCATGCATTGTCTCCTTTCACACCCAAGGTGTATTTATTCTGACTATCTAAAACGATCCACATTCACACTGGCTGTCTATACTAATGATTCACTCCCTCCATACTAGCGTTGTTGACTTGGTCAACTTATCCTTGTCCACATGCATTAGCCCCTGTTCACATATGAGGGTGCTTTATCTAGCTATGAAGATGGTCCAATTTCACATGAGAAGTGGTTTTACTACTAATAAATGGATTTGTGGGTCTCCCTACCCACTTATTCATCAAGAAAGAAAGTAAAATGAGATTTTAATATTCCAATTAGTTGCAGGCTAATTTAGGAATATCACAGTCACCATCCCTGCAATCCCCATCAATAACATTGGAGGACTACTTTAGTGACCTTTGTGTATTGTCATACCTTGAAAAAAGTGTCATTACATCCCTTTCCACGAGATGAACATTTCCTCTATTGACTATTCCCAGAACAGGCTCTCAAAAACACATGATTTTGGGTTGTCGTTGGTGGGTAGTTATGGCCTTGTGCCCATAGAGAAATTAGCACTGGGCCTTCTGCCCATTAGCACTCTGTCTCAGTGGATTTCTCATGCCAAACTTATTTTGGAATGTTTTTAAAATAGAAGCAAAGTTTCTATTCCCAATCACTTCGTGAGCGGAGTTAGCATGGTTTGTTTGAATAAATAACGTCGAAGACCTTCCTTTGGCTTCTTGTTTCCTACATTTGGGTAACCTCACAAAGGATAAGGCCTCCCTTTCACCTTATGAGCGATCTCAAACCACCTCATCCTTTCCTATAAATATATCCTTCTCACATAGTTGCAGCTTGCTGAAATCGTTGAATAACTGAACAATCTTACTATAGTTGGTGTGAGATAGAGCATAAAGGAATCCATTGTTGAGAGAGATTCTAGACCCATTGCTTTGCCAAGTCTAATACCCAACGAATGCTTGAGACTTGTTTGACTGGACCCGTCGAAGGAGGTTGTGACATCAAGGCTCTTTTGGTTGTAAACTTATTCTCTCTAATTATTAATACATGACTGATGTTTTGGTTATTGTTTTGTGTTTGATGTGTTTAATATTTTGCAATACATTTAGTTCTCCTTGACCAATTAAATAGTTATGAATGTGAATATGTTTTCTTATATTGTTTTTTTTCTCTGATCCTTGTGTATAAATCGAAGTATCATTGTTGAAGGACCATGACATGTAAATACGAAGACCAGGAGACTGCTACCATAGCTATGACCAGTACGTTGGAACAAAGGTAGGTCATCTATCCTGGCTAAGTTTCATTCATAAACTAGGAATCAAAGAATTAAAATGTCCCCTTGCTGCTAGACCCAGCCTATAGCTAGAGGGATCGCCTCTATCCGTAGAGGGTATTTACCTAAAGAACAACGGCCCCAAATAATGCTTTTGTAGTTGAAATGAAAAATGTCCCTATGGAAGCGATAAGTGAACCATGACTCTACTTTTTGTACATTTGTATGCTTTCTCTTCTTCAAGAAGATCCCTACACTTCAACCTCATGTGAA
The DNA here is from genome assembly GCA_034641835.2 of Pinus albicaulis. Classification (NCBI taxonomy): domain Eukaryota; kingdom Viridiplantae; phylum Streptophyta; class Pinopsida; order Pinales; family Pinaceae; genus Pinus; species Pinus albicaulis. The sequence goes on from CM076575.1 coordinate 675,262,593, forward strand.
AATATAGGATGGGGGCCCGCGAGAGCCCATGATGTGCCAATAGGGGTAGCTGCTGTAGAGAGGAGGAGGTGGGGGAGTCAGACGAGTGTTCTGACCTGATTTCTTCACACATTGGGACCAAATTTCATTGTAGACAATTATCCATAAAGTGGGATGAACTATCAGGGGGGCCCAAAATTTCCACTTTTTCCCGACCGAGCATGGAGACCAAAATGTAAGTGACAATCTGTTATATTTTATGATTCATTTAAATTTTTTAGAATAATGTATATAGTATTTATTCATTACTTTTGGTATGCAAATATAGCACTAGTGAAATTGACCAAGTATATGGGATGACTCGCAACACCAGGCGCTGCACAGTTTAACACAACTAGAGGAGCTGATAAGGAATATTTAGAGGAACTATTTGAGGATGTCCACTGCATATCCGAGCTATTGATGATTGTTTTATCAAAGCATGACTGTAATGATCTAGATGACTGCTACATTGAGGCATGTGTCGACCTACCCTCAACGTGGCAAGGGGTCATGCAACGCATGGTGATGGTCGGGCAAGGTATGTGGGATCTATAGACTAGAAGAGCTGAGCAATTGGCTTGGAACCCTCCAGATAGTTATTAGATTTAGGGACATGACGTGCCCCAATTTTTTAATTTTTTTAATATTCCATGGGCATGTCAGATGTATTATAGTACAAGACTCCAAAACATTTATGATTTTGTGGACACATATTATGAATATGCATCTTTTTATATATGACGAGTATATGGATCGTGATTTTTTTATGTTTATTGTCTTATGTTAAATGCAAGTGATAAATTCCAACCTGTAATATTGTTTTCAATGTTATCTACATAATTATTTTAGGCTCTAGGTACATGACTAAATGTAATGGTTTCGAATTCACGCACTAAGAGTTTCACTCATAAATATATTCTAAAAAGGACATGGTTATTCACACAATAAACTCCATTTAATTGCATGACAAGAAATAGGGAATATAAACAAACATGAAGATGAAGGATGTGATGGTCAAGGGAATTGACTAACAAACCTATCACTCCATCATATTTGGCCTCATTATTGGTGGCTGACCCAGTACATACATTGTTGGAAAGGACTAACGAATTTATGGGGGTAAAAATGACATAGGCTACCAAGGCTAGATTCCACGAGTAGCGACTTACTCCGTCGGCATAGACGATGCACGGTGTGGATGAGGGATCCATCTGAAAGGAGTAATAAGACAAAAAATGAGAAGCGGATGGAAAATGCAAGTAACCTGAATGCATGTAAGAAGAAAAACATGTATAGGGGATGCTATGGTTAAAATTTCTATGCCCCTTACACTTGTTAAATATATGGTCAATACACGATGTAGGGAAGCTTCCTGGGGGACAAGCTTTATTTAGGTAACAAAAGTCCATACATACACGAATGGTGCTTTTTTTGTCGAGAATGGGATAAGAATAGCCATCCTGCTTGAGATTATCCATTTTGGTTTTGAGAGTGTAATATTCCCAATTAGCCCAAGCCAATGGGAATATTCCATTTTTCCTTGTTTTGTTTTGCATTTCATGTTGATGAATAAAATGTAAAGGAGGACATGTAAAACTCCTGAAAATAACAAAATAAATCAATGCCGAATGTGAACATGGCTAAATATGGGCCATTTTATAAAACACACTTGAGTGTGAAAGAGTTTCATCACATGACCAAGTCAACCATGACCATATCCACAGCACAGTCTAGATGCATTGAACCTCCTTTAGGCACAAGGCAGTTCTAGATGGAGGTTCTGCATGTGAAAGTGGCTAAAATAATGAAGTAGTTTAGGGTTTGACAGGACTCCAATATTATAAAAGGAAGAGAAGAGTATCATGAAGAGGTTGTTGAAGATATTAATTTCTGAAGGAATTGTCTGCTGAGGCATTCCTCATTGGGGTTTTTCCTGTTTATGAATCTGACCTCCTTCATTGAGTAACTCTTGGAGGGGCCTTGTTTTTCTTGTCCACTATCAGGCTTGGGCCAAGCTTCACCTTAAAACCTACAGTGATGATCATGTTGAGGGTTGGGCTGTCCTTGTGAGTTGCAGCAAGTGGAAATACTAGATCTGCTCAGATCTAGATTATACTAGTGCCTTTTCTCAGTGAGTGTGTCTTTTAACCTCCTATATGAGCGAATTAGCTAATTGAGCTTCAGATCTATACTTTGGCATCAAGCCAAATAATTCTCAGAGCCTACAACATATTTTCTATCCCTGAACTGCATTATTTGCAAGGTTGCAATTGTAGGGTGTTTTGTCTACATTTCGGAGTAGAGATCTGCAGTGTTAGGATTCTTCCTCTCACTCTGGTGATCCATGGATTGGCCATCCAATCCATGTTTGTTTTATATCTGATCTACTGTTCCGTTATATGATTCAAAAATTTCTGAATATTTCTACAGATCTGTAACTCTAGATCTTAGATCTACTCTTTGTGCTTCATGTTTTGCACAAAACCCCAAGGGGAATGTATAGATGAGAATTTCTTGACACAGATCTGAATTATAGCTATATTTTTGTGTACAGATATTCTCTAGATATGAGTAACTAATAAACTACTACTTCATCCCATTAAAATAATGTTGTCAGGTTTATGCAGAGTTTTCTTGTGGTTGTAGCACCTCATTTCTGAGGATTTTTCTTGTATAGGCTCATTCTTTCTCTTGTACAACGTATGGTCTATAATGTAAATCTGATTTAATATTATACATATGATATTGAACCTCCATATCATCCTACTACTTTTCTTCAATGGATCTGCATTATTTTCTAAGCAGAATTGTTTATTGTTGTTGCAGTCCCTTTGGGGCATTTTTCAAGAAAACTAGGTGTGGGAGATCTATTTAACCCACCTAGAAGGATTTTTTTTTTATATCCTCTTGGATTTAGGACTTAGATACTCAAATATAAGGGATCCAAATTCTAGTTTCAAATCATGTAGCAGCCATTCCTGGAAAATGCGTTTTCCAGTCATGCCTTGCTAACAGTTCCCATTTTGGGATATTACAGTGGTATCAAAACAACTTTACTTGGCTCAGCCTGTGATATTCAAGCAGTATGGAATGTTCTCATGGGGAGGAGGATATCTGTAAGAGAAACTAGAGCAATCCCTTGTTGTTGGGGAAAAATAGGTTCACAGAACTTCTATCTCAAGCTCTGCAAGGTACCAGAAAAGACATCAGAGAAATGAGGAGGGAAGAGCAGGAAGATCCCTCAACAAGATCTACAAGATCTATACATGAGGAAAGTTCTAAATCCACATCTCATGGATATGTGTACTCAGCCATATCACCAAATATTCAACATTTTGTCAGTGATTTCTTCATGAAGAGGAAGCACTAGTAAATTTGGCCCAATTTCCGATGGCCACTTCATCGCTATTCCGACACATAGTGTCGCAAGAGTGAGAGTTTGAGGCCAGAAAAAATGTGGTCAACCTTAGAGTTTAAATTCCAACACTTCAATAAAGTGTCGGAATAGCGACACTATTTCCGATGTTTTCCAAATTGTCGCTCTTCCAATGTTTTCCAAACTGTCGCTCTTCCGACGTTTTCCAAACTGTCGCTCTTCTGAAGTTTTCCAAACCGTCGCTCTTTGGACGTTTACCAAATAGTCGCTCTTCCAAAATTTTCCAAACTGTCACTCTTCTGATGTTTCCAAAACCATCGCTCTTCCAACAATCCATATGCATTGGTCTTCTGACGTTTACACTCTTCCGACGATATAAACGCTTACGCTCTTCTGAAAATATAAACATCACTCTTCTGATGCTTGGAAACGTCGCTTTTCTGACGACACAGTAAAAATATTTTAAAAAAAGAAACATCGCTCTTTTGATGTTTGGAAATGTTGCTTTTCCAATGACACAGTAAAAATATTTTATGAAAAGGAACGTTGCTCTTCTGACGTTTGTAGCGTCGGTCTTCCAACGCTTATGAAACATTGGTCTTCCGACGCAAGGCTAAAAATATTTTTAAAAAAAATGAAATGTGATAGCACTCATGGAATGTGCCACTAATTATTGAATATGTATGCCACTCATCTGACCCTTATCTTCCCTTATATTTTTATCAATTCTCTTCCGTTTGATTCCAAAATGTTAATGCTCCTCTAACAGTCTTCGATGCCTTTAATATATGGATCATATTTCTATAGATGAAGCCCTTTTCAATGAGTGATAATATAATACTCACGTGCTCTCAAGGTGGCCTAAAATTGACCAGGTTTCTTAGGGCTACTGAGGCCCAAGTACTTTGATAGATTTGACCTTAAAAATAAATTTGAAGATATTCTTAAATGCCCTGAAAATTGATAGTGAAATTATACTACACAAATGTTTCCAATACAAAAAATATCTAATGAAACCATTATTTATAAAAAATAAGCATTGGAATACAAAGATACAACCATGAAAAAATATGGAGACAGTCCATAGGGACTCTGATTAACTTCAAAAGTATTTTATTTCAGTCCCTTGATTACTCATCCTTAGAGTAATATCATTATACCTCACTGAAGGATGTTTTAGGTGGCCTAATACAGCTGCAAATTGATGCAAACACTTACAAATAATGTGTTAAAATCTTCCATAAAATTGAAAATATGCAGTTGAATTTGGGTTGAAATTTTCCACAAGAATACTCAAATTTGAATTTAAATTTTAATTTTTGGAGCAAAAAAAAAACTAGTTTAGGAGGTAGACATAATTTCTAGATTTAATTAATTATTTTTCCCGTGACTATGACCTATTTTTCAAATTAAATTTTCTAAGAGGCCTATCATAATTTAATTTTTGATTGAACTAAAATGGCACTAGTAATAAACCAATCCATCAGTTGCTTGCAGAATCTTCTTTGGGGAATTTTGACCACAATTGGCGTTTCAACTTCAAGAATCAATATCTCCTCAACCAAGAGGACCCACGTTATGTGCCACCTACCATTAGAATCAAAATGGTAAGGAGAATCAAATGAATATGGTTATGGGAAAAAATTCATTAATATTCATGCTCAAATTCTTCAACAAGTGCAAGAAAATAAGATCAGGCCACTCCCAAACTTGGTTTTATTTGTTGCTGAAGAATCCAATTCTGAAATGATTAGAAGGTTCATACATACTGCCTAGAAAAATCTTCAGCTCCTATGGATTTCTTTAATAAGTATTTGGACTCCCATGACAGAATAGAAAACCCAAACAAAATATTCCTAATTGCCTCAACCTCTTGCTAGAATAAAACAACCCATTAGGGATGACTTCAAGCCTCTTCCTTCGCTGAGGATCTTACTATGGAATTTTTTCAGATAGAAAAATCATAATATAGTTGTGTGAAATGAGGATGGGGATGCCCTTATATACAATTTGACATTTTGGAGGCAAAATCAAAATTTGAATTTTCACCTAAACAAAATCATCACTTATAGTTTTTCCTTTTGAATAAACAAATATTTTCCTTGACCAAATTTGAAAACCTTTAGATAGATTTTGGTCCTCTAAAAAATAGGAAATCAATGGGATTATTATCTCCATCAACTGAGCATATCAAACTAAAATTTACCCCCTAGTTGCCAATTTTAACACAACTCCTATTCTAGCAAGAAAATTGGCAAGAAAAAAAAAAACCAAAATACACCTTCGTGTATGATATTCTTAGACAGTTGATCACCCAGAACCTCAAATAGCCTCAACCATGCCAATAGATGAAATACATAATATATTTTTTAAACATGTCTCTGTTGCATGTGAAATCCTGTACCTTAGCAAGCCTGACAACCAAGCTTGAAATAGATTTTCTCCAACAACATTCAAAAAGTAACTGATCATTAAAACGCATGCAACTCAAACCACCCAAAACAAACAAGAAAAAGGAAAACTTAACTTTTAATGGTTCAAAGGCTGGAATCTTCAATTATTTAAACTGATGGCCACTGAAAAGAACATTAAAAAAGAAAAAAATTATGTGACCCAGAGTTTCTCTCTCTCCCCGCCCTAGTAATCTGATGGTGTAGAGGCCATAATCTCTGAATCTAAACCTATAAATCCACTTAGGAAAGTATTAATAAATACATACAAATGAAATCACCCAATACATAAGAGAAATCTTAAACTAATATAGTTATTGCAAAGAACATTATAAAGACATAAAATGAACTAACCTTCTCTTTCTCTCCCCTACACCTTCCATACTCTAGTATCCTGATTGTACAGAGGTCGTAGGCTCTAATCTAACACCAAAAATATAATATCACCCAATACAAAAAATAAATCTTCAGTTATTGAAACTGAGATAGTCACTGAAACAAACATTATAGTATCAAAAAGTGAAGTAACCGAGATTTTGTATGACACATGGACATACAACCCTTCAAAATCCTGGAAATCTTGTTGTACACGTGTCATAAGCACTGATTCTAAAATAGCCTTAATGAAGCATTGACAAAAACATACAGATAGAATCACCCAATACAGGAAAGCCTTCCAAGACCCTGATAACCAAAATGGGTATAGACTCTAAAAATCTGCATATTATCATTTTATTAATGCTTCAAATGTATCACCAAAGGCAGTCCCAATAGAAAAAATTAAAAGCAGACCCATGACACAAGATCCTAAAAAAGAAGTTAAAACACCAACCAAAATTCTTCTTGTATTGAAGAATAAGAGTACCTTTTTTTGGAGTTGAGAGCAATGCAAAGATCCTCTCACTGTCCATGGTGCCAAGCTCCAGATCCATGAGCACGGCTGAGGGCACAAATCTCCCACAACTCACCTCATTGTAGTAAAAAATAACCCTTTGAAGCTATATATTTGAAGCGCCCTGATATCCCCTAGTAGGATCGATCCTGTGTTCTTCACAGACCACTTCCCAGAACTTGGAGCTGACCTAGTTGCCACATTGGCCCCCCTGAATGTGAAGGATCTCTCGCAATTTTTCCATCAACCAAACTCGAATTTGCATCATATCTGAACTGCCCCTCCAAACGGGATTTTTTATTTAGAACCTAATGCATCAGAGTAGAAGGAAATAAATCACTAGACTTCAACCAAATGGATCAGAGCATACCTGCAACGGGCACTTGGGATCAATTTCTTTACTTACCGCATCCTTCCTCCAAACCTGCGACAGTATGGCTGCATCCTTCATCCAAACCTGCAATAGTATGGTTGCATCCTTCCTCAAAACCGGTGATAGTATGGCTGCATCCTCCCTCCTTTGCTGAACAAACCATGCAACCAAAGGGAAATGAACGAGGGAAATTAAAAATTTTGATATTTGAAAATTTTTGACATTTTGAAATGAAACACGTGTTTTTTTAAGGCCACTCAAATTAATTTAAAAATATTTTTTTTTAATAGTTATAATAATTATTAGTTATTAAAATAAATTGTAAATAATTTAATGTTTGTTTATTTTGATTGTTTAAAAATATTTACAATCAAAAAAATAAAACATATCTTTTTGAGAAGCAATTAAAGTTATATGAGTAAATAATGGACTGCTTTTTTCATATAGTAATCCTTCTACCCTACTAAATCATCATGCTTTATTAAAAGTAGTTTTAAACTTTACACTATTAAATTATGTTGTATTTAGATATTTGGAGTTTTAATCTCTTTTTTTTATATATTTTTTCTTTATAATTTACTTATTGTTTTTTCCTTATTTTTAAGTATTAATTTAAAAGTGAAATTTACATTTTTTTTCTTTAATGATAGTAATCTATGTATTCATTCATTAAAATTAGATACATTTTCTATAATAAATAATAGTGTAGTCTAATTAATAGATGAAATGGTTTTTTTGATTGAAACCTGAAAATATCAACATTGTGATTTCTTATTGTTTATAATCAATTTTTGAATACATAAATGAATTAAACACCTTAAAAATCTCTTTAGAAATTAAAACTTAATAAATTAAATAATTTAAACTGGTTTGGGTAAATAAGTGGTATTGCTGATTATAAATAATTATTAATGAGATTAAATCTAAGACATTTATTTAAATTATTAATTATATAAAATTGTTGAATTTTTATGTCATAAACTAAGGATTGTGGTTGATTTTTTTATATAATTATATGATATTAAAGATGAATTATGGTAACTTAAAAATAAGTTTTATGTGGGTAAAAGGGAAGTAGTAATTTTATGGTATGAATGATATGCTCAGGTATCATATGATAGAAGAAAGCAGTTGGCAAAATTGAGATCAAAAGTAGTGGAGTTAGCCGAAAAGCAGCTTGCCCCAAAGATGGAGCTCTTAGCTTCAATAAAGTATTAGATAAGTTGCATGTTGTGCTCAATGAAGCAATCAATTTTGAAAATGACAAGAAAGTATTTCTGAAGATGAGGTTTTTGACTAGAAAGATATAACAACACAGAAATAATTACACTGTTGATACAATAATAATATAATCTGAAAACAACCTTCTCACATTCATGATCTGATTATATAGTGAATTAAATAGAAGTAAGAACCTGATAAGTAGCAAGTAAATGAACGATTTGGGGTCTGTTCAGAAAACCCTTATAGTAGCAATAACGCAAAAACACGCCCTAAACCCTCTATTGCGATTTTTTCCATCAAGAAACCCTTGAAGCAGAAAATAATAGTATAGATAATGATCTTCAGGATAAAAATCCCATAGACATGAAGAGTGTCATATGCCTTGTTCAAAAATTAGTTAATGAAACTGTGGATCTAAAAAATAACTCTAAAGAGAGATACCTCTATTTAAATAACTTACAAACCATATTGTAGAAAACAATTACTTCCTGAAAGCTAATTCGTCGAATTTGGAGGGCTTAGGGGATTGGGGGTTAGGGGTTAGGGGATTTAGGTGTATTTAGGGGTTAGGGGTCAAATAATGAGTTAGTAGTTAAGGGATTAGGGATTGGGGGCTTAGGAGGCCCAACCCAAATGCGTTTGGGAGGGTGCACTCAACTGAAACGACTCGACCCAAACGGTTTGGTCGAGCGCCCTCAAACGAAATGACATGGCGCGCCCAACCAAATGAAGGCACCAGGTAGAAAATGAAAAACAAGCTGCATGAACGTGCATAAGGCACCTGTGCGGTCACAACTTAGTAAATTTGAGACAGCCACCCTCTAATAGAACGACCCAATTCAAATGCATTTGGGCGGGCGCCCTCACACGACACGACACAGCACACATGACCGAATGAAGGCACAAGGGAGAAAATGAAAAAAGGGCCGCAAAAACATGCAAAAGGCACCTGTGCGATCACAACTTAGAAAATTTGATACGGCCACCCTAAAAAAAAATGACCCGACCCGACCCGAATGTGTTTGGGTGGTCACACTCATAATATGGCATGCCCAACCAAACAAAGGTGCAAGGGATCAAAAAGAAAATGGGCCGCAAAAACTTGCACAAGGAAACCATGCGGTCACAACTTAGAAAATTTGATACAGCCGCCCTCAAATGAAAGGACCCAGCCCAAATGAGTTTGGATGGCCACCCTCACACAGCGTGCCCGACCAAACGAAGGCACAAGGGGGGAAATGGAAAACGGGCTGCACGAACGTGCACAAGGCACACATGTGGTCACAACTTAGCAAATTTGATACGGCTGCCCTCAAATGAAACAACCTGACCCGAATGCATTTGGGCGAGTGCCCTCACATGGTGCGACATGACATGCATGACTGAACGAAAGCACAAGGGAGAAACTGACAAATGGGTCGCACGAACGTGTATAGGGCACCCTTGTGGTCACAACTTAGCATATTTGATATGAGTGCCCTCAACCGAAATGACCAGACCCAAATGCGTTTGGGCCGACGGGCGCCCTCAACCGAATCAACCCAATTCGAACTCGTTTGGGCAGGCGCCCTCAACCGAAATGACCCGACCCAAATGGGTTTGGGCAGGTGCCCTCAAATTAAATGGAAAACATGCCGCACGAATGTGCACAAGGCACCCATGTGATCACAACATAGAAAATGGGTTAGCGTAGGGGGTTAAATGGGTTAAGGTTGGGAAATATGGTTGAAGGGGTTAGGGGCTAAGGGTTTAGAGGTTTAGGGTTTATGGGGTTAAATGGGTTAGGTTTTTAGGGGTTTATGGGGTTAAATGGTTTACGGGTTAGTGGTTAAGGGTTTAGAGGTTTAGGGTTAGGGGTTAAATGGGTTCGGGGTTTAGAGGTTTATGGTTTAGGGGGTTAAATGGGTTATGGATTTGGAATTAGGGTTTAATGGGTTAGGGGTTAAGGGGTTATAGGTTTAGGGTTTAGGGGGTTAAATGGGTTAGGGGTTTAGGAGGTTAGGTGATTTAGCAGTTAATTATTTTAGGGGTTAGAATTTAGTGGCTAATGGGGTTAGGTTTTAGGGGATTATATGGGTTAGGGGTCGAGAATTAGGGTTTAAGGGGTTAGGGTTAAGGGTTTAATGGTTTAGGGTTTAAGGGGTTAGGGGTTAAGGGTTTATAGGTTTAGGTTTTAGGGGGTTAAATGGGTTAGGGGTTTACTAGGGGTTTAGGGGGTTAAATTCGTTAGGGGTTAAGGTTTTATGGGTTAGGGGTTAAGGGTTTAGAGTTTTATGGTTTATGGGTTAAATGAGTTAGGGGTTTAGAGGTTTAGGGGATTAAATGGGTTAGGGTTTAAGGGGTTATATGTTTATGGTTTAGGGGGTTAAATGGGCTAGGGGTTTAGGGGGTTAGGGGATTTAACAGTTAAGGATTTTATGGGTTAGAAGTTAGGGGCTAATGGGGTTAGGTTTTAGGGTGTTAGATGGCTTAGGGGTCGGGAATTATAGTTTAAGGGGTTAGGGTTAAGGGTTTAATGGTTTAGGTTTTAAGGGGTTTAGGGGGTTAAATGGGTTAGGGATTAATGGTTTAGGGGTTAGGGGTTAAGGGTTTAGAGGTTTATGGTTTAGGGGTTAAATGGGTTAGGGTTTTAGAGGTTTAGGGGGGTAAATGGGTTAGGGGTTAAGGGGTTATAGGTTTAGGGTTTAGGGGATTAAATTGGTTAGGGGTTTAGGGGGTTAGGGGATCTAACAGTTACGGATTTTAGGGGTTATAAGTTAGGAGCTAATGGGGTTAGATTTTAGGGGGTTTGATGGGTTAGGCGTTGGGAATTAGGGTTTAAGGTGTTAGGGTTAAGGGTTTATAGGTTTAGGGTTTAGGGGGTTAAATGGGTTAGGGGTTTACTAGGGGTTTAGGGGATTAAATGGGTTAGGGGTTAAGGGTTCAGAGGTTTATGGTTTAGGGGTTAAATGGGATAGGGGTTTAGAGGTTTATGGGGTTAAATGGGTTAGGGGTTGGGAATTAGTGTTTAAGGGGTTAGGGTTAATATGATAGTTTCATTTGTCTCTATTTGTGCACATTAGTTGCTTATTCTTTGTGTCTCAATGTAACAATTTTGTAATTATTGTTGCTAGTTTCCATGTCTTCTTTATTTATTAATTTATAGTATTTGTTATCCATTGCTTTACATTTATTGATGAAAATGTCTATTGCAATCAAACAAAATGTATGTTCAATCTCTAGTTTCAAACTTAGCCAGAGTGTTGTCACACAATTTAAGTCTGCAGAATGGCCATCTGATGAAGTCTTAATAACTAGACTTCACCTCATGACTACTGCAGAAAATCTTAATTTTGAGTGTCCCACATTCATGAGAAATTTGGTTGTTATACTCTTGCTCCACTTCACTATGTCCTGGAAATACCCTTGCTTACTGCAAAAAAATCCTAATGTTGTCGACCTTGTCCCTTATGAAGAGGCACTAGATTTTAAGGTGGTCACAATTTAGCATTTTTGATAGGACCACCCTCACATGACCCAACCCAACCAAACTCGACCCGCCTGAATGTGTTTCCTTATGTGGCCTCATGACATGACATGACCTGACCAAACCCGACCCGACCTGACCTGCCCAAACGTGTTTCCTTGGGTGCCCTCACAATATGGCACAACTCAACCCAACCCTTATAAATGTATTTCCTTGGGCGGCCTCACATGACAAGACGTGATCACCAGACCCAACCCAACCCGCCCAAATGCGTTTCCTTGAGCACCATCAATACATGACTCGACCCGACCCATACGAACGTGTTTCCTTGAGCGGCCTCACACAACACGACTCGACTAGACCCAAGTCGACCTGACCCGTACGGACATGTTTCCTTGGGTGGCCTCATAAGACACAACCCGACCACACCTAACTCGACACACCCAAATGCGTTTTCTTGGGTGGCCTCACATGGCATGACCTGACCCGACCTGAAAGTGATAGCTAAACAACCGAACGATGCCATAAGGGAGAAAACAGAAAACGGGACGTCGAACGTGCACAAGGCACCCGAACGGTCACAACCTAACAAAAATAATATGGGTGCCCTCGAATGAAACAATGCGACCCAAACACACTTGGTTCGACGCCCTCACACGGCGCGACACGACGCGCCCAACCGAATGATGCCATAAGGGAGTAAACGAAAAATAGGCTGCCAGAATGTACACAAGGTACCCAGGTAATAATAACTTAGCAAAACTGATACGCGTGCCCTTGAACGAAACAACCCAACCTAAACGTGCTTGGTCAGGTGCCCTCACACGGCATGACATGGCGCGCCCAACCGAACAATGCCATAAGGGAAAAAACGAAAAACAGTCCGCCCGAACATGCACAAGGCACCCAGGTGGTCACAACTTAACAAACTGATACGGGCACCCTTGACCGAAACGGCCCAGCCCAAACACACCCAGTTGGACAACCTCACACACTGCAACACGACAAACGATACCACACGCGAGCAAATGGAAAATGGACTGCTCGAACGTGCATAAGGCACCTAGGCGGTCACAACTTAGTAAAACTGATACGGGTGCCCTTGAATGAAACAGCCTGACCCAAACACACCTGGTCAGGTGACCACACATGTTGCGACACGGCGTGCCTGACCGAACGATGCCACAAGGGAGAAAATGGCAAACGGGCCACCCGAACGTGCACAAGGCACCTGGGTGGTCACAACTTAGCAAAACTAATACGGGGGCCCTCGAACGAAATGGCCCGACCCGAATGCGCCTGGTTGGATGACCTCACATGGCACAACACAACGTGCCTGAATTAACGATGCCACAAGGGAGAAAATTGCAAATGGGCCACCCGAACATGCAAAAGGCACTTGGACGGTCACAACTTAGCTGTAATGTTCCCAAATTTTCACATAGCAATTTGGAACATTAGATTTTGCTAATTTCACCAAGGAGAGGAATAAATGGGTAAGGGAGCCCATGAACAGTAAAAATATGAATAATTTTCACCTTAAAAAGGAAGGGGATCACTTCAGGAGCTGAAATTTACACTTACAAGTGTGAACATGGGAAAAATAGATGAGGACATACTCCATTTTGACTAAGTTAACATGCATTCTTGAGGAGGAAGAGATCACCTAAGAAAACCAGTTCAATGTGAACAAATATCAGCCTTAGACACATATGTAAACTAAATTTAAGATCCCTAGTGTGAAAAAAGGCATTGGAGGTGGATTAGTTGACCAAGTCAACAACGCAGCCACAAGAGGAGGGAAGCAAGCTTGGGCAGTGCAGTTTTGAAAGAGGAAGCTTCATGAAGAAGTCACCTCAACTTTGTGTGGGGTCCAAGGTGAGGAGGCTCACCAAAGATAAAAGGAAGGCATAGCATCAATGGGGATTCATTCATATATTCATATATTTTTGTCTAGAGACCATTTGCATACTTCAACTGTTTAGCCGGAGTTGCTGCACTGTTTAGTGCAAATAATTCCATCTCTCTTTCGATCATCTTGCTGAAGGGATCAAGAGGGAAATATTAGAGCTTAATTTCTATATTTTTCTTGAGGCCATTCATCTACATTCATCTACAGTGCAGTCATCTTCAGAAAACTACATCCTTTATGCAGGGGCAGTAGGAGGAAAATTGAACCCTTTGATTTTGTGCTAGTCTTTGAGGAGGAGGTGCTTATTTCCCTCTGGAAGTTTGTTAGAGAGGAATTTGGCCATATTTCTGTATTATTCAGCTCTGATATGTTATATTCAGTCATTTTTAATGTATATTTGCTATAGACTACATTATTTTCTACAGTCCTACCTTGTACATGCATTTTGTCGGAAATCTTGCCAGGAGGCTTGTTTCTACTGTATAAGTGATTAAACCTCCATTTTTTTGTTGTGTGATTAATATAATTTGTATATTAGACCTCTTTCTTCATTTTCTGTATAAACCCTCATGGGAATGACGCTCTCACTGTATTCATAATTTTCTGTTTAGTAAAGTCATGGCAAATCAGTGTTTTCTAGCCTAGTCGGGAAAGGAGGAGTTGTTTAATATAGCTAGAAGCATTATTTTGTGCTGAAATTTGGATCATAGGCACCTCTTGACCTGAGCTATAATATCTAACCATTTACCCTACTTATTTATACGCTCATTTCTGAAAATAACCTTTTTAGGGCAGAAACTCCCCTTTTTCCCCACTTTCCGGATCATGAAATGAAATACGAGTTGCTGTTGCAACTAAAAATTATTATTATGTGTTTATTACATATATTTTAAGCTTATTAATCATAACAAGACCATTATACAGCTTATTCATTGCAGAATTTTAGATTTGGAACATTACAGTGGTATTAGAGAAAGATCTTTGCCTCATCCTGTGGCTTCAAGCCAAAATGTTGAATCCCTGAAGGAGGAATACTTCAAGATCTATAGAAATATTCTGTAGATGGCCAGGTAGCCTTTGGATCTCATCCTTTTTTTAAAGGTGACATATCAAGTAAATGCCCCTGCAGTCAATCTCTGGAATAGAAATTTTGATATTCCTAAAAAGGGGACTCAATCTATAAGAGGAGAAAAGAGGAAAATAAGAGATAAAAATGATGGAGAGGATGGGCTTACTATCATCCATTTTCACATCCAAGAAGAACGGAGCAGAGAAATGCACTAAAACTCCAAAAGGGTTTCAAGGAGGAGAGAGCTGCAGTGAAACCTCTAGGTTTCAAGAGGCAGAAAGAGATGCATGCACTTCCTATTCTCATAGAGCAGGTGAAGAGAAAGGAGACCACTTATAACATGAAATCCTAAGTGGATATTTGGTATAATACAAGTGCCGACGTAGGGCTTTCAAAAAGACCCTAGATTTTCCTCAGTTTATTCAACTGAGAGAAGAGGAAAGACCCTGCAGCCAAAGGGAAATTAAAGGAAATAGATTTTTATTGTAAAAATTTTATGGTTCAACTACAAAAAGAGCTTGGGCAAGAAAGCTTGAGGAATTCTTCATACTTCATCCAGTGGAAGAGAGGGAGGCAACAGCAGTTGTAGCGCTGCACTTGGAGGGTGAAGCCAATGCTTGGTGGTGCAGTCACTTAAACCACACAAGGTTGACTTATTTTTCTAATTTCACTCAAGAGCTGATCAAAACCATTGATGAGGAAATATCAGAGGAGAGAAGACCCACACCACCATGGGAGGAGGCAAGAACCGGCGCTACCATAGCCTTGACAGAGCAGCCTTCTACACCAGTAGTTGGATCAGCCAACATATTGAAGAGAGGACCTCTTGTAGCCATAGGATATGTCCCAAAGGCTCACAAAGGTATGAATGAGTTTTCATGTCTTAACATTTCAGAAAATTTTATGGAAAGGGTTGGAGATTTGTTTACATATGGCCCAGGATCAAATGATATTGCTGAGATAAAACAGTTGGATTGCACTGCGCTGTGCAAGCTTGAAGGGTTTAAGGGAGATTTGAACCCTTGGCCTCATGTATCATTGTTGAGTTTCCCTCAACCCTTGAGGTTGAAGTTTGATCTTTTGGAGGGATTCATGAACCTTGAGATGGAGTATGAGGTAGCAACTTTACCCTGGAGGATGGTTACAGTGCTGTCAAGAGGTAGAAGCAAGGAGGCTTTGCTTTTAGCCCCTTTGGATCCTTATGGGTCCAAGATAATCATTGATGAGAGAAATTTTCTTGGAGGTCTCCAAGGAGGTTCATTTAAGTTATTGATCAGTAGTTGTCATTGATGTCAACCCAAACAGCACTAGGGGCTAACCGAATATTGCATGGGAATTTTAACCTACCAAATTAATATATTATGGGTCAATAATTATTTTGATGGTTTCTACTTATCGAGATGTTTCCGCTGATATATGGCACGCCATGTAATTCTTCACGGTTTGAGAGATATTCATGTTTGAAGTCTGTACCCCCAGTTAGTGGGCTAAAACCCCATGGGGTTGGGGCATGGGTCATTGAAAAGTCATAATTAATATTTTTTAAGCTCGTAAAATCCCTCCCACGTTCACTTGTTTAAGCCCCTCTCAACCTAAGCATTTATATAAATTGTGATCCTCAGTTCCTCCTTATGCAAGGGATTTCGCCATCTGAAATAGGTCATTATGGCATTTGTGCTCTAAATTTTTTGCTATGAAGGTTCAGAAGCTGAAATTTTTATGAGCCAAAGCCGAAATCCTGAGGAATTTTTTATAAAAATTTCAGATCAAGGTGTGAAACATTTTTGGAGATATGATCTGTGGAAGTCAGGGTTTTGGTAGGCTACTGAAATTCATCTCAGAGAAGTGACCTTGGTAAATGCATCATAACTCTCTCCCTGAGTATCAGATTGGAACTCCATAAAAAGTGGTGGATAGTGGACAGTCTTTAATTTTCCCTAGATAAATTTAAGAGCCAAATTAAGAAAAAGTGACACGTGGCACATCGTATAAGTGCGCTCTGCTAAAACAATCCATAATTAGGACATTGTGAGAGATTGGGTATAAATCTCTCTTGAAGAATCCAAATTGGGTCAAAAATATGGCATTGGAAAGAAGAATTAGAGGACTAATATAGGAACGAAAATTAGATATTGAGGATCAGATATAACAACGATACACCAGATTCAATATCGAGCTCCTAGAAGGCAAGAAAAGCTAGATCATGTGTTTTCAAGGGTTGCAAAGGACTAGACTTTCTATGGTAGCAAAGAAAAGAAAGGTGCAGCAGAGGGTAGCATGACAAGAGTAGTAACCAAGGTGCATAACAACAGCAATAAGTTCATCATATGAAGTCTTAAAGTGGGCAGCACTGCATACAATGATTGTAAAGGTATCATTGTACTTAGTCATTGTAAATACATTATTGTACAAATTGTACTAGTGTCTATCTGCCAAGGGTTAAAGAGGCAGTGTTGGGAGGTCTAGGATCATCATTAGGTGGTTGTGTCAAAGTTGGGGTTATGTTCTAGTATATCTTCTTCTTCTGCATCATTCTATATCATTGTAAAGTGGACCATTTTCCCTGGTACGAGAGTCCATTCTTCTTTTATTCTTCTATAGGGTAGTAGGGTGGTGCTAGGGTGAGTTGTAGCTCATTGGGTGTTGGGGAATCTATTCAGTTAAATACTGAAGAATCTCGAGCATTGGAGCGTCCATCCAGTGGGAGCTGGAGAAAAATTCTTTTAGAGATTCTAGGAAGTTGGAGCTTTATTTTCAAATGGATTTGAATATTAAAGAATTATTATAAAATCATTAGGTGGTTTTTGTCCTGGAGTGGGTTTCCACCTTAAAAATTGTGTGCATTGTGTTCCTCTTGTTTGCTGCTATCATTGTACAAACACTGATAATAATTGAAAATTAAAATATGCTCTAATTGAAAGGAATACTAATTCACCCCCCCCCCCCACCCTCGCCCCCTCAGTATTTCCAACAATTGGTATCAGAGCTTGGTTCCTTCAATAGCAGTTTAACAGCTGGAAGGAGGTCATGGAGCATACCAAGAATGGTGTATCTCTATTCAATGAAAATCATTATGCACTCTAGAAAGGAAGAATGGAGGTCCATCTCTTGGCGCAAGGTTACGAAGTATGGGACACCATTCAAAACGGATTTACATCAACCACGGATGAACAAGGTAAGAAGAATTTGGTAAATGATGCAAAAGAAAAGAATATTATTATGAGTGGACATATTTAATCTTCTTATCATAAGGTGTTGGGCTGTAAAACTTCCAAAAATGTATGGGACAAGCTTGAGAATTTATATGCAGGTGACTCAAATGTCAAAGAAGAAAAACTTCAAATCTATAGAGAAAAATTTGAGCAACTCATAATAAAAGAAGATTGCAACATTGCTACATACTTCCAATACGTTGATGAAATAACCAATACTCTGGAAGGATTGGGAGAGAAAATTGATGAGAAGACTATTATATGGAAGATTCTTAGAACATTACTAGGGAGACTCAACCCAAAGGTATCAGTCTTAGAATATAGTGCAAATCTGGACAAAATCAACAAGGAAGAATTACATGGAGTTCTCATAGCATATGAAATGATACTTGATGAAGAAAAGGGTACTTAAAATCTAGAAACTACATTTGTTGCATATAAGCAAACCAATAAGGACAAACAACCTTCAATTGAAATGGTATGCACCTGCAAGTGTGAAGAAAAGGGAGATAATGGAGAAGGTCTTTCAGATGAGGAATATGCTTACTTTACGAGAAAACTAAAACGTGGTAAGGGAAAATTCAAAGGTAAACTTCCATTGATATTTTTCGGTTGTGGTGAGGTTGGGCATTTCATAGCAAAATGTCGAAACAAAAGTGATGGAAACTCAAAAGGAAAAAAAGGCTTTAATAAATTCAACAAGCAAGGAAGAAAGAAAGGATCCAAAAGAAAATTTCTCTCTAAAGAAGATAGCTCATCATCCGATGAAGAAAGTGACAACAAAGAAGAAGCCAATGAGAAAGTATTTTTTATGGCCAAGTATAATAAACAAGAAGTATCAAACAATGAAGAAGAGGGGTTGACCATAGAAGAATTTTATGAGGAGACAATAAAGCTTATAAAAGAGCTCAATGCTGAGAATATTTGTTCCAATACTCTTGAAGAACAAGTTCAAGGTCTCAAAATTGAGGTTGAAGAACACAAATATATTGAAGAGTCACTTCAAAAGAAGTTGGAAGAAAGCA
This sequence comes from Pinus albicaulis, assembly GCA_034641835.2. Classification (NCBI taxonomy): domain Eukaryota; kingdom Viridiplantae; phylum Streptophyta; class Pinopsida; order Pinales; family Pinaceae; genus Pinus; species Pinus albicaulis. The sequence continues at coordinate 675,281,613 of CM076575.1, forward strand.
ACCAAGGAAGGGAAGCATTAGAAGCTGAAGTAGTCTTGTTGCATAAGGAAGTGAAGAAGGGAAAAACTATCCAAAACTATGCCAACAGATCAAGGGCATTGGAAGAAATCATCAACAATCAATGATTGTACAATGACAGAACTAGCCTCGGTTACAAAGAAGAAGAAGTAGGACCTTCTACAACAAAATACAATGAACCTATGAGATCTGACATACATGTAGACTTCACTAGACAAGATTCGCAAGCACATCCTTGGAAGACGATTCCTCGACGAAGATTTTCATCTAGGTAATAACATATTTTTCATGGCTATTGTTATTCATGTGGAAAATTTGGTCATAAAGCTGTAGAATGTTGCACGCGCCCTAGGAACCAATACAATTCCAAGATATTTTTCAAACATGAACCTCCCAGGGCTCAACGAAACATCAATAGATTTGAACATTTAAGAAATAATATGGAATGTTACAAATGTCAGAACTTTGGATACATAACCAAAGACTGGAGACTTGAAAATCCTCCAAAAGAATCTTCGAAGCCACAGAATGAGCAAACATGGAAGAAGAAGAAGACTGATAATTGTGCTCTCGCTCTCAAGGCTCAAGAAAATAAAGATGTTTGATATGTTGACAATAGTTTATCAACGTATATGACTGGAGATAGAAGGAAATTTTGTATCTCTGAAAAGGAAGAATGATGGAACCATATCCTTTGGAAATAATGGATCTTCAAATGTTATAGGATCAGGTACCATCACTCTTGGAAGCAAAGATTTTATATCCAAGAATGTTCTATTGGTCGAAAATGTGAATCACAATCTTCTTAGTGTTGGAAAAATGTGTGATCAAGGACACACAATGCTATTCAACTCCACAAAATGTGAAATCAGGAAAGGCAGGTATGGTAAAATTGTTGCTACAACAAGTCGAGCTCTAAATGACATATATGTTTTAGATGAAGCAACTAAAGCATGTCTACTAGCTAAAGAATATGAAAGTTAATTATGGAACAAACGAATGGGTCATATAAACTTTGAAAATCTTGTTAGGATAAGAAAAAAGAAAGCAGTACGAGAGATGCCGAAAATCTCGAAACCCTCCAACAAACTATGTGAGGCATGTTGGCATGGCAAGCAGAAAAAAGTCCAATTTAAAACAAAATAACACTTTGCATCACATCCGTTGGAATTGATACATACTGATCTATGTGGTCCTGTGAGAAGAAAAGGCTTAGAGGGAGAATTATATTTCATGTTAATGATATATGACTATACCAGGATGACAACCATTAGTTTCGTAAAGAAAAAATATGAAGCATTTGAGTGATTTACGATCTACAAGGAGTTGGTTGAAAATGAAAGTAATTTGAAAATAAATTTTTTAAGATCAGATAATGGTGGAGAATTCACTTCCAAATTATCTCAGCATTACTGTGACAAAAATGGAATAAAAAGGCAATTTTCAATAGCGCGAACACCTCAGTAAAATGGAGTTTCTAAAAGAAAGAACAGAACCGTACAGGAAATGGATAGAACAATGTTGAAGGACTCAAAATTGGATGAAAAAATCTGGGTTCAAGCAGTTGATATGGAAGTCTTCATTATCAACCGAAGTCTTCTCAGAAATAATTGCAACAATACTCCATATGAATTATAGAAAGGAAAACCATCTAATGTAAAATATTTCAGAATCTTCAGAAGAAAATGTTATATCAAAAGAGAATATCAAAATTTGGGTAAGTTTGAATCATGTGTTGATGAAGGTATCTTTGTGGGTTTTTCACGCAAAAGAAAGGCCTATAAATGCTATAATCTAAGACGAAAATAGATAGTGGAGAGCATAAATGTTACATTTGACTAAGATGGTGTTCTAGCGAGTAATGATGAGGGTCTAGAATCTTTGAAACTTGAGACAAAGGCTAAAAAAGACACAAATAAAATTGTAGAATAAGAAGCAACTATCAACGAGGAAGAAGTAAACAATGATCATCAAGATATACCAAAACAACAACAAGAAACTCCTCTAAGGGGAACAAAAGAGTGGATTCAAAATAACCATCCATCAATTCAAATCATTGGTGACATAAATGAAGGTCGACAGCTTCGTTCATCACAACAAGCCCACGTTGCTTTTCTAGCAACCTTTGACCCTAGTAGTTTTAAGGAAGCCAGCTAGAATGAACATTGGGTAGTAGCCA
>CM076575.1:677136932-677290814 GCA_034641835.2 Pinus albicaulis
TGAAATAGCAAGAGTGAAAAGAGATTTTCTTAGCCTTAGATGGCAATTAAATAATACTAATACCTTTGAGCCCAACAATTTAGCTAGCCAAATTAGCTAGCTATGCTCTGAAGTCAACCTTTAACACCAATAATTTAACACTCCATCTATAATTCATAATTGTGTTTCTAGAAGTCTTGTTAACTGATTATAACAACCCTTCAACAAAATTTAACACTCTATAACTTTAGCATTGATACTTTAACTTTTTAAAATTGAAACTTTACAATATTCTTCCTCAAAACCATCAAAACTCAGTATTTTTAACCATATTTTAATATAATAATATCAAAAAACTATAACGGAAACATTATTTGCAATAAACACTAAAAATTACATAAAAACATCAAACCATGATTTTCTAATCACATACAAACCAGCACCCAAAACTTAATGAACTCCAATCAATCTAATGTACGATGGTGGCCACTATAACCCATGTTCCCACTTCTCTTGAATCACACCTCGGGATGGACAATGAAATTTTATTTTAAAACGTTTAATAAATTAAATATTTTCAAAAGCTCTCATAATTTTTTTTTTGGTTTTTTTTGTTAAGTTCTGTGTTGCTATATTTTTTAGCTTGTCACCTCTTCCTAGTTGAAGGTACAACCACCCCATGACCTTCGATTCTGAGTTGCCTTGGTGACGATGATCCTAGATAGCTTTTCTAAGGAGGCTCATCCTTAATAAGCTATGCTAACAAGACTTCGCTCTTACTAACTTTATTATAACTTTGCAATTAAATTATTATTATTATTATTATTAATCATTATTTAATATTTTAACCAGTTTTAATTAAATTCAAAATAATTGTTTTAAAAATATACATTTAAAACATCAAATTTTCAAATAATCACATCATAAAATATTTAAACTAGGAAATAAAACATATAATTTAAAAACATTCCTTTCTATTAATCTTATTCTTTGGTATTTATCTATTTGAATATTAATATCAATTGATTCACAAATTAGAGAAGAGCTTCAATATAAATAAATATTAGATGGATGTCATGCTCATTAATCAGTCTATTTATGTCCCCCTTGGTCATGCAACCTCACTGTTTCATCACGGAAGATCTAAGCTGCAAACGAAAGAACATAGCAGGATGTTGAAAAGGCAACAGAAGGCCTGCTTCAAGCCGAATATGGAGATTAAGGAGGTTTATATGGAACACGATGACTTATGGAGCCAAGTCATTAGTCTACAAAAACGTGTGCTCATTGGAAGGTGGATCTTCGCTAATGGTTTGGAGATCAACATGGCGGAATGGACAAAGATTTCTTGGGGGCCGATTGTCGGATACACGCTGAAGGTAAGTTGACTGCTTAATTTTTGGTACAACATACATTTTCTTGATGAAAAGGATATCAATATCATCATTAACAAGCCATGGATAAGAGGCAAGTCTTACCTTCAGCTCCTCCCCTGGTACCTGGGTTTCAATCCTATCTTGGAGGCTCCTGTTAACAAAACATTGTGGGTGAAGTTTCCTGGATTGCCTCTTGAGTACTGGATCATTAAATCTCTTCGCTCTATTGGTGATTCAATTAGTAGTACATGTTATATCGACCCTGCCATTGTCGGTGCTAGTGACAAGCGCATAGCTTGGGTACTGGTGGAGGTTAGTTTTCATGGCGGTCTACCGTTGGAGATTGATTTGATATGGGATGGTAGGAGACACCTCCAGCGGATTGATTACTGTGGGGTACCTTTTCTGTGCCTATTATGCCACCAGACTGGGCACCTGAGGCAAAATTTTCCGACAAGGTTCAGGCAAAATCATTTATGTGGAGAGGATCCCTCATAGCTGGAACAACGGGCTCAAAAAAAAATGCCATTGGAGTCTCCCCCATTAGGTAACACTCCGACAAATATTCCTCAAGCTGTAAAAGATTAGTCTCATAATAATGGCGTTCCAAATTCTAATCATACCACCTTGCCCTCTATTCCTGGTCACCATAATCTTTTCTATGACTCTTCCAAATATGCCTGAGAGGACTCTCCTCTTTATACGAACGATGCCCAACAACCCCTCTCAGATGGGTTGAATACTGTTATTCCCCCTGCCCCCTAATATAACCCTGTGGTATCGCAGAATATCTTGACTATTTCGGTCCCCGAGAAAGGACCTTCGTCGGATCCTCCTCCTTCTTTTCCTTCCAATTTGGACCCTGGATACATCTCTCCATCCATGCCTCCTCTTGAAGAGGCATCGCCCCCTCCAACCTTATCATCCCCTCCAGTCATGTCCCCTTCGAACTGAAATGGTGAAGTTGAATCACCTCGTAACATTATTCGCTCTGACATAGAGGCCCTTATGTATGACCCTTTTCTAGACTTAGCTGCCTTAACAGTTTTTGATCAGGGTCCTATTAATTCTGGACCCGATGTATAAATTTCTCTCTCCTCTGCAAAGAATATCACAGTTGGAAAGAAAAATGTTGCTGGATCTAGGAGTTTTCGGGGATGGGTCAAATCCCGAACCATTCTCGGAGATGAAGTACTTGACCTCATGAAGGTCCCAATTGCCTCTACGGATGAACATCGGGAACTTAGAGCTTTTGGCCCACTGGATGACCCTCGATGAATATAATCCTTTCCATCAATATTAGGGGTATAGGAGACCCCTTTAAGTTGTTGCACCTATGGGTTGATCAAAAAGAAAAGACCAGATATTGTTTTGTTACAGGAAATTCTTTGTGACAGGGAGAAGGCTATTTCAATGGTTTTAAAAATGTGTAATGGATGGTCTGCATCTGGTGTCAGTGCAATTGGTCAGGCCGAGGGTTTGATTGCATTTTGGGACCTTGATCATTTCAAATTACAGGCATACAGTTTTATTGGTGGCATGATATTGACCGGGAACATAAGGGGGTTTCAGGACACTTTCAATATTGTTAATCTTTATGCACCCTGTTAGGGTCGAACTTCTTTCTGGGATAAGATCAACTCATTTGGTATTCTGTAGCTCCAGAATTTGATGGTGCTGGGAGATTTTAATGTGACACTATATGATGATGAAGCATGGGGCTAGAGATCTCGAAAAGACCCGATGGCGCAACATGTACGTAACATTATGGATGCAGCCCAGCTTTGGGACATCAGACTGACTCCCATTGCGCCCACATGGACAAACAGAAGATCTGGCACTGAATTTATTGTAAAACGCCTGGATTGGGTGGTCATTATTGGTGGTATATTTTATGAATTGGGTCAGCTATCTTCGGGAATTTTGGTTTCCAAGTTGTCTAATCATATGTCGATTTATCTTACTTGGGATTTTGCAAAGCATCCCCACAGCATCCCTTTTAAATTTAATAGGGAATGGCTACAGGATCCGTCTTATGATCGGATAGTGAGGGATAATTGGAAAGATGAATCTTCTATCATGGCCTCGGGAGGTTGGGTGGGCTTCCATTCAAAGCTTCAAAAGATAAAAAGTCTCACCAAATCATGGGAAATAGAAAAAAAGCGGGCTCTCAGAGAAGAATTATCTAATATAAACTCGGAGCTGGAAGGTTTACAAGAGGGACTCTCGTCTCAAGCCCCAAATTTTGAGACTTACAATAAAATGGAGCAGTTGTAGAGCCGAAAGATTGAAATTCTAAAGTTGGAAGAACTAACATGGAAACTCAATAGTAGAATTAATTGGTTGTAGGAGGGCAATTTAAATACTAAATTCTTCCATCAATCAGCTAATGAAAGCAGGAACTGCAATGCCATATGGGCTATCAAAAAGTAGGATGGGGAGATCATATATGATGAAGACGACATTCGGAAAGAGGCCTTCTCTCATTTATCTGAGTTGTACCATGTAGATCATGATAGCCAGATGTGGATATTGAAATACATCAGACATAGGGTCGATGAAAAATACATGAGAAGCATTGATGCTATTATTACAAAAGATGAAGTGTCTACCACCATCAAGTCTTTTTCCCAAGACAAATGCCTGGGCTCGAATGGGTGGTCGGCTAAATTCTTCAAGCATTTCTTGGATATCATGATCAATGAAATGACAGCAATAGTCGAACAGGGGTGGATTTTGGGTTATGTCCCCTCTAATATGAATTCAACCTTCATTTCCCTGATACCAAAGGTATCAGATCCCTTGCTATTCTCTGATTACCAGCCCATTACGCTATGCAACCTGATATATAAAATAACCTCTAAAATTATCACCAATAGAATTAAATATTTTCTGGTAAGGATTATTGCTTAGGAACAATATGGCTTTTTGTGGGGGAGATCTATTCATGACGCTATCACCATTGCTCAAGAAGCTTTGCATTCTATGCATACAGGTAAAAAGGAGGGCATTATTATGAAAATTGATTTGCTTAAAGCATATGATCAGGCTGAATGGTCTTTCATCTGACTGTTACTGTTGAAATTTGGTTTCTCTACTGGAGCTATCAGATGGATCATGGGCTTTATAATATCGGTTAAATATGCTATTCTAATTAATGGAAACCTACTGACTTCTTTGGTGCTGAGAGAGGTCTTCGACAAGGGTGCGCGATATGTCCCCTAATTTTTATTCTAATTATGGATAGTTTCAGCTGCCTGATCAATATGGCATGACAAGCTGGATATATATCTAGCTATCCATTCTCTAAATCTGTAAGTGTTACCCACTCTATGTTTGTTGATGATTTTCTTCTGTTCAGGAGAATCTAAAGGAACCATTGGTTTTATATGCATTATCTTCTCATAAGGTTCTCTGCAGCTTCTAGTCTTTGTATCAACAAAGGGAAATCCTTTATCATCCATGGAGATGGGGATGAGGAAGAAATTTCCTTTATTGATGATCTTCCTGGAGTCACAAAAAAGAAGGCATCTAAAGGTTTTACCTACCTTGGCTATAGGCTAAAACCTAATGGTTACAGGAATTTGGATTTGTCTTGGCTTGTGGATAAGTTCAGGCATAAAATCCATAATTGGAAGCATAAATGGATTTCTCTGGGTGGTAGATATATCATTATACAGGCAGTTCTTTCTCAAATAATGGTGTATTGGGGGCACCTATTCTACATCCCTCAAGGCATTGTGTCTCAAATTAATTCGCTGATCTCTCGGTTCTTATGGGAAGGTAATGTTATCAATAAGAAATTCCTCCTGTGTTGCTTAGATATTATTACATGCCTGAAGCCCCTGGGGGGGATGGTGTTTGATAAAAGTGAGGGCTTTCAATAAGGCCCTCCTTCTCAAATCTTTTTGAAGGGAAATACATTGTCAGGGCATATGGGCAAAATTCATTGCTTCTAAATACCTGCTGCGAGACCCCCTCAGATTCATTTATTGTAGACAGGACTTTTCTCCCAGCTCTAAATCAGCGATATGGAACAGTTTCTTGAAGGTTCGAAATATATTGGCAAGAGGTATTATATGGGCTTTTGGTGATGATCGGAATATTTTAATTCATGTGGATAAATTCTATGGTATGGATCATATTCCTTCCCTCAGCTGCAGCAAGGCACAACCCTTCTCATCGAGGGGTATTTTGTACTTCTCTCAGGTTATATCTCATTGGCAACTCAATGCTCTCATTTTTAAGATGGCTGAACAATTAAACCTACAGGGACCCGCTGTGCTTGAATGAAACGATCTCCGGGTTGTTTACCAAAAGGTTGGGCTTGCCAAAAATAGGGATGATGCTGTTTTAATTTGGGCCAGAAAGACTAATGAAGGCACACCAATCATTAAAAATACATATAAGGATATCCACAGTGCTGAGATTATTGACCACATCCAGTTTGGGTTTGAAACCTTTTGGAGAAGGAAAATCCCAACCAAAATCTTACTTTTTTGCTGGCTGGTTTGGAGAAGTAAAATTCTGTCTTGGGAGGGCCTTATGAAGTGGGATGTATAGGGACCCAGCAGATGTGCATTCTGCCTTAACGATTTCGAATCAAACATTCACCTATTTTTCTCTTGTCCTGCTATTATATCCCTATGGGTGCTATTCAACAAGCCCATCCTAAAGGATGATTGGGTTCCCTCTGACTTCCTTGAGTCGGCACATAGATGGGACAGGGTGCTTGGGCATTTTCAGTCTTTACCTTTCTTCCTCATATGGGAAGCTTGGAAATCCAGGAACAAACACATTTTTGAAGGAACTCTAATAAACATGCAGCAGATATTTTGTTCCATCATGTTCTGGATCAATGATCGGAAATAGGTTTCTCCACCCATTCGGGATGAATCTAGAAGGATTCGTCCTCACCTGATTTCACTGCCTGCTATGTTTTTTGATGGTACTTGTCAAGAGGGCGTCATGGGCTGTGGGGTGTGGCTGAAATTTTCGAAATCCGTGTCATTCCAGGTCTGCTAAAATAGGGGCCATGGATCCAACAATCTGGCTGAACTTCTGGCCCTGTGGTGTGGGTTGTTTACTACTTTCATTTTGAGATTTCATCCGATTTTTATCTTTGGTGACTCAAAGCTAATCATCGACTTTTTATGGGCCATTCCACTATCTCATCCTTTTCAACCAATGGATGGTACATGAGGGCTGTTTATTTATGGAGAAAATTGAGATCGCCTCCTCTCAAGCACATTCATAGGGAGAATAATACCAGAGCTGATCACTTATCCAAGAAGGGGTTGAGCATGGAATATGGTATGCTGAAGGTTGAACAGGTCATAAACAATTGTTTGGTTTGGCAAAAGGATTTTCTGGTTCCCTAACTGTGGCTTTGGGGAGGCCGTGGGTCTCGGTATCAATTTTTTTTTTGTTTTTTTCGGCTCATATTGCTTATATGGTTTCCTTCATACCAATGCATTTCACTTTTTTTTTTCTTTTGGTCTCTCCTTTTTGTTAAGCAAGTCCGGATGCCTTAATATGTTTTCATATCTGATCTATCCGACAGGTCTTTGGGATATCATGACTACTCTCTCTAGATAGTGCGGCTGATGGATTCTATATTGTTTGGCCTCCTCTCTTCACAAACTTGATCAAGCGAGCCTGCTGTATTGGTCACTTTCAAGCGAGCCTGTTCCTGTTCTTATCATCAACAATCCTACCCCTCACTAGGTAAGCCTTTCTTACATGAATTTTAACAAGATAAAGCACTCCTTTCGGGTTCAACAATGAAGAGTTTGTACCTGATTTAGATCATCTATCCTCTGATGGTGCCCTTTTATATAAACCTGCCCATCCTGCTCGTCAGGTTTTCTAATGTGCCATATTGACTATCTAGGCTCTGTATTTAAAACAAGGAGCTGATATATCTTTTTCCAACATCCTTCGGATGGCAATTTGGTCTTTTGAATATACTGTCTATAAATGTACTGTTTTATATTTCTATATAATTCAGCTGTTTTTTTCTTCTGAAAAAAATAATATAAATAAATATTAATAAAAGTTAATTATAAATATTAGTAATAATGATTTAGAATATATATATATATAATTTTTATCATTATAATACCAATAATGGTAAGCTAGGTGTGAGTAATATGTACAGAAACTGTTGCGCGGAGAGAGGATGGCGAGTTTATTGAATATCCACTGAGCGACTCGCCGCAGTGTTTCCTTCTCAGACCCGTGTGTCCTTCAACATCTGCCCATGTGTCTTCCAGTGTGCATGAAAATTGGAGCACTCTCCAACTTCCTCGCATAAATGTAGCTGAGTATTACTGATTTCATTTGCATGTTTTGCCCCTCTGGAAATAGTATCTTGCAATGTAAGTGAAACATGAAAAACTTGTGAACTTCCTTCGTGAAGTTCCTTCCCATATATGTTATTACGGATTTCCTTTTCGTATTACTTTTTTGGAAGTTTGCCGTTAAAGTAATTCTTGGATTAGTGGATTATTTTCTTTCTATTGGAATATGAAACTATTAGCGTACGTGCAGCGGGGTGAAAATAATATTACTAATTTTGATTGCGTATTATTTTTTAAAATGTATGTTCCAAAGCTAATAATTGGATTTGTTCGAAAAAAATTAATTGGAACAATGAATTATGGAAAATGGTTTTAAATATTTTATTTATTTATTTTTTTTTAAAAGTCTAATCGATATCTCAATATCTTGTTTTTTCTTTCGGCATTATTTGAAATTTTTGAAGTTTTGTAAAACGAATTATAAATTTTAAATTTTTTTATAATTTGATTGTTTTTTTCTACAAAATTTAACTATAAAAGTGTTTGAATTATTGTTTGAATTATTGTTTGGATGGTGGAAATGGATTGAACACTGTTAACAACTTTTTTTGGAAAGGTAGAAGAGTAAAGGCATAAATTACAGACAAACTTCAATAACATTCTATCTTGCTCAATACAATGAACTCGATGAAAGGTATTTATCCTGACTAGCTTGACATGCACACACTTACATAATTGGACTTCACCATCACTCACTTAACTGACTCTCTAACTCACTTACCAAATTCATCTATCACACAACTCGACTTACTCAAAGCTTACGTAACTGATTGTCTAACTTTTCAAGCCAGAGTTAATTAACTATTATAACACTCCCCTTAGTTACGACCACTGAACTAAAACATAACTCATGACAATTCAAACATGTTTTATGGTCTATGTCTTAGCTAGGATTACAACACCCAAGTTTATTTTGTGAAACTCAAACACAACTATTACTAATGGCTTTGTAAATATATCAGTCAATTGATCACTAGATTCACAAGGCTTCAAGTGAAATTCTCCATTGCTCACAGGTTCTCTAATAAAATGATATCTAGTATCAATATTCTTGCTCTTTTGACTAAACACACTATTCTTGAATAGTTTAATCACTGAGGTGTTGTCACAATATATTTTTGTTGATCTTTTTTGTTTCTTCTTGAGTCTATCCAATACTCTTCTTAACCATACTTCTTGACATGTTGTTGAAGTTGCTGCTACATATTCTTCTTCTATTGATGATATTGTCATAATGGGCTACTTCTTAGATGCCTATGCCATCACACCTGAACCAAGATGGAACACGTAACTGGTAGTACTTGCATACATTATTCCACAATCTCTAGTTCCTGTTATGTATCTCAAAATTATTTTTCCAGCACTCCAATGTGTGTCTTTTGGAGTCTCCATAAATCTGTAAATCAAACTTACTCCTTGCATAATATCTGGTCTTGTAGCTCTGAGATACATGAGGTTTCCAACCAATATTTTGAATGGAGTTGTATTGACATATGATCCTTCATCATCCTTACTTAATTTTGTATCTGTTGCAAATGGTGTAGGTACATTTGTGCAATTATCCATTCTGAATTGTTTCAACAATTCTCTAGCATATTTATTTTTCAAAATAAAAAAATCCTTTTTCAGATTGCTCAATTTATATGCCGAGAAAATATTTCATGATACCAAGATCTGTCATCTAAAATTCTTTCATCCTTTGATTTTTTGAATTCATCTAACTCAATATCACCTCTAATAATCCATGGATGTTGGTTCTGCAAAATGTATACTTAATAATATAACTATCGATTCTATTATACCATGCTCTAGGTGCTTGCTTCAATCCATAGATCTCTTTCGTCAACCTATAAACTTTATCTTCTTTACCTTCAAGTTCATAACATGGAGATTGTTGCACATAAATATATTCTTATAGAATTCCATTCAAAAAGGCTGGTTTTACATCTCTCTGATATACTTTCCACTTGTTATAAGCTGTTGTGGCTGGAAATTTTGTTACAGTATCCAATCTAACTACCGAAGAAAATGTTTCTCCAAAATATATTATCTATTGTTGTGAGAATCCTTTTGTGACAAGTTGTACTTTAAATCTGTCAATCTGACATTTCTCATTCAACTTAGTCTTGTAGACCCATTTCACACCAATGAGGTTTTTATCCTTTGGCAAATTAACCAAATACCATGTACCATTATTTTCAATAGAATCAATCCCTTCATCCATGGCTTGCACCAAATTTTCATCTCTGATTCCTTCTTCAAACGAAGAAGGTTTGAATGACAACAATGAAAAATTTGAACTAACATCTAAATCATCATAAATATATTTCAAACTTATCATATTTTTCTTACGATTGGTTCATTCATCACCTGATTGTTAGCTTAGATAATTTTGGTTTGTTGATATGCATGAATATCCATGTTGCTCTAAAAATATTGGAGTCTTTGCTGGTGTGACTCTGCTTGGTGTTTGTTCTTCTGATTCTTGCTACTTTCTTGCTACATCATCCTACTCCATCAATGGTGATTGTGAATTAATTTTTTTGTTTGCAGTTCCATTCCATGGCTCTTGTTCTTTAAACACAACATCTCTGCTAATTATTGTCTACTTGGTGACAGTTATACAATTTGTAAGCTTTTTATTGCTCACTATAACAAAAAAATATGCATTTTTTCACTTTAATCATTCAATATTCCTCTTATCTGCTTAGGCACATGTGCATAGGCTACACATCCAAAAAATTTGAGATTAGATAAACAACATGACATACCTGACCATTCTTCTTCTGGAACTATGTTCATCACACACTTTGTAGGTGATTTTTTTATCATATAAAATGCACATGCAACTTCCTCTGCCCAATACTCATTAGACAAGTTTCTTGCTTTCAATATGCTCCTTGTCATGTTCATAATTATTTTGTTCTTTCTCTCTGTTACACCATTCTGCTGTGGTGTGTCCCTAGTTGTAAATTGTCTTCTAATTCCATGTTGTTTGGAGTACTCATGGAATGCTTTCGGATCATATTTTCCACAACGATATGATCTCAATAACTTGATATGCCGATCACTTTGGTTCTCTGCTAAAGCTTTGAACTCTTTGAAATTTGAAAAAGTTTCAGACTTCTACTTCAAAAAGTAAACCCAAGTCTTTTTGCTATAGTCATCAATAAAGGTGTGGAAGTAACAACTTCCACCAATCAACTGTGTCTTTATAGGTCCACCCAATCCTATATGCACCAACTCAAGTGGTTTATTTTCTTAGTAAGAATATCTATTCAGAAAACTTTCATGGTGTTGTTTTCCCAAGATGCAACACTCATAAGTATTAGCAAGTTCTTTGATGAGACATAATCCTCTGACCATATGTTTCTGCTGCAACAATCTTGAACCAGAAAAGTGCAAGTGCCCAAACTGAAAGTTACATAACTAGTAATCACTAGAACATGAAACATTAAATGAATTTACCTAATCATTATAATTCAAAATTAGAGAAAATAGTTTATTCCTCCTCATCTTCACCTTTGTTATCAATTTATTTCCTAGGGGTTTGTCATAAGTAACACAATATTGTCCCTGAAAGATAACCTTGTATCCTTTCTACGTCATTTGACCAACAATTATCAAATTATGTTTAAAACCAAGAACATAATATACCTCTAAGATTTCCTTTGTCTCTCCCTACTTGGTTAGAATATTGACCCCTCATTTTCCATCTACATCCATAGTCTTGTGAGTTCCCAACTTTACCTCTGTCTTCACAGATTGAACCAAATTTGCAGCCAAATTATTTTTGCATGTCATGTGGTTACAACAACCATTGTCTAATAGCCGTGCCTTATCAAAAGGTTCATACATGTTGTTGCATGCTAGGAACATGGAGTTAGTATTCTCTATACTTGCATTAGCTATCTGGTTTCCTTGATAATCTATTTTATTCCTACAATCACAAGCATAGTGACCAAATTTTATTGCAATAATAACATCTGACCTTTTATTTTTCAGATCTGTAATTATTTTTGAAGCTTCTATTGTTGTTTCTTCCACTTTCATATTCATGCTCTTCTCTGCTATCTCATTGAACAACGTATCTTCTGCCTTGTCCTCCGCCTCTCGATCGACCTCTGCCTCCACCTCTTGAAATAGAAACTTGACTTTTGAAAGTAGTTTCTAAAGTGGAATCCTTATTTCTTTCTATCCTTGCCTCATGCGAGAGAAGTGATCCCATCAACTCATCAATAGTTAATTTTTCCAAATCCTTTCCTTCTTCTATGTGTACTACCACAACATCAAACTTGGTAGACAAATATCTAAGGACCTTCTCAATCAGTGTTCGATTTTTAATTTCAACATAAAATTTTAACTGATTTACGATAGACATGACCCTATTCATGAAGGAATAAATGTCGTCTCTCTCCTTCATTTGCAGACTTTCAAAATATCTCCAAATATTCTACAATTTAACAGTATTGACATTTTCGATACCTTTATAGTTTGACGCCAAAGTTTCTCATGATTCCTTTTCTGAAGACGTGATCATAATCTTCCGGAAAGCTAATCGGTCAACTCCCTATTGGATAACAAGCAACACTTGTGCATTCTTACTTCTGTCTTTTTTCCATTTTTCTCTCTCTGCACTACTGAGGGCTCATTCCTTTCCATCATTCTGAGGTTTTTCAAACCCAAACCTTACATGATACAAAACATCATTTTCTTTTAACATGGTATTCATTTTAATGACCCACACATCTTAATCCTTCCATGTGAAAGAAAGAAATTGTGGTTGGAAACTACTTATTGCCATCTTTCATAAATAAAAAAAATCAATTCTCTTATAAATTCAATTCTCTTATGAAACCCTAAATTTATTCTTTTATATCGTTTGCAAAGCTAAAAAAAATAAACTTATAATAAAACCCTAAGATTTATTTTGTCTATAAAAAATATTTTGTGAAAAATATTTTGTATAAAAATAATCTTTTATAATAAATCCCTTTTTAAAAAACCTTATTATAAAACTCCACTCGTTAATTTTTTTTTTTTTTCAAAATTTCGTTTCAAAAATGCCTTTTCAAAAATCATTAAAAAAAATCCTTTTAAAAATCTCCTCTTCACATGCTTTATGAAGAACCTTTAAAGAAATCAAAACCTTAAAAATAACCCTCTCAAATACTATTAAAAAAACTCCTTTTGAATATTTTTAAAAAAGTATCAAACCCTCATTCATATATCATAAAATTTTAATACAAATTTGAAACCTTTTTAAAATTTTAATACGAATGTTTCTTCCTCAATAACGCACTCGTAGTGTAATATAGCAGCGTGCTAACACTAATCTTAAATCCACTGTCTCGCGTTAGTCCACTAACACACTCATAAACAAAAAATTGTAGAACTGATGAGTGCTATAATGCTCTCAGTATGACTACCAAATGTGTTATAGCTTAAATAACCGAGAAAAAAAAATTTCTCTCACAAAAGGATGATTGTTGATCTGTCTTTCCTTCGTTCTTTGTAATCTCTCTTCCATACCAATTTGTTGGAAAGGAATAATAGTAAAGGAAAAAATTACACAAATATTTCACACACGAAACACACGAGATATAGCTCTTCTATTAATCATACGAAATTCAATCACACTATATATTTCTCCATACAATGAACCCAATGAAGGGTATTTATCCTAACTCGCTTGACATGCACACACTTACATAGCTTGACTTGACCATCACTCACATAAATACTCTTTAACTCACTTACCAAATTCATCTATCACACAACTCGACTTACTCAATGCTTACTTAACTTATTCTCTAACTCTTTCATGCGGTAGTTACTTAACCATTTTTAACAATGTGTAACCAAAATTTAAAGATTGATAGTATTTCCAAAAACTCATACTAGAATTAGTTTAAAGTAATGTTATAATTTCCATTGTTTTCTTACTACCACATTTTTAATAACTATTAATTATATTTATGTATTCTTATCCAAGGAGAGAGATGAATGAAATTTTAATTCATAGATATGAATCATTTCATTTGGTGTTGAGAGACAAAATATTGAGATAGACTAACAGAAAGGGTGTATTATGTCATAGCAGGTTTCACGAAAATCACTTTTATAGTCACAATAGAGACCTACGTTTTGTAAGAAAATACATGGTGCAATGGTGTGGTGGCCAAGTAGTGATGGAATAAGGTAGTGAGGTTGAAGTTGGAATGAGATGATGAAGAAGTTTAAAACATTCAATATAGGAGGGTAGATGTGGTGACAATCCCATTCATTGGGTATGTATATTATGTCTACTATTTTTTGGACCCTAAATAGCTGGTATAGGTATGCTAGGTAAGCTTGCATTGTCATATGTGCTTTAAACACAGCGAATTTTCTGCCTTTGCGAGTGAGTTTCACATGTGTACAAATTCCCTTGTGTCGTGGGTGGTGTTTTGGATATGTGAAAGTATTTGATGGTCATGCACTAAGAGGTTGTATGGTTTAATGTCATCACATTCATGTCTTATATATCTTCGTGGGGGTAGTACTTTTGTGGCAAGGTTCCTTTATGTGAAGTGTCGCATAAACATGACGAATACATTGTCTTATATGTTGAAATTGCTACTATAGGACTATTTATTTTATTTTGGCTCTGGTCTCTGCAGACATTGTGGGACTGGGTGCAGTGTAGTGCTAACACTACTCTTAAAGCCACTATATCTCGTTAGTCCACTAACGCACTAAAAAACAAAAACATGTAGAACTGACCAGCATTATAATGTTCTCAATATGACTACCAGATGCATTATAGCTTAAATAAGTGAGAAAAAAAATATGCTTTAACACAAGGATGATTGTTGATCTATCTTTCTATGAGTCGCTTAACATGCACACACTTACATAACTAGACTTTACCATCACTCACATAACTATTCTCTAAATCACTTACCAAATTCATTTATCACACAACTCGACTTAATCAATGGTTACTTCACTAATTCTCTAACTCCTTCTTGTAGTAGTTAACTATTTTAACAATGTGGAACCAAAATTTGAAGATTGATAGTATTTTCAAAAACTCATACTAGATTTTTTTTAAAGTGGTGTTAGAATTTCTATTGTTTTCCTACTACCACATTTTTTTAATAACTTATAATTATATTTACATATCCTTCTCCAAGGAGAGAGATGAATGAAATTTTAATTCATAGATATGACTCATTTCATTTGGTGTTGAGAGATAAAAGATGGAGATAGACTAAAAAAAAGGGTGTATTCACTCGTAGTAAGTTGCATGAAAATCAATTTTATAGTCATAATGGAGATATAATTTTTGCAAGAAAATATATGGTGCGATGGTGGGGTGGCAAAGTAGTGATGGAATAAGGCAATGAACTTGAATTTGGAATGAGACGATGAAGCAGTTTCAAACATTCAGTATAGGAGGGTATATGTGGTGACTATCCTATTCTGCGGGTATGTATATTATGTCTAGTATTTTTTGGACCCAAAATAGTTGGTATATGTATGCTGGGTAAGCTTGTTTCGTCATATGTGCTTTAAAAACATAAAATTTTCTGCTTCTGCGAGTGGGTTTCACATGCTTACAAATTCCCTGGTGGCGTGGGTAGGGTTTTGGATATGTGAAAGTCTTGTTGGAATTTCTGAAAAATTCCAAACACACAGGGGAAATAAAATTCCTCATCTCAACATAGGGGTTCAATTTAAAATTCTGGAAAGAGATGAATAAAACAATTATTTCATTAAACTTAAAAATCTGTTATAAAATGATTGTCTTTGGCACTTCTATTTTTATAGATTACAAAAAAAAATATTTTTTCTACTACAAAAACACAACTATCCTCTTTTGGCATATGCTGCTACTCACACAATGTTCTTATCCTTTGGCATACACTACTACAAACCACAACTTGATGCTCTCTCTCTTTTTCCACTCTGTCTCTCTGTTTTTCTTTTCTGCCTTTGGGCAAGAAATTACACAATACACAGTCCACTCTAATACACACACAACATATTACACTACACACACACACACACACATATATATATATATTATAAATATTTCATATTTATAATATATATATCAAAATATATTTAACCAAAGTTAAAAAAAATAATGTACCATGGTAAAATAAAAATTAACCCAAAGTAAAAATAAAACATATGCGGTAAATAAAAAACAAAGTCAAAACATTAATAAAATTTCCCTTTATACTTTCCGGGGAGTGCTTTGAGATCATTCACATGAGTTCCCTTATCCCTTTGGAATTGATGTAGTGGGTCCAAAGAGGAGATGACGTCACCCATTCCAGTGGGTCATCTTCCTCCTTCTCCGCCCATACTTGCTACCTCTTGGAATGTTGTTGTGTACATGTTCAACTCATATTAAATCTAGTTGGTGCAAAATTCATTGCTGGTGGGTGAATGATTAAGGGCAGAGGAGACTGATTGCGTGAAGATCAGAAGCTGAAGATTGTTTCCACTGCTTCTGTCATTTACCTCTCCCATCTGAATGAACATTGTCATCCTACATCTGTTATGCATCTCTCAACCCGGCCTAGGAGAGAGAGTGATAGTTACACCATTAGTTCTCGACCGGTGGGCCCAGTAGGGTGAGGGTGAGGGTGAGGGACAAATTCTCAACAATCCCCCTTAATTTCAACTGCAAGATTTTCGTTCATACCCAAACATTTTCTTAAATAATTAAAACTTTTCTGCCCCAATGGTTTTGTCAGTATATCAGCAAACTCCTTCTTTGTTCTACAATGTTGTAAAACAATTTCTCCATTGTTCACTAACTCTCTGATGTAGTGATACTTGGCATCAATTTGTTTCCTTCTTTTATGAAACACTAAATTATTTGAAAATGTTATTGCTGAGCTATTATCAAAATAAATTATTGTTCCTTTTACTTGTTCCTGACACAAACTCCTCAACATTCTCCTCATCCAAACTACTGGACACATTGTTGTTGTAGTTACCACATACTTTGCCTCTGCTGTTGATAAAACCACAATTGGTTGTTTCTTAGAAGCCCATGAAATGTCTTCTGAACCCATATAAAAAACATAAACATAGGTGCTTTTCTTGTCATCTATACTTCTAGCCCAATCACTATCAGTATATCCAATTAACTCAAAAAAAATTTAAGTTTCATATAAAATTACATACCTCTTTTTTCCTTTGACATACCTCAAAATTCTTTTTGCTGCTTGCCAATGTGCCCCCTTTGGCCTTTCCATAAATCTAGAAATTAAACTTACACAATGCATAATATCGGGCTTAGTTGATGTCCAACAAATGACTCTGCCAACTATGCACTTGTACAAGCTTGGATCAAAACCCTTGCTACTATCTTCTTTTCTTAACTTCAATCCCATTACTATAGGAGTAATTGTTGTCTTGCAATCTTGCATATTAAATCTTTCCAGAACTTCATTCACGTACTTTTCTTGAGAGATAAAATTTTTATTCTCTTTTTTCTATACTTCTATTCCTAAGATGTATCTCAGCAATCCCATATCAGTCATCTCAAATTCATCCTTCATGATTGTTTTAAAATTTTCAATGAGGTAAGCATCATTATTTGTCAATATAACATCATCAACATATTACCATCTTTCTCATTGATGTATAATGAGGGTTCCCCTTCACATTTCTCAAACACATTTTCCAGTAGATAGGCATCTATCCTACTGTACCATGCTCATGGTGCTTGTATCAGCCCATGAAGAGCTTTCTTCAATCTGCAAACTTTGTGCTCTTGGCCTTCTTTCTCATAGCCCAGAGGTTGTTCAACATAAACCTCTTCCATCAATACTCCATTTAGGAATGCTAATTTTACATCCGTTTGGTAAACTTTCCACTTGTGTTGTGCTGCTATGAATAACATTGCTCTTATTGTTTCTATTCTTTTAACCGGTGCGAAAGTTTCCTCTTAATCTCTTCCTTGTTGCTGCTTGTAGCATTTGACAACAAGTCTGGCCTTGTGCCTTTCAATCTTAGCTTCAACATTGCTTTTGGTTTTATAAACCCATTTCACTCCAATTACTTCTTTACCTTTTCAAAGACCAACCAATTCCCATGTCTTATTTTTCTCTATGGTATTAATTTCTTCATCCATAACATCTATCCATTTCTTATCTTTCATAGCTTCTTCAAAATGAATAGGATCATATACATGACAATACAATGCAAATAAAGAGTTTATACCTTCAATTTTTGCCTCTTTCTCATAAATGTCATTCAGAGTTCTGAATATTTTTCCTCTTTCACTTGGTGTACTTGTGCTTGTAGAAGCACTCAAATCTGCTCCTTGTGGTGTGCTTGGAGAAGCACTGTTCTCACTTTGCAAGGGTGTTCTAATCACTGCTTGTGGTGTCCCTTGTTGTCCTTGTGTTGGTAGAGGTGGTGCTGCTAATGAGGGATGTATTTCAGCCATATCTTCCTCATTATCATCATGACACAAACAACTCTTCACATTGACTGCTTTCTCAATGCTTCCATCCTATGATTCTTCCTCAATGAATTTTACAACTCTTCTTATGAAAAACTTCTCATTGTATGGGTTATACAACTAATATGCCTTTGATTCTTCACTGTATCCAATAAATATTCACATAGCCCCCTTACTGTCCAAATTCTTCCTTAGCTAATCCTGAATGTATGCATAAGCCACCCAATCGAAAACTTTCATATGGGTGACATGCTGCTTTATGCCGCTGCATGCTTCTTCAGGAACTTTGCTCATGATAGATTTGGTTGAGCATATATTAAAAATATACGAATCACAATGTACAACTTCAGCCCAATATTTATTTCGCATGTTTTTTCCTTCAACATACTTCTTACCATGTTCACGATGGTTCGGTTACTCCTTTCAACAACTCCATTTTGATGCGGTGTATACATTGCTGTAAATTGCTTATTTATCCCATTTTCTATGTAGAAACGCATAAATTATTTTGAGATATACTCTCCTCCTTTGTCTGTCCTTAATACTTTTATACGCTGCCCACTTTGATTCTCTACTAGAGCTTTAAAGTGGCAGAATTTCTCAAACACTTCACTTTTAAATTACAAAAAATAAACCCATGTATTTTTTGTGAAATCATCAATAAAAGTCATCATATAGTAGCTGCTTACTAATGATGGTGTTTGCATTGGTCAACACAAATATGAATGGACAATTTCTAAGGGTGCCTTTGCCCTTATGCTCTTTCGTTATGGAAAGCTTTCTCTGTGTTGTTTTCCCAAGATGTAGCGTTCAAATAGGCTATCTGATTTCTCAATCAATGGTAATCCCTTTACCATTCCTTTCATATGCAACAAATTCAAACCTCTAAAGTTGAGATGTCCAAATCTCAAGTGCCATAACAAATTTTCATCCTTTGCTTCTCTTTGGTAAGTCTTTTGTGTCACTACTGCTCTTTTTTTCAAATCTGCTCTCATCTTGAGAGGGAACATTCTGTTCCTTGTCCTCTTCACTTTTGCAATACATTTCTTGCTTGGTGGTTTATCCATGATGGTGCATACATCATCTTAAAAGAAAAAATTGTACCCCTTTTGAATGAATCGTCTAATGCTCAAGAGGTTACACTTCATACTAGGCACATAATATACATCTGATATGGATCTTCCTTCTTGTTTCTTTGTCAAAACACTTACTATGTATTTTCCCATGACAGAGACCTTACTGTGTGTTCCCAATGTTAATTGAGACTTGAAATTTTCATCTAACATGGAAAACATAGAAATGTTTCTAGTCATATGGTTGCTACATCCTGAATCTAGAAATCATATATCTTCACTCTTTTCTTCAGCCATATTACATGCTAAAAATAATTTTTATTTACTGATATTTTCCTTAGTAAAATTAGCACTAGGTCTATTACCCATATCACCCTATTTCTTCCTACATTGATTGGCATAATCTCCATACTTCTTATATTAATGACATTGGACTTGGGATTTATCATACCTTTGTCCATGTGCTTGATTTTTTCCACCTTGTTGGCTGCTGCCTTGGCATTGGTTCTCATTTTGATTACTGCCCCTTCCATTTGTATTTACTGGGTTTCTTCTTCCTCCTCGGTTCTGGCTTCTGCCTCTAAATTTTCCTCCGTAGTTTCCTTTGCCTTGACCCCTTCCTCTTCCAAAGGACATTTGGGTCTTGAAGGCATGCTCCAAAGATGAGTATGTTGTCCTGCTCAATAATTGTTGGTGTCATCAATGATGCATGAAGCTCATCAACTATAAACTTTGAGAGATCCTTTGTCTCTTCAATGGTTATGACTATCAGATCAAACCTTGAGGGCAAGCTCCTCAACACTTTCTCCACTATTCTTCTTTCTTCTACTATCTCTCAATGAGATCTTATTTGGGTGTCCAACCCAATATGTAGAGTAAAGAATGAGTCTATTGTATCAGACTCCTTCATGCAAATAACTTCAAAATCCCTTCTCATTAATTTAATATTTGTCGTCTTTACCTTCTTCATACCTTGTTAGGTTGTCTGTAGGGTATCCCATACATCCTTGGACCTCTTTGCTACTGCAATCCTTTGAAATACACTTTCATGCACTGCTTGATAGAGATAGAAGAGGGATTTTGAGTCCTTATTCCTATTTCTCTTCAACAAATCCTTCTTTGTGTATGTTAACACATTAAACGCTTGTTCATCTATTGGTTCTTCTAAACCATCTTCAACAAGCTCCCATAAATATTTAGAGGAAAATATGGCTGTCATTGTGATTTCCAAATAGTCATATTTCTTCCCATTAAACTATGGGAGTTGAGTATTTCCTATACTCGTGTTTGTGCTGGCTCCTGCCATTTCTAGATCACTGAACTATGCTTAGAAAAAGGCTTCACTGTGTTTTTAATAAACAAACCTTCTCACTGTTGAGAGATAAAACTCTGTGTTCAAAAAAAAATCCTTCTTACAGTTCTCTGGACTGTATTCTAATGAAAACACAAAAATATGTTTTGTAAATACCTTACTTTGCCGAGCCTTCACACTGTTGGGGAAATGCTTCAAAAACTCCTTCCTTCAGCTTCTTTGAAAAACTTCAAAGAGCCTGGACTAGCTCTGATACCATGTTGGAATTTTTGAACAATTCCAAACACACAGAGGAAATAAAATTCCTCAACTCAACACGGAGATTCAATTTAAAATTCTGGACAAAGATGCATTAAACGACTATTTCATTAAACTTAAAAATATGTTACAAAATGACTAGCCTAAGAATTTATTTTGTTCTAGATTACAAAAAAAAATATTTCAGCTGCTACAAAAACATATCTCTCCTCTTCTGGCATATGCTACTACTCACACAACATTCTTCTCCTTTCACATACGCTAGTACAAAACACAACTTGTTTCTCTCTGTTTTTATTTTCTGCGTAAGAAATTACACAATACATAGCCCACTCTAATACACACACGACATATTACATTACACATATATATATTATAAATATTCCATATTTATAATATATATATCAAAATATATTTAACCAAAGTTAAAAAAATAATGTACCGTGGTAAAATAAAAATTAACCTTAAGTAAAAATAAACATATGTGGCAAATAAAAAACAAAGTCAAAACATTAAAATAAACTTTCCCTTTATACTTTTTGAGGAGTGCTTTGAGATCATTCACATGAGTTCCTTTATCCCCCGAAATTTCTAAAGTGGGTCTATAGAGGAGATGACATCACCCATTCTGGTGGGTCATCTTCCTCCTTCGTTGCCCATACTTGCTACCTCCTAGAATGTTGCTAGCTACATGTTCAATTCATATTAAATCTGGTTGGTGCAGAATTCATTGTTGGTGGGTGAATAATTAAGTGTGGAGGAGACTGGTTGCATGAAAATCAGAAGTTGGAGATTGTTGCCGCTGCTTTTGTCCTTTACCTCTCCCATCTGAATTAAATTTTCCATCCTGCATTTGCTTTGCAGTAGTTGGAATGAAATTCCAACATATTTGATGGTCATACGCTAAGAGCTTGCTGAGTTTAATGTTATCTCATTCATGTCTTATCTATCTGCATGGGGGTAGTAATTTTTTGGCAAGGTTCCTTTATGTGATGTGTGGCATAAACACGACAAAGACATTGTCTTATCTATTGAGGTTGCTACTATAGGATTGTTTATTTTCTTTTGGCTCCGGTCTCTGCAGACATTGTGGTATTGGGTGTAGTGTAATGGTCACTATTTTTTGTTATAGAGTTATTACATTTTATCCCCTGCAGTTCATGGTTACAAAATACTAGGATTCTCCTATTCCTGAGCAGATACAAATATTTCTACTAGTCATCTGTCATGTTTGTATTGTTTACATGTCAATGGATGCCATTAGTTATGTAGGAAAATAGTCAACAAGGTGTATGTAGGCAAAGTGGAAGACTCAGAAAATGAAAAATTCATAAGAATATTTGGGTCCTTCATGTAAGATTCACCAGAATATGTGGATCATTTAATCAGAGTTATATTATAGAATCTGGAAAAGCCTAGATCTATCACTTTCTCAGCGGAGGTATTTATTATCTATTTTCTGTTCTTTTTCTTAGGGTCTATACACTCTAGGATCCTCGGTGTGTCCAGTTTGTAATAAAATTAATATTTACAGAACTAAAATTTTCTTCCATCTTGGGACGTTTCCAACAACAGAAATGGATGCAAATGCATTTGACATCTCCCTCTTGCTTGTGAGGAAGGTGTCCTCTACTATTCTTATGAACTTTCTGCAATATGCTTTCGTCATGCAAAGGATACTGCAAAGTTTCTCCCCTTCAAAATCTCCTGATAACATTGAGTATATAGCGTGGAAGGCTGTAGAAGCTTTAGACCCTATCATTAGTCGAGAGATTAGAGTTTTGGAAGCCTTGGAAACTATCGCTAGTACAAAGAAAAAGGATGAGCGATCACAAGGCCCCACTATCTTCGCTAGTCATGAGTAGAAGGATCATGGATTACAAGTTGTAGTGCCAATGTCATCTATCACCTCTGATAAAAAATTACAAGGTATGTACGAATCAAATTATTTTACTCAGAACTAAATTCAAAATAACAAGATACTTGTCAGTTATAAAACAAGTGGTTAAAAATCAATATATTTTTCTTCATTTTTAATTTTCAAAATTTAATGCAATTGTTAATTTCCATGACATGTTTTGGCTGCCAAAAAGTTGTGCTTTGAATTATAGGAGGAAGAGGATTCTATAGGTTTGGATTATTGTGGCTGCAGGTTCCTTGGGATTAGTTGGGAGTCGTTGCATTATCATGTGATTATGTGGCATAATATAGCAAATGAATCTCACAAGAATTGTTTTTTTCACATGTGATTATTTCTCTCTAGTGTTTTCTGGAGTGTGTCAAGTTAGACCTCTATGGGTTTCTACCACCTTAGCTATCTTATTGCACTTTCTTGCACTTTCATTTGCTAGTTGTTGAATATACGGTTTTAATGGTTTGTGCTGATTATAACATTCAAGGTTAGTGTTTTTTTCTTTTCTTGGGGTTTTCTATTAATGTGAACCTCTTTATCTTTGGCCTTGGGTAGAGTTATCTCTATCATGTTTTTGGCCTTGGGTAGAGTTGTCTCTATCATGTTTTTTATATATTTTTCCTTGGCTAAAATTATCCCTATCATGTATTTTTAGATATTTTTCCTCTCCCACTGCTTTGTGTTGTTGGCTTTCCCTTTTGCTCTCAATTTTCTTAGGCCTTGTGTTCTTGGTTTTCCCTTTTGCTAATTTTATCCCTAAGCTTTACTTTTGATCAATCAAGGCAACCTTTCTCCCAAACCCCAAGCTCAGCACTTGCTCTAGTTGAACATTGATGGCCTAAAATACTTTAGTAACATTAAAGCATGAACCCAATATTCAATGTGGTTATATTACTTTTAGAACTATAGAAATCAACACAGTTGAAGTAGAAATATCTTAGGATAATCTCTTATAATAAAAGACACAATTTTTGATTCTTAGGTTTTAGCTTTGGTTTCTTATTAAATGCCAAATAAAGAAAACACCACTAAGAGAAGACAAGATCAATATATTCACAATACTATTTTTTAATGGCATTTAAAGTCACTGTTGGGAAACATTATGTGGTTGGCCACATAAACGAACAGTAATATCTCAGCCGCAGAAGATGATAGTCTTTCTCGTTTCTTGTTCATGGATGAGTTTTGTTGGAATTTCTGAATATTCCGAACACACTGGAGAATAGAAATTATCCTCTTTTAACATAGAAAATAAAAAAAAAATTGTTTGTTGATAGACAGAGATGGCATAAAAATTCTTTTCATTAAACATAAAACAATCCTATTATAAGCTGATGTATTCCTCTATTAAAGGGATTAAAAAAATGGATTGCTACACAACTGTGCTTTCTTTGCTTTCCTTTGGGCACACATACAGTGAGTGAAACTCTATCTTTTTCTTACAAAAAAAAAAAGCCTTCGGACTCACATTATGTATTAAAACAATACACGTACTCTTTATAAGCCTTTTGAGCTTTTACATTTATATGGCGTGATGTATAAAATATATACTTATGGAAAATGTATATATATATTATAAACTTATAGTTTATAATATATATATTACAATCATTATATATATATATATATATTGGAGCCAAGGTCTAAAACCTTTGTCGTGTGACATTTTATAACATAAAACAAAACAACAAACAAACCTATATTATAAGGGTTGAACCTTATAACATACAATCCACATAACTTTAAACCAATGCTTGTGCACTAATGAACCCCGAATTCAAACTTCAATAAACCAAATTGTAATCAAATTCGTGTTACAAAACACAGTGACATCACCCAAGCCATTTTCAATGTGAACGAAATCCGATTGGCTTGTGGTAGGACCCACCCGGATTTCAAAGACTTTATGAGCCAGAATTTATAACAAATTCACATACCAAAATATGATAGTGACGTCATGGAAAATCGGCACGCAAAAAAATCATGAAATTGGATTCATAAAAGTTTCGGGTCCGATTTTTGGGTTTTCTGACACGACTTCAAACCTACGCGAAAAACTACTATTGGTCCACGTGCTGGCTGAGTTGGCAGTGGGACCCTCTCTCTTCAACGTATAGTGGCTCCATTTTAAACTTTAAACACTGGCACGAAAACAAAAAAGGTTTTGTGGTTGATGAGGGCTTTATGGCCCGATAAGACTGTTTTAAATACTCTGTTGTTGCATGGCCAAAGCCACGACTTCTTCAATGCTCCTCTGTAAAGGTGGCTGCTGCCAAAAACACAAAAAAATTCTTACACCTTCATATAAAACTCTATTGAATACACCATGGTGTGTACTGAACCTCTGCCCTTTTTGTACTCTTTTTCCACCTGAACAGGGTTTTTGCAGGTGACTTCACTATTTTCAACACTCCCCCTTAAAGTCAGCTACTGGGTTATCTATCATACCCATGCATTTCCTCAAATATTGAGAACTCTTTTGACCCAATGGCTTTGTCAATATGTCTTCAAAATGCTCCTCTATTTTGTAATGTTTTAAAATTATTTCTCCATTGTTCGCTAGCTCCCTAATGTAGTGAAACTTGGCATCTATGTGTTTATTTCTTTTGTGAAACAAAAAATTCTTTGACAATTATATAGTCGAGCTATTGTCACAATATATTACTATCCCTTTTACATGTTCTTGACATAAATTTCTCAACATTCTTCTCATCCAAACTTCTTGACATGCTATTGTTTTAGCTGCCACATACTCTTCTTCTGCTGTTGACAATGCCACTATTGGATTTTTTTTATAAGCCCATGAAGTGGCTCTTGAACCCATATGAAAAACATAACCAGTTGTACTTTTCTAGTCATCTATACTTCTAGCCCAATCATTGTCAGTATATCCAATCAATTCAGAATTTTCTGAAGTGGTATATAGAATTCCATACCTTTTAGTTCCTTTCACATACCTCAGAATTCTTTTTGCTGCTTGCTAATGTGCCTCCTCAGGCCTTTCGATAAATCTGGAAATTAAGCTCACAGCATGCATAATATCAGGCCTAGTTACAGTCAAATACATGAGGCTACCAAATATGCTCTTGTACAAACTAGGATCAAAATCCTTGCTGCTATTCTCCTTGCTCAATTTTAATCCCATCACTGTAGGAGTAATTGTTGCCTTGCAATCCTGCATATTAAATATTTCCAAAAATTCATTTACATATTTAGCTTGAGAAATTAAAATTTATTTTCATTTTTCTCTACTTCTATTCCTAAGAAGTATTTTAGCAATCCCATATCAGTCAACTCAAATTCATCCTTCATGACTGATTTAAGTTCTCAATGAGGTAAGCATCATTACCTGTAAATATCACATCATCAACACATAAAACAATAGTCAGCATCTTACCATATTTCTCCTTGATGTACAATGTGGATTCTCCTTCACATTTTTCAAACCCATTTTCTAGTAGATAGGCATCTATCCTACTGTACCATGGTCTTGGTGCTTGTTTCGGCCCATAAAGAGCTTTCTTCAATCTGCAAACTTTTTTTTCTTGGCCTTCTTTCTCATAGCTCGTAGGTTGTTCAACATAAACCTCTTCCATCAAAAATCCATTTAGGAATGCTGATTTTATGTCCATTTGCTAAACCTTCCACTTGTGTTGTGCTACTATGGACAACACTACTCTTATTGTTTCCATTCTTGCAACCGGTGCAAAATTTTCTTCATTATCTCTTCCATGTTGTTACTTATAGCCTTTGACAACAACTCTGGCCTTATGCCCTTCAATCTTACCTTCAACATTGCTCTTGGTTTTATAAACCCATTTTACTCTAATGACTTCCTTACCTTTTGGGAGATCAACCAATTCCCATGTTTTATTCTTCTCTATTGCATTCATTTCTTCATCCATAGCATCTATCCATTTCTTATCTTTTATAGATTCTTCAAAATGAATAGGATCGTCAACATGACAATATAATGCAAATAAAGAGTTCATACCTTCATTTTCTGCCTCTTGCTCATAAATATCATTCAAATTTCTGAATCTAGTTCTTCTTTCATTTGGTCTACTTGTTCTCGGAAAAGCACTCAAATCTGCTCCTTATGGTGTGCTTGAGGAAACACTATCATTAATTCTCAAGGGTGTCCTCATTCTCGCTTTTGGTGTCCCTTGTTGTCCTTGTGTTGGTGGAGGTGGTGCTTTGAATAACGGATGTATTTCAGCCATATCATCCTCATTATCATCATGAGACAAACAACTCTTCACATTGACTATTTTCTCAATGCTTCCATCCCAAGCTTCTTCCTCAATGAACTAAACATCTCTGCTTATAAAGAATTTCTTGGTTGATGGGTTATACAATCTATATGCATTGGATTCTTCACTGCATAAAATTAAAATATACTTCTTCCCCTTACTATCCAACTTCTTCTTTAGCTAATCCGGAACGTGTGCATAAGCCACACAACCAAAAAATCTCATGTGGGCGACACCTTCTTTTATGCCACTCCATGCTTCTTCTGGAACTCTGTTCAATACTGCTTTGGTTGGGTAGCTATTCAAGATGTATGTTGCACAATGTACAACTTCACCCTAATAATCATTTGGAATATTTTTTGCCTTCAGCGTAATTCTTACGATATCCATGATTGTTCTATTTTTCTTTTCAGTAACTCCATTTTGTTGCGGTGTGTACCTTGCTATAAATTTCTTTTATATGCCATTTTCTCTGCAAAAACGTAGAAATTATTTGGAGATATACTCACCTCCTCTATCAGTTCTTAAAACTTTTATGTGCTGCCCACTTTGGTTCTCAACAAGTGCCTTAAAGTGGCAGAATTTTTCAAACATTTCACTTTTATATTTCAAGAAATAAACCCAAGTTTTTCTTGTGCAATCATCAATAAAATTCAGCATATAATGGCTTTGTGCTAGTGATCATGGTGTTTGCATTAGTCCACACAAATCTGAATGGACAATTTCTAAGGGTGCCTTTGCCCTTATGCTCTTTCCTGATGGAAAGTTTTCTCTGTGTTGTTTTCCCAATATGTAGCCTTCACATAGGCTGTTCGGTTTCTCAATCAATGGTAATCCCTTTACCATTCCTTTCCTATGCAACAAATTTAGTCCTCCAAATTTGAGATGTCCAAATCTCAAATGCCATAACCAATTTTCATATTTTGCATCTCTTTGGAATGTCTCTTGTGTCATTGCTTCCATTTCAACTCCTTTCTTCAAATCTTCTCTCATCTTGAGAGGGAACATTCTTTTCCTTGTCATCTTCACTTGTGCAATACATTTTTTTCTTGGTGGTTTATCCATGATGGTGCATACATCATCTTCAAAGAAAACATTGTACCCATTTTAGATGAGTTATCCAATGCTTAATAGATTACATTTCATACCTGGTATGTAATATACATCAGATATTCTCTTCTTGTCTCCTTTCTTTGTCAAGACACCTACTCTACCTTTTCCCATGACAGAGACCTTATTGTCTGTCCCCAAAGTAACTTTAGACTTCACATTTTCATATAACATGGAAAACATGGCAATGTTTCTAGTCATATGGTTACTACATCCTGAATCTAGAAACCATATATCTTCATTCTTTTCTTCATCCATATTACATGCTAAAAAAAACTTATCTTGGCTGATATTTTCTTTTATAAAATTAGCACTGGGTCTATTACCCATGTCACTCTGTTTCTTCCTACATTCATTTGCATAATGACCATACTTCTTACAGTAATGAAATTGAACTTGGGATTTATCATACCTTTGTCCATGTGCTTGATTTTTTCCACCTTGCTGGCTGTTGCCTTGGCCTTGGTTTTGATTTTGATTGCTTCCACTTCCACTTACAAGGTCATTTCTTCCTCTGTATTGGCTTCTTCCTCTTCCTTTTCCTTTGTAGTTTCCTCTTCCTTGACCTCCTCCTCTTCCAAAAGAAATTTGGGTCTTGAAGGCATGCTCCAAATATGAGTGTGCATTTATACCCAATCTTTGTTCATGTGTCATCAATGATGTATGAAGTTCATCAACTGAAAAATTTGAGAGATCATTTATCTCTTCGAGAGTTGTGACTATCACATCAAACCTTGAGGGTAAGCTCCTCAACACTTTCTCCGCTATCCTTATTTCTTCAAGTGTCTCTCCTTGAGACCTTATCTGGGTAACCAACCAAATCACATGTGTGAAGAATGAGTTTGTGTTATCAAAATCTTTCATACAGAGAGTTTCAAAGTCTCTTCTCAGCAATCATACCTTTGTTTTCTTCACCTTCTCCATACCGTCATAGGCAATCTGGAGGGTATCCCATGCATCCTTGGACCTCTTAGCTACTGCCATCCTTGGAAACACACTTTCATGCACTGCTTGATAGAGATAAAAAAAGGGCATTTGAGTCCTTCTTCCTATTTCTCTTCAACAAATCCTTCTCTGCCTATGTCAAGGCATTAAAGGAATTTTCATCTGCGGGTTCTTCAAAACCATCTTCAAAAATCTCCCATAAGTCTTGAGAGGAAAACAAGGCTCTCATGGTGATTTCCAAATAATCATAGTTCTTCCCATTAAACTTTGGGAGTTGAGTATTTCCAATACTCATGCTTGTGCTGGCTCCTGCCATGGCTAGCACACTGAACTAAAATTTAAACTTCACTATGTTTTTTTTTTTTTTTTAAACTGTTTCTGTGCTTGAGACAAACTCCGTCTTCAAAAAGACTTCTCTGCACTGCACTTTTTACAACAAAACAAAATTATGTTTCTGAGAAATACCTTCGACTTTTGTTGAGCCTTCACTCTGTTGGAGAACTGCTGCAACAAACTTCTTCCTTTAGCTTCTTTGACTATCCTTCAAAGAGCCTGGACTAGCTCTGATACCATGTTGGAATTTCTGAATATTCTGAATACACTGGAGAATAGAAATTCTGCTCTTTTAACACGGAGAAACATAAAAAGAAAAATTGTTGATAGACAGAGATGGCATAAAAATGATTTTCATTAAACATAAAATGATCCTATTATAAAATGATGTCTTCCTTTGTCGGAGGGATTAAAAAAATGGACTGCTACAAAACTATGCTTCCTTTTCTTGCCTTTGGGCACACATACAGTGAGTGAAACTCTGTCTTTTTCTTTCAAAAGAAATAAGCCTTCGTGCTCACACTGTGTATTAAAAGAATACATGCACTCTTTATAAGCCTTTTGAGCTTTTACATTTATATGGCGTGATATATAAAAAATAGACTTATGGGAAATGTATATATATATTATAAAATTATAGTTTATATATATATATATATATATATATATATATATATATATATATATATATATATATATATATATATATATATATATTGGAGCCAAGGTCTAAAACCTTTGTTGCGTGATGTTTTATAACATAAAAGAAAACAACAAACAAACCTATATTATAAGGTTTGAACCTTATAACATACAATCTGCATAAACTTTAAACCAATGCTTGTCCACTAATGAATCCAGACTTCAAACTTCAATAAACCAAATTGTAATCAAATTCGCATTAGAAAACGTTGTGACGTCACCCAAGCCATTTTCAACATAACCCAATCCGATTGGTTGGTGGTAGGACCCCCCAGATTTCAAAGACTTTATAAGCCGAAATTTATAAGAAATTCTCATACCAAAAGGTGATAGTGACGTCATGGAAAATCGGCATGCGAAAAACTCATGAAATCAAATTCATAAAAGTTTCGGGTCTGTTTTTGGTGTTTTTTAACATGGCTTCAAACCTGCGTGAAAAACTTCTATTGGTCCACGTGTTGGCTGAGTTGGCAGTTGGAGCCTCTCCCTTCAACGTATAGTGGCTCCATTTTAAACTTTAAACACTAGCATGAAAACAAAAAAGGTTCTCTAGTTGATGAGGGATTTATTGCCTGATAAGATTGTTTTAAATACTCTGTTGTTGCATGGCCAGAGCCATGATTTCTTAAATGCTCCTCTGCAAAGGTGGCTGCTGTCCAAAACACAAACACTTCCTTACACCTTCATTTAAAACTCTTTTGAATACCCCATGGTGTGCACTCAACCTCTGCCATTGTTGTACTCTGTTTCCACCTGCATGAGGTTTTTGCAAGTGACTATTATTTTCAACAAGTCTCTCCATGAGTGTAGTACTATGGCCAACATTTCACTAAATAATATGATCTAGTAGATTCAACAACATGGCCAACCAAGATGTGAGACATAAGGTGGAGCAGATAGTAGACTACGAAAAGTGTTAGACTCCCAACTTCATATCTAAATTTGAATGGCATAGAGATGGAGATTTCAGGTGTGGTGGAAGAGGATTATTACAGGGACTATGGCGAGTTGATTGAATATCCAATAAGGCACTCGCCGCAGTGTGTCCTTCTCAGACCCCTGCCGAGGGTCAGCATCCACCTAGACTATTTCTGGGAAGGACGAAAAAAGGAACCACCTCTGCCTGAATAAGTAGTATCTTGCAATGCGCATGTAAATTGGACCACTCGGGAACTTCCTCGGATACATGTAGCTGGGTGCTATTGATTTCATCTGCATGTTCATTTTTGTTGGATGTCCGTTGTTAAACTAATGCTTGAATTATTGGATTGTTTTCCTTTTGTTGGGAAAAATAGCAAATAGGGCAAGGCAAGTGCCTCTGCAAAAATATATAGTATCTTGCAATGTGTGTGCAAATTAGAGCACTCGTTAGCTTCCTTCCTATCGACGGAGCTGGCTATTACTGATTTCATTTCCATATTATTTGTTGGAAGTCTACCATTAAACTAATGGTTGGATTATTGGCCTATTTCCTTTATATTGGAATATGAAATTATTAGTATATATGTGTTTAGATTAGATATATCAATAAACTCTTTTGGAATATATATTAAAATATTAGAATATATATTAAAATATTTTTTCGGGAATATATTGTATTTTTAGATTTTTTTTGGTTGGTAAGATTGGGTAGTCATTTGTAAAAGTAAAGTTATATAATAGATATCATTGGTTTGTTACATGGAAATACATGCTAGTATCCAAGTCTCAAAAATTAAATTAAAGTTGAAGAAGCTGAAAGATCTTTCATACAATTTGTATTTATAATATAGTTACCTAAAAAATCAAAGAAATCACATAAAATGTAGCTTAGAATAACATTAAATGTAGTTTAAAGGGAAGAAAGTTTAAAATAAAAAAAAAAATCATGGGAAATGTGTTTTCAAAATCTAAAAAAAAGATACCTATGTTTAATTTGCTCCTCTATGTTTAATTCCCTCTTAAAGGGGAAATCTCCTCTTAAACTAAATCTACAATTACAGTGAGTACTTGACAAACATTACATAAATTATATAGAATATATAGCGATATAAAATAAATTATCTCAACAAATTTGATTCATTTGTAATTTGAAATATTTTTATGGTTTCCTCTTAGTATGAGCACTTAGAGTGAGATTATTGATGTTTTATTATACTTTTAATTAAACAAACCAAACACATATATTCATTTTTTGTTTTTTCTTATATATTTTGTTCATAGTTGAGAGTGGGTGAAATATTTGTACTACTTTTCTTTAATATGGCTACTAAGAGTGAGATTATTGATGTTTTGTAATATGTTTAATTAAACCAACCAATTATATATATTTATTTTTAGAAATTTGGCTTCTGTGATCCATAAAATGTATATAAAAATTTTAGGTGACAATCACATCAATGTATATATATACTTTAATGTGATTATCACCTAATATATATATATATATATATATATATATAAAGTTTTTTTTTTTTTTTTCATTTAAATAATTTTTACTCAAAGTTAAACACAAACATACTTACAGATCTCTCTCATAGTTAATTTTAAAATAATCTTCTCAACTTAATAGTAAAATATTTTTAAAATATTAAATATTAGATAACAGTTTAATGTTCATTATTTAAAGAATATATCTTCATATATTAATAAAATATTTAAGTAAAAGACTAAAATATAACTATAACGTGACGTGAAGAGAAAATAAAACAATAATATAAAAACAAAATTCTACATAGCTAAATACATTTAACGATTATGAATAATGCAATTTGAAAATATAATTTAACAAAATACTCGAAATAAATAAATTTTTAAAAATAAAATATTCCATTTCCCTTTTCTACGTTTTTCCTAAATACGAATTACTAGGCATGCAATGAAATTTATTTTCCTATAAAATTCAAACCAATAGTTGGATTGAAACCCAAAAAAACAAAAAATGTCATTTTTTCTTCCAATTCTTTATTAAAAATAAAAAATATAAATATATTTGAACGCTTAGTTCGTAAAAATATTTGTACGATTTCCAGATATCACTTAACAATCAATTTTTCCTAAGTTTAACATAAGATTGTTAGAGAATTTTTAGTTAAGCATGCCAGTATTGTAATTGAAATGGAACCGTTAACATTACTTTAACCTGTTTAAGTAATGCATTAGTGGGTGCTACCGGTTATATGAACATAGTTTGCAACTTATCATTTTATTAGCCTTTCAACGTTTTCTCGTATATAAGTGTTGTATATGATGACGAATGTATATTAATGCCAACATTAATTTAATGTATTAGTTGTTATTTTATTTGGCTGCAATCAGTTATATATATCTTCCCTAGTTCACAATCACTTATATATCTCTTCCCTAGTTCACATGGAAGATGCCTTTCTGCATGGTTTCTACAATAGGGCTTGACATCATCCGTTGACACCCTCTACCCTGTCACTACCTCCGCCTCTACGCCATTACCATTGCATTACTAAGACTGCAGATGCAGTTCCGCAGTACCACGAATAAGCCAGGAAGCACAGACAGGTCACACAACAAGCACAACAAGCAACAAGCCATGGCAACATAAAGTACAGGAAACACCAAGCCATGGTTGCATGGTTGTAGAAGGTCGGAGAAGCAAAAAAAAGTAAAATCAAGCACCAAGCCATGGTTGCATGGCTACAACAGTAGGTTGAACAAGTAGAAGCAAGCACCAAGTTATGGTTGGGCACCTAGGTATCACCTAGTTCACTCATCTTGCTCTATATATGGAGCCTTTGCCTCTTATCTACAGGTTTATCTGCAAGTTGATCGTGTGAGTCTCTTACTTTGTTAAATTCATATATTTTAAATATTTTTTTGCTTGACCACTCGCTTGACCTTTCGTCAAGATAAGCTGTCACTATATCTATAAAAGCAGTATAAGAGGCAAAGAAACAAAATTCATGGTAATTTAAGTAATTTTTACCAATATTTATATTTTTGTGTTATAATTATTTGAAGAATCTTTCGTTCTCTCAACAAAAAGATGTTTCTAAAAGTTTTCTCCACAGAATCACTCTAAATTTCGAGCTGCTTTAAATAAATATGCAATTACCGAACTTATTATCCAGATTCAAACACACAAAGAAAATTGGAAAGGGG
Organism: Pinus albicaulis; assembly: GCA_034641835.2. NCBI lineage: Eukaryota > Viridiplantae > Streptophyta > Pinopsida > Pinales > Pinaceae > Pinus > Pinus albicaulis. The sequence goes on from CM076575.1 coordinate 677,171,135, forward strand.
AAGAAATAACACAACATTTTAATTCCCGGAACACTAAAAACATATCTGAAAATTTTAGAAAACGAACCCCACCATATGTGGCATTGTCGGGCATTGAGGGCCAGAGGTTCTCGAACACTTGCGGGTTTCGAGCGATGTCGGCTCATATCTAATAACATGTTTCCCATGTAGAGAAACATCCCTGAAATATATATGAGCAGAAGCCACACAATTTTTTGCAAAAATGTCTAGGGCGGTAGCGGAGGGCCGACTCCCTACATACGCCCGCTCTCTGTCCAACCATGTCTGTCGCCGTAACTTGGCGGTGACCGACGAGGCGATGATGGCGGAGACAGATAATTTTTTTCACTTCTGGTCGATTCGATTCTTTGCAAGCATTTCTTATGCATTCATGCATCTCTTTCTCATCGACTGTGAACGGATATGTGCATTCAACTACTTCTTCTGGAGAAAATAGTGCGAGGTTTATTTATTGATTTCCTCTCTCACAGCCTCAATTAAAATGTTTACTCAACCTTTCTCCCAAATGGTCCCAAAAATATGTTCGAATATCACTAATATTTTTCCCCATAAATATGTTCGAATATCATACGAGTACATATTTATTACCATGTCCTCAAAATTACAACCATGGGTAATCACCATGGGTAATCAAGTATTATCTTTGTAAATTCAAATTCAAATTACTGTCATATTAAAATTAAAAATTGAAAATATTAAGATTTATGTTAGTTAACCAATTTGGGTTGTAATGACGTCACCCTCCGAACCCACGATAAAAATGAATTGAGCTCATAAATCCTTATCGGGTCCGGATGTGTTTTGGGTGACTGGACTCCAAAACTATGCAAACGCCTTGTGATTGGCTGCTGGTGGAGCTGGGACCCTCATGACTTGGCAAGGTGGGGGGATAGCTTTCGCATTGACCGTGGGTAAGGTAGCTAGACTGAAAACTACACGATAGCGCGTTTATTGGTCCATGTGGTGAGGACGTGGACTATGGGCTCCACTACCAACTACGTGGCCCATTCAAACAAATAAAAAATGCACGGGGTTTTAATTTGACAGTTGGTTGGTGGAATTTATGACGCCGAGGGTAGAGAGTTGAATGTTGGAGATGGCATGGTTTAAACCACATAATTTACAAGTCAAAATAGGGCTACGACCCATAACCAAAATTATAAACTTGCAGGCTTTAAAGACGATGTTAAATGCACAGTGGAGTGCACACAACAAAAAACTCTGCCGATGTTGTACTTCTTCTTCCTTTGCGTAGGGTTGTAGTTGAATTTAAAAATTCAACAATCCCCCTTAAATTCAACTGTTGCATTCTCATGCATACCCAAACACTTTCTGAAAAAATTAAAACTCTTTTTCCCCAATGGTTTTCTTAAAATGTCTGCAAAATGCTTCTCTGTTCTGCAATGCTTCAGAACAATTTCAACATTGTTCACTAGCTCCCTGATGTAGTGATACTTGGCATCAACGTGTTTCGTTCTCTTGTGAAACACTAAATTCTTTGACAACGCTATTGCTTAGCTATTATCACAATAGGTTGTTGTGCCTTTTACCTGTTCATGACACAAACTACTCAACATTCTCCTCATCCAAACTACTTGACATGCTGCTTCTATAGCTACCACATACTTTGCCTCTGCTGTAGATATAGCCACAATTGGCTATTTCTTATAAGTCTATGAAATGGCTCCTCAACCCATATGAAAAACAGAACCAGAGGTGCTTTTCCTATCATCTATACTTCTATCCCAATCACTGTCATTATATCTAATCAATTCAAAAATTTCTGAAGTCGTGTATAAAATACCATACCTCTGTGTTCCTTTCACATACCTCAGAATTATTTTTCCTGCTTGCCTATGTGTTTCCTCTGGCCTTTCCATAAATATGGAAATTAAAATCACATCATGGATGACATCTAGCCTAGTTGCAGTCAAATACATAGGGCTGCCAACTATGCTCTTCTACAAACTTGGATCAAAATCCTCGCTGCTGTATTCCTTGCTTAACTTCAATCCCATCACTGTATGAGTAATTTCTTTCTTCCAATCCTGTATGTTAAATATTTCCGAAACTTCATTTACATATTTAGCTTGAGAGATAAAAAATTTATTTTCATTTTGCTCTACTTTTATTCGTAAGAAGTATTTCAACAATCCCATATCAGTCATCTCAAATTCATCCTTCATTATTGTCTTAAAATTCTCAATGAGGTAAGCATCATTACCTATGAATATAACATCATCAACACCTTAAACAACAATCAACATCTTACCATCTTTCTCCTTGATGTATAATGTGTGTTTTCCTTCACATTTCTTAAACCCATTTTCTAGTACATAGGCATCTATCCTACTGTACCATGCTCTTGGTGCTTGTTTCAGCACATAAAGAGCTTTCTTCAATCGAAAAATTTTATGCTCTTAGCCTTCTTTCTCATATCCCAAAGGTTGTTCAACATGAACCTCTTTCATCAATACTCCATTTATGAATGTTGATTTCACATCCATTTGGTAAAATTTCCACTTGTGTTGTGCTGCTATGGACAAAACTGCTCTTACTGTTTCCATTTTTTCAACCGGTGCAAATGTTTCTTCATAATATATTCCTTGTTGCTGCTTATAGCCTTTGACAACAAGTCTGGCCTTATGCGTTTCAATATTACTTTCTACATTGCTTTTGGTCTTGTAGACCCATTTCACTCTAATAACTTCTTTGCCTTTTGGGAGATCAACCAATTCCCATGTCTTATTTTTCTCTATGGCATTTATTTCTTCATCCATAGCATCTATCCATTTCCTATCTTTTATAGCTTCTTCAAAACAAATAGGATCATCTACATGATATTACAATGCACATAAAGAGTTCATACCTTCATTTTCTGCCTCTTTTTCATTAATTTTATTCAAACTTTTGAATTTGGTTCCTTTTTCACTCGCTAAAATTGTGCTTGTAGAAGCACTCAAATCTGCTCCTTGTGGTGTGCTTGGAGAAGCACTGTTATCACTTCTCAAGGGTGTTCTCATTCTTTCTTTTGTTGTCCCTTGTTGTCCTTGTGTTGGTGGAGGTGGTGCTGCTAATGAGGGATGTATTTTAGCCATCTCTTCCTCACTATCATCATGAGACAAACAACTTTTAACATTCATTGTTTTCTCAATGCTTCCATCCCAAAAATTTTCCTCAATGAACTGTACATCTCTCCTTATAAAAAACTTCTTGGTGGATGGGTTATATAATATGTATGCCTTTGATTCTTCATTGTATCCAATAAATATGCACTTCTCTCCCTTACTGTCCAACTCCTTCCTTACCTGATATGGAATGTGTGCATAAGCCACACAACCAAAAACTCTCATGTAGGTGAAAAATTGTTTTATGCCACTCTATGCTTCTTCTAAAACTTTTCTCATTATAACTTTGGTTGGGAATATATTCAAGATGTATGTTGAACAATGTACAGCTTCAACCCAATACTCATTTGGCAAATGCTTTGCCTTCAAGATCCTTGTTACCATGTCCACGATAGTTCTACTTTTCTTTTCAGCAACTCCATTTTGCTGCGGTGTATAACTTGTTGTAAATTGCATGTGAATCCCATTTTTTCTGCAAAAACACAGAAATTATTTGGAGATATACTCACCTCCTCTATCAGTTCTTAAGACATTGATATGCTTCCCACTTTATTTCTCTACAAGAGCTTTAAATTGGCATAATTTCTGAAACACTTCACTCTTATATTTCAAGAAATAAACACAAGCTTTTCTTGTGTAATCATCAATAAAAGTCAGCATATAATGACTTCCTGCTAGTGATGGTGTTTGCATTGGTCCACACAAATCTGAATGGATAATTTCTAAGGTTTCCTTTGCCCTTATGCCATTTCTTGATGGAAATTTTTCTCTGTGTTATTTGCCCAAGATGCAGCCTTCACATAGGCTGTTCAGTTTCTCAATCAATGATAATCCCTTTACCATTCATTTCCTATTCAACAAATTCAAACCTCCAAAGTTGAGATGTCCAAATCTCAAATTCCATACTCAATTTTCATATTTTTCTTCTCTTTGTAATGTCTCTTCTATCACTGTTACCATTTCAGTTGTTTTCTTCAAATCTGCTCTCATCTTAAGAGGGAGCATTCTATTCCTTGTCATCTTCACTTGTGCAATGCATTACTTTCTTGGTGGTTTATCCATGATGATGCATACATCATCTTCAAAGAAAACATTGTACCCCTTTCGAATGAATTGTCCAATTCTCAAGAGGTTACACTTCATACTAGACACATTGTAAACATCTAATATGGATCTTCCTTCTCCTTTCTTTGTCAAAACATTTCCTCTGCATTTTACCATGACAGAGACCTCACTGTTTGTCTCCAATATTACTTGAGACTTCAAATTCTCATCAATCATGAAAAACATGGAAATGTTTCCAATAATATGGTTGCTACATCCTAGATCTAGGAACCATATATCTTCATTCTTTTCTTTAATCATATTACATGCTAGAAACAACTTCTCTTGACTAATATTTTCTTTAGTAAAATTAGCACTAGGTCTATTACCCATGTCACTTTGTTTTTTCCTACATTCATTGGCATACTGGTCATAATTTTTACAGTAATGACATTGGACTTGGGATTTATCATACTTTTGTCTATGTGCTTGATTTTGTCCACCTTGTTGGCTGTTGCCTTGGCCTTGGTTTTGATTTTGATTGCTGCCCCTTCCATTTGTATTTGCAGGGTTGTTTCTTCCTCCTCTATTTTGGCTTCTGCGTCTTCCTTTTCCTCTGTAGTTTCATCTGCCCTAACATTTTCCTCTTCCAAAGGACATTTGAGTCTTGAAAGCATGCTCCAAAGGTGATATGGTTGCTCTACCCAATATTTGTTCATGTGTCATCAATGATGCATGTAGCTCATCAACTGTAAACTTTGAGAGATATTTTGTCTCTACAATGGTTGTGACTATCTCATCAAACGTTGAGGGTAAGCTCATCAATGCTTTCTAAATTATTCTTCTTTCTTCTACTCTCTCTCAATGATATCTCATTTGGGTAACCAACCCAATCAATAGAGTAAAGAATGAGTCTATTGTAACAGACTCCTTCCTGCAAATAACTTCAAAATCCCTTCTCATTAAATGAAGCTTTGCAGTCTTTACCTTCTCCCTACCTTGGTAGGCTGTCTAGAGTGTATCCCATGCATCCTTGGACCTCTTTGATGTTGAAATCATTGGAAATACACTTCCATGCACTGCTTGATAGAGATAGAGGAGTGTTTTTGAGTCCTTTTTCTTATTTCTTGAGCAAATCCTTCTCTGCCTGTGTTAAGACATTAAATTTATTTTCATCTGTTGGTTCTTCTAGAACTTCTTCAAATATCTTCCATAAATCTTGAGAGGCAAACAGGGCTCTCATTGTGATTGCCAAATAGTCATAGCTTTTCCCATTGAACTATGAGAGTTGAGTATTTTCTACACTCGTGCATGTGCTGGCTCCCGTCATGGCTAGCTCACTGAACTATACTATAAATCTAATTGTGTTCAACAAAATTTCTCTCTGCTTGAGAGATAAACTTTGTCTCTGAGAGCTGCACCATTTCACACAAACTCAAACTCTGTTTTGATAAATAATTGGACTTTGTTGAGCCTTCACACTGCTGGAGAACTGCTTCAACAACTCCTTCCTCCAACTTCTTTGACAAACTTAAAAGAGCCTGGACTGGCTCCGATACCATGTTGGAAATTATGAATGATTTCAAACACACACAGAGAGAATGAAATCTCTCCTTCTAACACACAGAAATAATTTAAAAACTGTTGATAGAGATGCAACAAAAATTTATTTCATTAAACTTAAAAAGCTATTACAAAGATGCTAGAAAACTGTTGTTTTATCATTTACCAGAAAAAAATACAAACTGCTACAACACACATAATTTCAAATTTTCTCTCTATCTCCTAAACATGCACACACAATGCTCTATATAGTTCTCTACCTTCTATCCTTTTTAACGTATTACACATAGTCACTTATTTCAGCCTTCGAGTTTTTATTCTTTTTGTATGACACACTAGAAAAAATAAGTCAAAATATTAAACTATATATATATTATAAAATTTAGAAGTTTATAATATATATATATATATATATATATATATATATATATATATAAAGTCCGAATGAATTTCACCGTGGAGTTTAAAACATAAAAGAAATGTTATGATAAAGTTTAGAACCTTATTACATTTGCCACATATGAATAAAAATTTAAACCAAAGTTCCAAATTCTTTGTTGCAGATTTCAAACACAAAATTTAATCCCATTACATAAAGATTTCACATACCAATTTGGGTTATAGTGACGTCACCCTCCAGATGCACAATAAATATGAATTGCACTCATAAATCCTTATCAGGTCTGGATGAGGTTTGGGTGATTGGACTCCAAAACTACGCAAATGCCTTATGATTGGCTGGTGGTGGATCCCGCAACCTCGTGACTTGGCAAGGTTGGGCCCAGCTTTCGCATTGACCGTGGATAAGGTGACTAGACTCAAAGCTACAGGATAGCATGTTCATCGGTCCATGTTCTAAGGACGTGGACTATGGGCTCCACTACCAATTACGTGGCCCATTCAAACAAATAAAAAATGTGCAGGGTTTTAATTTGACAGTTGGTTGGTGGAATTTATGGTGCCAAGGGAAAAGAGTTGAATGTTGGAGATGGCATGGTTTAAACCACATAATTTACAGGTAGAAACAGGGTTACGACCCATAACCAAAATTATAAACTTGCAGGCTTTAAAGAATATTTTAAATGCACAGTGGAGTCACACAACAGAAAACTCTATCATTGTTGTACTTCTTCTTCCTATGTGCAGAGTTGTAGTTGAATTTAAAAATTCAACAATGAATGGAAAGCGCTTAATGTCAGACAGTGCTATAGAAGGATCTTGGGATCACGCCTGGAATTTCAAATCCCCTTTGCCTGTCAAATGAAAATTTTATGACGTTTTTAAATTTTAGGTGTCTTTCATTTTACGTTTTATCTCAATTATCTACCTTTCATAAATTAAACTAGGAGCATTGGATATTCCATCCTTCCACCCTTTAGCTCTTTTATGCAATAAACAAGCCATAGCTCTATGTTTTGTTCATAAACATTAAGGATAAAATCATATAGTGCAAATGCTAATAAACTAAATGAGTAGCATTATATCTTCTAGCATTTGTTTTTATGCAATAATTCAGCCATAACTCTATTTTGTTCATAAGTTGTTCATAAAAGTTTATTTTAGAATCATATAGTTTACAAGTGACTTATCAATACAGCCCAATATGCAGAGAAAGAACTAAATACGCTGTGTAGGTAGGAGTTGGTTATCTCAGGGGTTGCAGGATCTCCTTTGTCCAGCATATTACCCCAAAGTAGCCAATGAGTGCTACAACCATCAGTCAAATACCCATCACTTGACCATAGAAAAACCTCATACCCTATCAACCTGTACCAATACCTCTGGATTCTTCTGAAGAAAATGACATAAGCATGTTGGGCCTATGCATGGGTCACGAATACAAAACTCTTTGCTCAAACATTAAGATAAACAAAAACTATAAATTCATGTTGTGTGCTTGAGATTCTTGGTTTGTTTACCACCAGGCTCGGTACTGTTATACATGAAGCGCTTCGTTCCTCCCAGCTCGAAGAGTTTAGCTCGCACCGTGGGAACCTCGCTACTCAGAGTGCAGCTATACTCATGAGATGAGAATTACATTACGAGAGTTTCCAAGATAGATGCATTCCAGCCCTTCCAGTTCTAATGCAACAACTTTTCCCAGAACTGTCTTCAAACTCGAGTTCTCCTGTTCATATTCTAATGCAACAACTTTTTCCAGAACTGTCTTCGAACTCCTCTAAGCTCCCTTCAGCGTCCAGGAAGCCACAGGATAATTCTTCACCTACTCTCCATACTTTCAGTGCTACAGGACTATAAACAGCAGGATTTTCGAAGAAATTCTTTGGAAGAAGCCGTTCAAGTATGCATTACATGTATATTAACAGTTTCGGAGATTGAATTGGACAAACCCTCAAGCTTCTTCCTGCGATTGAGGTAGTCGCAATAGCTGTTACAGTAAAGACCTCTAACCTCCAAAAACTTGCAGGTAGTGAATGGGAAAACAATATTTCGGAGCCTGGTGAAACCTGTTACCACCCGCGCTAAAACACATATGACACTATCTATGAAACGAATAATAACCCGGCGTTGTGGCAGATTGAGCACATGTCACGAAATAAACCTAAAGATTGAACGAAAGGAGCAGTAAACATGCAAATCCGAGGTCTGCAAAAACGAATAAATTAAATAGACATCAAATGCATATCGACCTGAAACACAGTCGTACAAGCTACCGACCTTACCTTAGTTTAATATGCTCCCCACGCTGGTTAGATTAGGCTAATCACAGTAACACTTCGGATCGAGAAAGAATGCACACTTCGACCACAAATTCTTCAACAGTGCAGTCTTCCATAAATTCTTAACAGTGCAATCGAGTAGGGTAAATTAAAAAATGTATGTGAATCTGTAATATATTGAGCGATGTTAATAGTTACTACTTTCCACAATTAGTAAGTAGAGAAAAGTATGGAGCTAGATGACAAATTCTTCAGCGAATTTATGGAACCAGATGACAAAGCAGTAAACCAGTCTGGTAAATTTATTTGGAAATTAGTAAATAGAAAAATCATGGAACGAATTGGAAAGTTGTTACATTGGAAAGTTGTTACAGTGGCCTCCGCGTGTACTGTGCAGTGTGTACATTGTAGATAATTATTATTATTACTAAGTTATCATATCATATGAAATCTAAAATCTCCAAATTAAATTTAGAAATTCTTCCTAAATTTAAAAATTCCCAATGAATTATTGTAATATGTGAATTATAATATATAATAAATAATTTTGAGAATTTATATTTTTGAATACAATAAAATATTACCGCTTCTATTTTTAAGTGAATGTCAAAATGACGAGACTCGATGTATTTTACACGTCAGGTTTGACGTGCACAATTTTTGGGTGACCGTAAAATACGTCGTCAAAATTAAAATACGTACGTCAATTTCCAGGCCTGCTTGGGATTCAAGAAATGTTCGTGATTTTATCCAGTATTTGTGATACATGATTATGAATTGATTTGTCCGCGTCATTCCCTCAGCTCTGTGCTATAGCATAGGCACCTGTGGCTTCTTTTAGTGTGTTGAATGTTCCAAGCCAACCGGTTTTTTCGCTATTAAATCGCTAATTTTTGCATTCAAACGACCAAAGGCACTTATTTTGACGCCTTTATACTTTCCTTCCTTTTTGCTTTTATATTTATAATTCATGTTGTTTTTGTTTTTTTGGGGACATATTTGACCAAGAAACTACTTTTTGGAAGTTTCTGCATTGTTTTCTTTTGAAATATGAAAATATAAAAGTTCCACAAATAATAACTACCAAATCAATTACCTAAATTATCTATAAAAAATAGAAAATAATAACCACATGTAACATAATAACAATTACCAAATCAATTATCTATAAATGCTAAAAAGGAATAACTATCTCTTGACATATATTAAGAGAGATTGATTATATATATATATATATATATGAAATTACATATATTATAACAATTACCAAATCAATTATCTGTAAAAACTAGAAAAGAGTAACCATCTCTTAACATATAATTAAGAATATATATATATATAATTAACCATTACCATTAAAAGAAACACTTATCATGATTAACATATAATTAAGGGAAATTACATATATATACTATTTTGGTGAGATCAACCATTACCATTAAAATAAACACTTACCATTAATTATTTTGAATCAATTTGCAGAAAGATTGAACTTTGAGAAAAATTGGGTTACTATAATTAAGAGAAATTACATATGCATTATTTTTGTGAGATCAAACATTACCATTAAAACAAACACTTACCACAAGATAATAATTTTAAATAAATTTGCAATTTGCAGAAATATCACAATATTATTTTGAATCAATTTTCAATTTGGAGAAAGATGGGAGACTGGAGTTTGAGAAAAATTGCCTTTCTTTAAACTGCCAAAAGCTACCACCAATTTGTTTGTTTACTGCAATTCCAGTCAGTTGTTTGGAGTCGATAGAGTTGTCAGGTGAAAGAGAAAAAATAAGGGTGCTACGCTGAAGAAGTGTTAAATATGAATGAATATCCCTGAAGAGATGCTCCATGTCTGCTGCTCCGAACTTCTAGTGAGACACACCTTATGGCTCCTTATCTGCTGTTACTAATTTCTAATGAGACAACACCTTCTCGTTGGCTAATAAACATTGATGAGCAAGCTAAATATAAACCTGAAAGAGTGTGCCAGAAGTTAGACAACACGTTATGGTTGGCTAATAAACACTGTGGTGAGCAAGCTGTATGGTTAATAAACACTGATGAGCAAGCTGAATACAAGCCTCAAAGAGCGTGCGAGTAGTTAGACAATACTTTATGGCTGGCTAATAAACACTGGTGAGAATGGCGGGCTAAAAAACACTTGTGAGCAAGGTGAATACATGCCTCATAATCATGGTGAGCAAAATGACGGGCAAGCTGAATACATGCTTCATAATCATGCACGCAGAAGCTCCCGCTCATAATCATGGTGAGTAAACTGAATGTCTATAAGCACTAACAAGCAAGATGAATAGTCTCACAGCCATGCAGGCAGAAGGTCACTTTCAAGGCAGGGATTAGCTACCATGCAGACAACCTTGTTCTTGTTTATAGTTGTACTCATTATTTTCGTCTTGTTTTCAGTTGTACTCGTTATTTTTGAAAGTTGAATAGTAAAAACTGTTTGAATTTTTATTTATGGTGGATTTTGTTCTGGATCTAGTTTAAAATAGAAATAAGGATATTAGTATAATCGCTAAGACGTTTTACAGTGTTACAATCAGATTTGAAGATAGAATTGAAGTTCTCATTAAAGAATTTTTTCCGTTCCAATTAGTAGTTCTAAAAAATTATTTGTAAAAGTTATAAGAAATGTTAGCTGTAGATTTTTTTTATTATGTATGTACGTAGTGGAAAGATGATCATTTTAATTTTATGTTTAAAATAAATGTTATCACATTAGAATAAAAAATACAAATATACAAATGCATGTATCATTACACAAGAAGAATGGAATTTTAGAATTGATCTTTTTAAGAAAAAATTTTATTACACAATTTAGTCTTGAAAATCGAATTGCAAGAGATCTAAAAAGGTTTTTTCATTTTTAGTGGTGGATCTTATCCTATATCTCTTAAAATAATAGCAAGGAGAAATAAGGTCGATTGTACTTTTGTGTAATGGTACATGAGTTCTTACGTTTGATTGTGCATTGTTTCAAATGTGGTAATATTTACGTTGAATAATAAAAACAACCACAAAAATTAAAATGATCACGCTCTGAGGAGTATATTCATGACAATTTTATTTGAAATTATTAAAAATATATTTTTTTTCTCAATTTTTTTATAAGTTTCAGTGAATTTTGAAACAAGTTGGTTACATTCAAAACTTTATACGAAAGCATTAAAAATATTTATCTTCTCTCAGTTTTTTCTCTCTTGCTTAATTTGGAAACAAGTTGGGGACATTTTACTTAAGTGTTAAGTTGAAATAATTATTTTTATTTGATTAAGAGTAACACGAATATTTTCGAAATATAGATAATGGTGATTAGTAACTTAATTTCCAACTAGTAACTTAATTTCCAATTTGTGCAAAAGAAAGAATTATGTACAGTTGAATAAAGAAGTCACAAGATTGGTTTCATTATCTATTGATCCCAAAACATTTAGTGACAATAATAGAAATGAAAAATTTCTTAAAACATAAAATATGCTCTTCCTATTTCTAATTGTAAAAGGTAATATCAAATTTTTTATTAAATAGAAATGACTAAGCTGGTAGGGAAAAACATTTTCTTAAAAAATTGAAGCCAACCATGGTATTAAATCAAAAGGGTTGTTTTATCTCTCTATTAATTTTTTAGTTGAAAAAAAAATTTAATATAAGTATTGTCCAAGGCTTAGTTGGTAAAATTATTTGTACAATCCCTTCTATGTTTTAATTGAGAATGGATGTTCCACAAGTTTATAAAGGGTGGAATTCTCACTTTTGAAGACAATTGTTTATTAAATGGTTTTCTTTTTGTGCTGGATCTCTTCATATACTTTGTCATAATTTGAGAATAAATTACATTGCACATGTTTTATGATCCATAAATTTCTATGTTTGACTGTGAATTTTGTTCAATGTTGTAATGTATATGTTGAGTGACAAAAAAATGTTAAAAATTAAAAAAAAAATCAGGTTTTCATGAGCTATGTAGGTTTTAACTCTGTATAGAAATTATCTGCAAACGAATCTTAAAAACAGAAAGTAAACAATAGTGAGAGCATAAAACATAAATAGATATACAAAGGGATTTTCTCCTAGATCCCAAATCAGGACGACCATCTTGATTTTTCATTATATTCCTTTTACTGTTACAACACATACATATACGTTCCAAAGAATACATAAACCCCAATCCATTAACACTAGATTATAACATAACTATAGTTCCCTTGACCAGCTGTACAAAATACCAGGGGCCAAAAACCATCATTCCCCAAAACCATGTGCAAACCCATGCACAAAACCATGGGCGGGTCTGCTCACCGGAAAATAGGGACCAATTTTTTTCCAGGGTGCTGCCCCAGACCCCGATAGGGGGCCTGCCGCCCCCCTCTGACCCCGTGCTACACCCAACGAGACATACAGGAGTGGCTAACGCCCCCCTAGTGACCCCTGCACATGACTAGTTGTCAAAAAAATATAACACATACCCAAAAAACTACATATATGATAGTTTTATATTAAACCATTAAAAGTATTTAAATCATTTTAGTTTTATAGTCCTTTTTAAAGCAACAATTTGGAAGAATTTGCATTCAATATCAAGTTATAATGAAAAATTTCAAAAAGTTTCATGATTCATTTGGTAAATATTGATAAAGATGAATTTAATTGAAAACTTGTTGTGAAATAAATAATTACCTAGGTTTGAATAAAAACTTAAGCGAAACATTAAAATTACACCATTCTAAAAGTGACCAATTTGGGTTAATGAGGATTGACCCACAATAAAAGTAATTTAAATAAATAATCTTTTAAAACAAAAAAAAATTCCCTTTTCCCTTTTGTAATTGAGAAAGATAGTTTCAAGATGTTGATTAACTAGGAAATATAAAACTTGCAATTCAACTCATTTTCGTAAAATTTAAGCGAATAATTTGATCAAAGCAAAATGGTAATTTTTCAGGATAATAGATGTGTAGTTGAAAAATTAGTCAATAAAATTATTTGTAATGTCCATGGGATGTTATACTTAATAATGAAATTTTCACATCTTTACAATGTTTGAAGATAGAGCTACAATTCTCATTGGAAAATTTGTCATTATATTTATGAGCATCAAAAAATGAATTGTATGAACTATAATACAAAATTTGATTTTTAGTTTGTGGATCTTTTTCTAGACCTATTTGAAAATCACAACAATGGTATCCGTAAAAATTCTTGGATTTTTTATTTAAGAATAAATGTTTCACAATTTTACAATGAGATTTGATGATAAAGGTGGAACTGTCATTGTTAAATATAATTGTTCATTATACACATTAATGCTGCAATTTTGATTGTAAGGTAGTGGATCTTCTAGTAGACTTATCTTAAAATGGGAAGAATGGATACAAGGTCCATTATGATTATGTAAAAATCCATCAATTTGTATATTAGATTGGTACATTATGTCCAATGTGGTAATATTTATGTTTGAAAATAAGGAAAGAATAGAAATTAAAATGATCATGGTCTTATAATCTAGATACTTGAAAATTGTAGATGTGACCATTAGGGACATTTTCGTTCAATATTAAGTTGTATATGAAAATTTATCACTAAACCAAGAGTTCTTTTTGTCATTTGGTAAATATTAGTAAGCTTGATTAATATTTTAATTGACAACTTGTTATAAAAGAAAGAACCAACTAGAATTGAATAAAGAGGTTAAGTGAGTAATCAAAATCACTTGACCATGGAAATCAATAGTTTTCTCCATTATCTATTGAACCAAACTCCTTAAGTATTTTTTATTATAAAATTATGCGAGAAAAAAAAAGCATAAAGACAAGAATGGCTAAAATCATGGCATTGATTCCCTGTCTAAAACATTGTTAAACATAAAAAAATAGTTCAATGAAAATGACCAATAGAGTATTGGAAAATATCCTCTCCTATTTGTAATTTAGTATAACAAAAGGAAATTTGTTGCAAATGTAATAGAAACCATTAGATTATGATTTAAGGGAATTAAAAAAATTAGGGACTAGATAAGAATTTATAATTGAGTATTTTCCATAATAATTGTATTCATCTTATTTGTCGACATGCAATTTTAGGAAATAAAATAGTTAATAATAAATTGCAATATGAGAAACAATAGAGTTTAAGTGATAATGAGGATGAATCCATTTTCTATTTACGATAAAAAAATAAATATCTAATGCATGCTTCGCATACAATAAACAATAAAGAAATGATATTTCTAATAACATTGTTAGGAATTTGGAAGAATTAAGATTCAACAATAGTTGACATGTTTCACAATATGAGAGAGGCAACATATTTCATATTTCCTATCACAAAAATAATTTACGTGTTACAGGCTATGAGAGAGGGAATATCTTTAATATTTATTATCACTCTAAACCTATTAATTCTTTCATTTGGAAACTTGATAGAAATCCCTGGATTTTGGGGGCCGACCTAAATGTTTCTATTGGAATATCTGAATATTGGGATCCAGGGGCTTCCCGAGATTCCTTATCTAATTACTTTGAAAAGCTCATCGATGAGGCTAATATTCTTGATCTAGAATTGCCTAAGAAGCTTCCCACCTGGAGGAAAAAGAGGATGCGCGACGCAACTATGACCAGAAGAATTTGTCACTATTTGATAAAAACCCCATTAGTGGAGAATTTGATAAGGCTGGACAATGGGTTGGGACTGGGGGTTCCTCGAATCACTCACTTATATACCTCGAACAATAATTGGGCCTACAGAAACCCCGGGCCCATTTAAAGTTTAATTTGGTTTGGCTTAATGAGCCTGAATTCCACACCTTAGTCAAGAGTGAATAGTTGCACTGTGATCAATTTCCTAACAAGTCACCTTCTAGGGTCCTCTATAAAAATCTGACCGATATTAAGACGCTCACAATAATATGGTCCAGGAATAATAAATTAAAGGAGGATGAGTCTTTATCTCACATTGGGCAGGAGATTGGGACTTTAACTGGATTAGTCAACCAGGGATTTAGATTTACGGAAGAAGAGGAGAGACCCATACCTCTGGAATTGGAAAAAGATAATATTCTTAGGAAGTGAGAGGAGGAATGGTGGCTCAAGAGCAGGGTCATCTGGTTATAAGAAGGGGATGATAACAAAAAATTCTTTCAATAATGTGCTAAAGGCGGGAGAATTATTAACATTATCTTGGAGCTCATAGGTCAAAATGGAAGGGTGGCACATACACATAGCCAACATGCAGACAGGGGCATAGATCACCTATCCACTCAATACAGTCCACCTATGAAGGCAAAAATTCTGGAAATCATGCAGATCGCCCGTTCCTTGCAAAAATATATGGATGAGTAGCACTTGAAAGATCTAAATGCCCCGGTCCCATTGGGGAAGTTGAGGGGGCTTTGAAATGGTTTAAGAAGGAAAAGAGCCCAGGACATGATGATTGGCCTATTGAATTCTGCCTCACTTTTTTCAATCTCATTGGTAAGGATCTCCTAGAGATCATTGAAGAAAGAATAACCTCTCGACTAGTATATGATGGTTTCAATGTCACCTTCATTTATCTCATCCCAAAAATTGAAAAGCCCATAACTTACCATGTTTATCGCCCGATATCCCTCTGCAATTGCATATATAAGATAATTTCCAAGACCCTTTCCAACTATATTCAACCCATTCTCTCACAACATATTTCCAAAGAAAATTTTTCTTTTCTAGAATAAACAATAAATAAATGATATTTATAATAGCATTGTTAGAATATGAAAGAGGCAACATATTTCATATTTATTATCAGTCCAAGCCTATTAATTATCTCATTCGGAAACTTGATAGAAATCACCGGATTTTGGGCACCGACCTAAATTTTTCTATTGGAATCTTTGAATATTGGGGTCCGAGGGCCTCTCCAGATTCCTAATATGATTAATTTGAAAAGCACATCAATAAGGTTCATCTTCTTGATCTAGCATTTCCTAAGAAGCTCCCCAATTGGAGGAACAAGAGGATGGGTGATGCAACTCTAATTATAGGACTTTGCCGCTATTTGATCAAAACCCCGTTGGTGGAATATTTAACAAAGCTAGATAATGGGTTGGGACTGGGGGTTCCTCATATCACTCAACTATATACCTCGAACAACAATTGGGCGTAAGAAAACTCCAGGCCCCTTTCAAGTTCAATTAGGTTTAGCTTCATGAGCCTGAATTCCACACCTTATTCAAGAGTTAATGGTTGCACTGTGATCAATTTCCTGACCAGTTACCTTCCAGGGTCCTCAATAAAAATCTGACCTAGATTAAGAGGCTCACAATAAGATGGTCCAGGAATAATAAGTTAAAGGAGGATGAGTCTTTATCTCACATTGAGTAGGAGATTGGGATTTCGACTGGATCAGTCAACATGGGATTTAGATTTACGGAAGCAAAGGAGAGACTCATACCTCTGGAATTGGAAAAAGCTAAGATTATTAAGAAGTGAGAGGAGGAATGGCACCTTAAGAGAAAGGCCATCTGGTTACAAGAAGGGGATGATAACACCAAATTCTTTGAATAATGTGCTAAAGGCGGGAGAATTATTAACATTATCTTAGAACTCACAGGTCACAATGTCAGGGTGGCACATACACATAACCAGCTTGCATACAAGGGCATACATCACCTCTCCACTCAATATAGGCCACCTAGGAAGTCAAACATTCTGGAAATCATGCAGATCGCCCATTCCTTGCACAAATTTGTGGACGAGAAACACTTGATGGATCTAAATGCCCTGGTCTTACTAGGGAAGCTTAGGGGGTTTTGAAATGGTTTAAGAAGGAAAAGTGCCTGGGACATTATGGTTGGCCTATTTAATTCTACCTCACCTTTTTCGATCTCATCGGTAAGGATCTCTTAGAGATCATTCAAGAAAGCATAACCTCTCAACTAGTATATGATGGGTTCAATGTCACCTTCATTTCTCTCATCCCAAGAATTGAAAAACCCATAACTTACCATGTATATCACCTGATATCCCTTTGAAATTGCATATATAATATCATCTCCAAGACCATTTCCAACCGTATTAAACTCATTCTCTCACAACATATTTCCAAAGAACAATTTTCTTTTCTAAATCATAGAAGAATTGATGAAGAAATTGGCACTACACAGGAGGCCCTTCATTCCATCAAACTCAGAAACCTAAAGACCACCATCCTCAAAATTGACCTTGCAAAAGCATTTTCTTGTCCCCACTAGAATTATCTGCATATCATCCTCATTCATATTAGATTCTCACTCGACTTTACTAATTTGACTATGGGATGCATTACTAATGCCTCATTTAACATTCTTATAGATGGTGCTACTTATGAATTTTTTCACGCAGGGTGGGGACTTAGGCAAGGATGCTCGCTCTCCCCACTGCACTTTATTTTGATTATGGAAGGAATATCCTCACTCCTGAGTCATGTAAAAGATGACAGTTCCATACATGGAATCAAACTTAATGACTATATTCAACTGACTCATTTATTATTTGTTTATGATGTAATTATATTTCTTGATGGATATTTTCATGAAAATATAAATATTTTAAACCTTCTCAATGTTTTTAGCAAAGCTACAGGACTGGAACAAAATCACAATAAATGCACCACTATGTTGGTACACTATTTTGTACTTGAATGCAGACATGCACTGGGCCTCTTTCATTTTCAGAGCAAGGATTTGAAAGATGGTTTAAAATATCTTGGTTTCCATATTAAACCAAATTATAATCGCATCAAGGACTAGAATTGGCTTGTTGAAAAAGCCGAGTGTAGGATCAACATATGGCAACAAAGATGGCTTACTAGAGACGACAAGCTGATGCTCATTGAATCTATCATGGAAGCCATTCTAGTTTATTGGATGGCTCTTTCTTGGATCCCAAAAGGTGACTACTATATTATAGCAAATTTGCAGGTGATTTCTTTGCAGAGGCAAATAGGATTGGCATGCTTATGATTTGATTACTTGGAAGAATATTTCAAAATGTAAGGGTTGGGGGGTTGGGGGCTAAAATCTCTCAACCAATTCGCATCATCTAAGATGGGATGGCACCTCATTTCTAGCCACAGGCCATGAAAAGAAGCTATATTCTCAAAATTTATTTCTCCTTTCTCTACCTTGGATTGGATCAAAGGTCACATAACACTTCTTGCATGCTCTTCAATTATGTATAAATCCATCACTCGATCCATACGCCTCATTAAAAAGGGTCTGGTTTCACTGATTGGATTGAGTGAGAAAGTTGAATTAGGTGAAGACGCTTGGTTAGGCTATGGCCAAGAGTTTAAATTACCATTGGGCATCAAGCAACATCTGGTCTGATCTGGTCATCATTACATATCTCATATTGCAGATCCAATACACACTACTTGGTCCTCTTACACTTGGTTGTGTGCACAAATGCTGGCCATACACGAGATCTGGTGGCCGATCTGGAATCAATATATCAGTGATATGAAAACCAATAACATCAGATTATCTAATCAGGATGATGAACTTTCATGGTCCATTTCCCCTAGCAACACATACACTCCAAAGGTCGGCTACGCTACTCTTTATGCATTACATGAGCCCCGATTAAAGAAATGGTGGTGGAAACATTTATTGAAATTGAAAGCACCCCATAAAGATCCATTGTTCATGTGGTTCATTCTGTCCAACTGTACCCCCATGTAGGAAAGCCTTATCAAATGTTAGATTCATGGGCCTTTTAGATGTTTTTTATGTCTCAATCATGATGAGTATGCGAATCACCTATTCCTAGATTTCTCGGAGAATCAACATCTCTGGAATATCAAAAAATCATCTTTGGGTTGCCCAATAAATGGACATGGCCCTTCAGTTTGTTCGGCTTGGAACAACTGGTGGAAGGTTTCTTGTCGACCAAAGGATTGGAACATTCCACTCCTCATTTCTTGGGGGATCTAGATTGCCAGGAACTAGGCTATCTTCCTACATAAAAATGTAGACTGCAATGGTATCTGTAGAAATATCACCACCATCTTCCATATTATATGAAACCATGAGCATACAACTCACATCGGAACCATCATACCTTAAACCATTGATCGTGTTATGAGACCAACTTGAAAAATAGAAGAAAAGAGAGATCAATGTGTTATAAATTAGCCACTTTGAGGGGGAAACCTCCAATACATTACATAAATGAACAATTCTTGGATGATACAAATGACAAAACCACCTTTTATATATAGGGGTCCATGGGGTCATAATATAATCCTAGCCAACCTAACAATAATAATGTAAGGGAACAATAACAACAATATGGGGGTTAGAGGCGCAGAACAATAATAATAAGGGGGTTACACTAATAACAATAAGGGACTACAATAGTAATAAGGGGACCTAACATACCCCTCTCCTTCAAAAAAAAAAATTTCCTCAACACTTGAGTAGCTATGGATGGTTATGTATAAAATTATCATTTTCCCATGTATAATATTCATTGGGTAAGTTCTTCCACTTGATGAGATACTCTGAAATTGATTGATTTCATAGCCATCGAGGTCTTGTTTCCCTGACTGTTTCAGGTTCCAATATGATTTTTCCTTCCTCATCAAGCTTTGGTAATATTATTTGAACTAGAATTTCTTCACCTATAATCTTCTTTAAGCATGAAACATGGAAAATTGGATTCACTCGCAAAGAAGAAGGAAGCTGCAATTTGTATCCCGTAGCACCAATATTTTGCAACACCTCGTAAGGAAAATAGTATATTTGGCTATAATTTATTATCCTTCTTAGCTTTCTTGAGGGAAATTTTTTTGTATGGTTGTAGCCGTAAAAATACCCAGTCTAGTAAATCAAAAATTCTCTTGTTGCGATGTTGATCTGCCTGTTGTTTCATTTTATTTTATGCCAAGTTGAGGTTATCGTTTCAGCGTTGAAGAACTTGTTTTTGATGCTCAATGTGATATTCCATTGATTCCACCTTAGAATTTTCTCTTAAATATGATGTATTGGATGGTGGATGATGTCCATAAAATTCCATAAATGGGGTCATTTTTGCTGCAGTATGGAAGGAAGTGTTATACCACCATTTAGCAGGATGTAATCACTTAACCCATTATGTTGTTTTATCTGATACAAAACAATGATGATATCCTTCCAAAAAATTTTTTACTATCTCAATTTGACCATTAGATTGAGGATGATAAGATGAGGTATGAGGAACTTGAGTACCCAAAGAAGAAAATAATTATGTGGAAAATTTCTAGTAAAAATGGGATCTTTGTTTCTTACCATAATCTTTTGGTTTCCATGTAGCTTTTGAATTGTTTCCATAAATGAAGTAGCAAATGTACTTGTATTAAATGAATGAGATAATGCTGAAAAGTTTTCATACTTGGTAAGTCTTTCAACTACCACCATAATGACACTCTTGCCAAGAGATGTCTATTATTTTGAGTATTTTCATCCTGATGAAGAGATGTCTCTTCCTCAAAATGATCATCCTTTTCATTTTCCTGAATAAAAATAGACGGTGACATGTTTTTCAATATTCTATCAGATGTAAGTTGAACATTGCTAAGATCTAATGGAGTTACCATATAGGTGTGGAATTTTTTTCCCTCCATATTGTAAACTTGATGTGAATTTTTATTATTTGGGTTCAGAAGTGGTTAAGCAAGCAATTTATTTCGTCATTCTGGAAATGGTAATGAAATTTGTGGATTTTCATTTTTAATTTGAGCTTGGGGTGGTAGTTCATTAGACTGAGGAAAATATTGGGGTGAAAAAGTATGATAATGTTGAGGATATTTAGAATATTGAGGATATCTTCCATAAGCATTTTTCCATCCTTGTGACCAAGGTTTAGGTTAAGGAAAATATTTCCAAGGCATAGGTGTAGTCCACTTGTTTTATGGTGGTTGTGCATATGTTTGGGTGTTAAAGCCTTGATTTTTCCATGGTATCTTGGCAATAAAAAAAATAGGTTCTATCTAATTTGCAATAGCTTCCTCTTGGTAAATATCTTTAAGACATGGTATTGAAGGAATTTTTTTTGTATCATGATTTTATGCACATATAACACAAGTTTCTACATTCGTCAAGTCAAGAGGACATTCTCTCAAGGCATCTTTTTTTTTCACTTAGGAAAAACAATAGACATTGTATCACTTTTCAACTTTTTTCTTGTTTTCTAATTTTAAGGTGTTTATTTGTTCACCATTTCTATCTACAAATTTTATTTTAAACTCATCAAGAATATTTCCTACTTAAGCCCTACTTACTGTTATGCTTGCTGATTTATTAATTCTAGAGATAAAATGATTTCTTGAACTCTCTCCAACTTTTGAGTTACCTCTTGAAAGGTGTATGCATAATTCAGAAATTCCGTGTAATGATAACTGAGAAATTTCTCCTTTTCCCATCATGTTAAGGATATATATCCATTCATCTCTATTGAATTTTAATATGAGACCTTTCAAAGTATCTTCATCGAAATTTTCAATTTTAGCTGTCTTAATATTATAACTAAACCTTTCAATTAAATCCTCAAGGCTTACATCTTCTTTTTACATCATTTTGAAAACTTCATATTTAAGATTATAGGGCTTGCAAAAAGCCTTGTATTTCATTAAGAATGCAGTTTTCATTTCTTCCCATGTTCTAATAAACTTTTTTATTAGACCCATAAGCCACTTTAATGTTGCATCCTTGAGAGTGGCTCCAAAAAATTTCAAATTTTGAGATTCGAGTAAATAATCATAATATCTACTTAAAATTTTGTGCTAAAAAAGAAATATTTCAAGATCCTCACTTCTTAATCTATGGAAGTTACGAAGGATAGATTGTGAGATATTTTTCATTGTTATTGTGGCATATATCATATGTAGGAGACCCAACAGAATCTGGTTCTCTTCTATCTCCTCCTCCTCTTCCTCTTCCTCTTCATCTACCTCTTCCTCCACCTCATCCACCTCCAATCCTAAGATGTTCACCATTTAAATTATGTACTTCTCATTCTCCTTCCCAATCATTGTAGATTCTTCGAAACTAATGTAAGGTTCTAAAATTGGGTTTCATAGTTCTTTTTCTAGTGATTTTGGTTCCTCTATTAATGGTATGTTAAAATATCTTTCTTCTTTTATTCTTCACTAAAGAATTCTAGTTCTTGAGCTACAAGTTGTTCTCTAGTTGAAGTAAGTAAAATTACTCCTTTTGTTGGGAGCATAGGATATTATTCTTCTACTACTACTTCATTTTATGAATTTGGGGAATCTTTAGGTTTAATTTTAGATCTCAATACCTCAGGAACTCTATGTCTGTCTGCAATAGATGGTATTCGAGTTTGGGTGGATCGTGTCAAACTACGAGGTCGTGGTGGGGTGAGTGGTGTTTTTGGAATTAAACTTCCTCATTTTTCTTTTTCTTTTTATTAAAAGAAAGACACGATTTCTATCAAAACTTCCTCGGCAACGACACCAAAATGTTTCTCAATTTAGTTATCTTAAATTGATTGCATAAATTATCGACTAGGGTTGTAAATTGACGAGGTGTAGTACAATAGATGTGTTATAAGTCTTTCCTTATTAAAGTTAAATGATATGATTAATGTACACTCTCACACTTCTATCTCTTTATGGAATGTAAAACTTAGAACGCTCAACAAAATCCCACAATCCTAAGGAAACTAAAGCAATCTTCTCACTTGCAAATTGAAATTAAAACAACCTGTGAAAATAATCTAAAAAAAATCTTACTTCTATAAACTAGAATTAATAAGCAATATCTGTATTTACTTGATCAACTCATCACAATACAAAATAAATATTTTATCAAACCATCTAATACTCATATAATAACGCTTTTGTTCCTCAATATCAATCACTCTGAAACATAACCTATAAAGAAATCTTATGAATTTATATTACATTTACAAAAAAAATTTATGAATTCATTTGACAACTATTTCTATCTCAATTAAATTTAATTTCTAAATATATCAAACAAAATGAGTAACTAAATCACTCCATTGTTTCTTGGTAAATTAAAATCAATAAAAATATGAAACATGTAATGAACTAGTGTAATGGGAAAAATGAAAGAAATTCATAAACGCAAAGCCTTACTCTTTGCAGGGGACCTCGACAAAAAGATGGTCACAGAATCCACATGAAAAATCAACCACATATTAAATATGTAAAGGATTTCTTCACAACAGAGTTAAAAGAGATTTTTCAAAATATTATTGTTTCATCCATTGTGTTACATTCACATTTTCTGCATGGTATTTATAGAGCCCATATCAATTAAATTTTCGAGTCTATTATGCCTACCATTGCTAACAAAATTCTAAATCTTACTTAAAATGATAATATGATATTTTTTCTCACGATTTTCTATTAACACAGTAAATCGTGAGGGGTGAATTTCGAACCCTCACTCATCTATTACGACCACCGTGTTGACATTTTCCTTTGACTACACCTTCGAACCTTCCTCCACTGATATGGCTCATATAGATAGGAGGAAATTTTTTAATAAATTAATCTCCACATGACCATATATTTCTTTCGTTTGCTAGCACCTCGGATCTTGGTAGATCATGGAGTTGGCTTGCCATGCCAAACATCTTGTAGCCTGATGCCTGTTTAGTGATTATGGAGGTCAAAGAGAAAAAATTAGGTGATAGTGAGTGTAAAAAATGAATCAATTATTAGGCTCAACACCTACCACAAATACCAGCTTACATATTTTTGGGTGGGTTCCTCCAACATGTCGATGCATACAAATATATGTAATGGATTGAAGAAGAATAATAATAAGAAGGATTTATGTTTTTTTCTTGTATGGGTTTTCACATAAAATATTTTATCTGCTTGTATTGATGTGATGGATTCTTGATGTATTTTTCTATTCATTGATATGCTACAAATAGTTATGATACATTGTGACATAATTGTTTATTGATAAAATTATGAAATAATAAAATAGCCACCACATTCATTCATAATGCCCTCTAAGTGTGATATTTTGTCTAAAAAGTGATATCAAAGTGGGTTCCTTAAAAAAAAACTAATTTTTGGAAGGTAGATCAAGGAAGCTACCATCAATAAACGGAATACTAAGAAGAATCTATCTCAAAAAATGAAGGGTTTCAATTGTGTGATAAATGTATGTGATCCGAAAGTAGAATCCTTCTATATACTCATGGATATTCAAGAATCAGGTATTGAATTTTATCTGAATTGTGGTAAAGAAGATAAATATATGTTTATGTGTCCATATCGTATTATAGATAATGAAAATTATATTCATCTTGGCAACATGGTAATGGAATTGATGTCAACCCTAGGAGATACTTGATTGATATTGGAATCGATGTCATCAGTTTGATGAATTTTCATGGTTTTTTGAATGAGTTATGATGTGTATTTTGTCATATACTGGCTTGAAAATATGATTGAAGATGGCCTAAAGTAACGGTGATAGATTAAGGTATATTTATTAATGTTTTCCACAAATCAGATGATGGGAATTATTAATATTTGAGGAATATGTGTTTGTAAAGGAGACATCCAAAATTTTTAGTGGAAAATAGACATGGCTAGCTCAAAGTCCTGATGAAGAATAGAAAATTTCTCCTATATGTGGAAAAATCCAAATCTATGAGCCTAAGCTAGTGTAATTTCTCATGGTATTTGTCATAGAAATATGAATTGGCTAGAGTCTACAATGGTCATCTGGATTTCCTCTCCAGGTTAGTATGAACACATTGTTAAATGTATTATGGTGCTAGTAGTTGTGTTATCTCATCGACATTGTCCAAAATCACATTGACATGGTCCACAAATGAAATTTATATGCATTAAAAATTAGTTACGGTTTGAATTAATCATTTATTTGTTTTGTATGCATTGAGGGAGTGGAATGAATTAGTGATCAATTGGGTTAATTGCATGATATTATCCAAGTTAAATGGTCATTTTCATAGATCATTGATTATTTATACTATGTGAGAATTGAATTTAGTGCACAATGCATATATCATATTCATATGCAAAATGAGTGAGTAATCAAGAGGTTGTGTGCACCTGTAAGGGTTAGTTATATGGAGAGATAATGATATATGATGGCAATATGGTTCAACGAGATGAGATTATAGTATACGAGTGTGATTGAGGTTAGTGTGACACCTATTCATATGGAGTCATAGTATACAAAGTTGTTGTAGCCACTACAACACCACCCAAAATTTTGGGTATATTTAAAATTTTGGGTCCCCCTATGCTCGCTTAGTCATTAAGGTCTTTCACCGAACCTACAGCCAGTGACATCCCAACGACCTATCCCTAATCCCTCATGAGTGGTCTTGCCATCATGATCAGATGTTGTCTCTGCAATCACGCCATATGTGGGAGGGATCATCTAGCGTATGATCGAACATTCTTACCGCAGTCACGTCATGTGTAATGAGATTGCCATGCATATGTTTGAACGAAAACCTTGTGTGTATTGGCGAATAAAGTAGGTCATTAAGCATGTTGCTCGAATACTTCTCTTAAACTTGTTAGTTTCACATGTTTTATCTGTGGTCACCATTATCAAAGAATAATTATGATGTCGTAATGTTCCACGCAGGTCGACCCCACAGGTGACAAACTCCTCAGTCGTGTCACAACATGAAGGGTAATAAATTGGGCTCAACGACGACGCGAAAGTTGCGGAACAGGGGAGGATTAGGAGCAGGTGATCAGTACTGTTAAAAGGAGGATGGTGTGATGCACGTCGATCAGAAAAGAACCCTCTATGTCACTGATGCAAAGGCTTTCTTCACTAGAGCGCACCAGATGCTTAAAATGCTCCGTTTGAAAATGTATAGATCCTACATCATATCATCTAAATGTCGATAGTGTATGCAAAGGAACATATTTCGCCATTTAGATGAATCTAGCCTGAAGTATAGCCCGGTGGACATAGCCGACTCAGGAGATCTCCCTAGAGAATGACAATCTCATATGGGTGTGGAAATTCGATGGCAGAGTTTCAAATATGGCAACGCACCTTTGAGGAAGCAACATCTGTTAATCTTGAGATACATACTGTGGCATTATTTAGGCTGCAAGGAGTATGTGTGGAGGAATGAAAGGGCCTTAAAACCCTAGTCTTCTTTGCTCTTGAAAGTTGTCTAAACGAGACCATAAGAAATGGGGAATTTCAAATTGAACCTAAAGGGTCATGTTCAAATGCATACGCCTTTGGTAGCCGGGTAGAAAAGGTCAATATGAAAAGGGCTATCAATATGGCCTGAGAAGTATATTTTGACTCTCGATCTTTCAAAACAAGAAGCTTTCTAATTATGAGGAAAAGTAAATGATCAAATTAAAACTAGGCTTAGAAGCACATGGTTTTAAAACCATAAGTTACCTTGGAGCAAAACTCAATGATAACATTATAAAGGGCGCAAGGTGATGTTGTATATATTAATGCAAGGCGCAAGACCATGTAGGTTCCAAAATATATAAAATGGGAAACATTACAGCGTAGATAATGGTGAAAGGTTCTTTTTTAAAACATAGCACGTTGCATGGGCGCCAAGTTCGATGGTTGAGCCAATACATTTGGTGATCCAAAGTCTTGGTGCGAATTGCAATATTATTCAAACCATATGAGGTTAATGGAACGATATAAGGGTGCTGAGCAGACATAATGACCGTGTTTTGTACTACGACGTTTAGAGCATATGCTTAACAATCAAAACCTATATTTAAAGCGTGGGTCAAAAGGCATTTAAATGTGAAGTCCAACGTTCAATGTCCATGTTGCATGGAGCCAAAGACTTATAGATGGACGCAAATTTTTCTATGCCGAAGTCTAGTCTTGGAGCAGGCATGTATGGTGATCGTGTTAAAATGAAAAGGTGGAGTAGATATATATTGTATGGTCAAAAGAGGATAGGGTTGACAGTCAAACAACTTACATTGAAACACACGGGTTCCAAAACATATAAAATGGTGGAGTTTGGAATAATGGTAAAACAATGTTGAGAAGATATATTATGGTCGAAACTTATGTATCAAACACAGCAGCGAATATGATAAATACTGTGGTGCAATGTATAATAATATGCAGTCATGTTTTAACGGTGCAAGGCAACGTGAGATGGTGCCACAAAAACTACATGGACACGTGACATGGTGCAAAGCGCAGAAATGCATGGAGTCCAACGTTGCATGGCGCAGGGATTCATAGACACGTTGCATGGAGCCCAAGGTTTCTATGGCAAGTTTTCAGCCTGCACTAAAAGGCTTGAAGCAGATATATTTTATGATCCAAAGTGGTGTTTACGCGTGGCATCAAAATACTATAATACGTTGATTGGTCAAACTGCATGGATGTAACTGTCGACGCGTCTATCCCCAAGTATGCATGGAAACCATTGTGTTGAATAGCAGACGAATAATTCATGCGTTGCAACTAAAGGAACGGACCGAAAAGCCAGCGCCATAGAAGACATGCTGCACTATTTTCAGAGGAATGGATAAGAACTGATTTCTGCAGCCCCGACATCGATTTTCTGGGAGAGGATCTTTCTTCAAATAACCTGTGATAGTCCCATTAAGAAAGATGCTATCAATAGTAACGCTACTGACAAACGTTTAATGGGGACAGGCAATAATTGTCATCATCCAGCGTGGAGTTAGCTGTGACAGCGTGAAAAAGTGGCAATAACATCCTGTCCAGAATGCATGCGCATGTTTTCAGCTATGTCAACTCTGCCATTACCATGGGATGCACTAGGAAAAAGCGAAACGCTCCATGGGAAACAACCATTTGTTCTTTTGATTCGGTAGAAGAAAGGTCTCAGACACGTTATGCATTCGAACGGTGATATAGCAAAAAAACCTAACGTATTTATCAGTGCAGCTCTGCATAATTACAGTTTTTAAAAGTCTATTTTTAGGGTTTGGCACCGTTCTGCTGAATTATGGATGAATTTTCATGCATAATACACAAAAAATGATTCAAGGAGAGAGGCAACGAAAGCGAAATCGACGACGTACATAACTTGTATAATTGTTCATCCACAAAAGTAAAACAATTATAACCGATACAGAATCCCAGTCCATAAAGGTTTATCGTGGCAAATGATATGGGTTTTCAACTACCATGTAAGGAAGGTGCCGACGCCAAATCCCTGCAACAAGCAATAGTCATGCGCCAAGGTTCCTTTCGTGGATCTATTAGTATTCGACACTGTCATCAGTGCATACTGGTTGAGTTTTCTCGCACAGTAAATGAAGCATGGAGTGTGAAAAGACCGAGATCAATATGTCACATTTTGAGGCAGCTATTGATAGAGTTTTCGGTGGAAGAAAGGAGGACTGTAGCATATCATGAATTGGGTCGTGCTGTAGCTGGATGGTTTTCAGAGCATGCAGAGCCACTCTTGAAAGTGACTATTTTTATTCTCATATTCAAGACGAGCCATCTTATCCATCAGCGCTCTCTGCACTTTCATCTCAAAATTGGATAACATTTTGTTCTTCATGTCTGAAGCCTACTACATCCTTAGTGATCGGTTCTCTAGATCGGGGTTTACATTCGTTAGCCGAGCCTCCATAGGAGCGGGTGAAGACTCTCTGGCAGCCAATAATTGCCATGGGAGTTTGCATGTTTACAATCTGAGAAAACTCGACCACACAGGGGTCTAAATGCATTATTTGCTAAATCTTTCCTTTAGCTAACTAACCACACTTTAGCATTAATATGTTGAAGATATGTGACCTGTGTTAAATTGTTTGCAGGTAGAGGTTTTCGACACGCAAAGCTGAAGCTGGGGTCCTCTCTAGTGGGCAATATGAATCTTTTCAAAGGTCGAAAGAATCACGGATGGTCCAAGGTTGCAAATCCCAGGAGATCGCAGGTCGCATGTTTGCCGAGGTCGCGAGGTCGCAAACCCCAGCAGGTCGCAAGGTCGCATTCTTTATTTTTCTCTAAATTTGTGACCTCATGACCCAGAAACCTAGTCGCAAGGTCACAAGGTTGCATATCTCTGGTTTTATGCCTTTTTGCGACCCAGCGACCCAGCGACCTAGTCACAAGATCGCAAGGTCGCATTTCTTCGGTTTTCCTCCTTTGTGTGACCCCGCGACCCAGCGACCTAGTCGCAAGGTCGCAAGGTCGCATCTCTTCGGTTTTATTCATTTTGCGACCCCGTGACCCAGCGACCTAGTCGCAAAGTCGCAAGGTCGAAATCTCTTATTTCTTACAACTTGCGACCTCGCGACCCAGTCAGGTCGCAGGTCGCAACAACAGCTCAGGTCGCAGGTCGCAGAAAAGACTGGGTCGCAAGGCATCCCAACGGTCAAGAAGATGAAAAGTTAAGGAAGCCCAAAGGGAGGGGTTTTGTATTATAAATACTCCTTCAGGAGCTTGTCTCCAGATCTTTGGTTTGGGACTCGAGTTGAATATATTGTATTACCAGAGGGTTACACATTGAAACATGAATACAAGCATTTTGAGGAAACCCCTTTGTTGGATCTGATGTGTTTGGATGTGCGAACACTATGTGTATTTCTTTACAGTTTCAGAACATCTTTTGATTAATGAGACTGCACTCTTTAATGCCATCATTTATGCATCATGGTTACTTGTATGTGTGTTAATGGTGTTCAGATTAATTGCTTGCTAAATGGATGTTAGTGACTTTGTTTATTAGCATTTCATTTTATCTTTCAGAAAGTAAAGGGGCATCTCGCCATAAAGAACTATTTCTTTTGTGGTCAGAATAGCTCACAAGCATAACCCCAAAGATGTGTTGCTAACGACACCTCCTTCGACGTGTATGCTTTATTAATTTTCTCGCTACGCATAGTGTTATATACATGTTTAATGCATCAATTATATGTCTTGTATCAGTTGATTAGGTGTGTATCCACTGTTTTATAGAGTTTAAGCGAGACCTAAAGCAAAGGAGAAATCAGTGATAGCCGGACCCACACCTAGGATGGGATCCCTATTCCAAACGGTTCAAGGTCTAATTGGGACCTTTTACCGGGGAGATCACCTGCTGTTGGTCGGACAGATTTTCTCATCAACAAAATTGGCGCTAGAAGGAGGGCCTAAGCTCCAACCATATGGTTAACAAGAATGGGGGCCAGATGACAAGCTGAGCCCTAAGAGCCTACAGTTAATCTCATATCTGTAATGGCTCGTTCCCAAATCATTCTCCCGAGATGTTTTTTGGAGTTTTATGAGCCTAGATACTACATCTCCGATGAACTTATGTATCACTTGTCCGAGTTAAAATTTGATGGTGAAAATGGGGTGTCTATAACCCAACACTGTTCAGATTTTTGTGACTTTGGTGAGTGCTATGAAGTTGACGACGAGGGTTTGATTTGTTTGCTTTTCTTCCTCACTCTCGAAGGTCGTGCTAAGCAATGGTGCCGCACATTGCCGGAAGCTTCCATCCATTCGTTTGAACAACTCGCCCATAAATTACAACAAGCTTTTCATAGGTATGATCCTCATAACGTTGTAATAAAGTAACATGACATCAGAATGGAACCTCAGGAATCTTTAGGTGAGTTCTTTATCAGATTCGTTCATTATTGTTTTGAGTTCCCTGAGAGGGATGTTGATTGGAAATCTTTAGGTGAGTAGTTCAAGTATGTGAGTCTCGCCTCCAAGGAGAGTGTTGCTATTTGTGATATTCTCGCCTCTCCTCCTAAGTTGTCTGGGAGTGGATTTGTGACCTTGGAAGTGCTGAGCAAGGATAGACACTAGCAAGAGAATAAAGCCTATTGCACTACCTTTAAATCTTTCACGCACCATGTCGAATCCGAGTTTGAAAACCATAATGGCTCATTACCTCTCTCGGTTCATGAAACCTACCTCAAGCCCACTCGGTGTCTCCCTAGACACGAACCTAAATTTGGTTCACATATGGATTATGAATCGACTCCTACCCCGCATAAAGTTGATTCCCTCACAAGGTCTACCAGATCATCATTTTCTCTGAATGACACAGATGTGTGTTTTGGAAAGCAATCAACGTCAGGAAACCCCCTGCGACTCGATCTGTTCGTTCATTACTCCCCAGTTGGTTTCCTGATCTCGCCACACCAGTAATTTCTTCGAGGCATTCAAAATTTCCTTATACTAGTATTGGCGACAATCATAAGCACGCAGATGGTGTTTCACAATCACAGATCAAAATCGATGAATCTTTTAGATCTAATCTTTCTCACTTGAAATATTTATACATCCATAGGAGCGATTATCTGACTGGGCAACCTCAAGATGTCCTCTTTATTGACCCATCCCAGTCGGTAACTCTCGGGGAGCCTGACATGCTAGGTACCCAACTCGACCACATCGATGGTTGCAGCGATCACTCCTTATCTAAAAACATATTCAATCATACCCCCGAGGAATGTCACTCGGATCTCTTGGCCGACCCTATGAAGACACCTAAATTCGATGATTCGCTTTCAGAAGATTCAAGTACCCACCAGAAAATTGAAACTCTTCAGCTTCCGCCGACCATTTCTGAAATGACAATTCCCTAATACCATGCTCCTTCCAGCATAACCGCGTCAAATTCACCCCACCTTGGCAAATATGGAGAATCCGATATTTTGGATTATCAATCTGTCAGTGCGCAAACATTTGACTAAATTGATACAAATCCCACTGACATTTTTCAACCCACCACAATCCATGATCACACCCATTCACCTCGCACATGCTTGTTGCTTCCATGCTATGAAATCAATTATCCCCACCACCACAATGAAGTTGCGGATTTGCTTGACCAGCCCTATTCAGTGCATGTGCCTACAAATAGGCAGTGGCTCACCCAGCACCCATCAGACCTAGGATTGTGCATGAGTAATTATGTGTCATTTATAAATGTTGAGCTTCAGAAACACATTGCCGTGTATCAAGATGAAGGTGGGATTCAGCTTGCACAATCTATCCTGGCATGTTCTTTGGTCAGTATCTATGAACATCTCGCCACTGCACCTGCTCCTCAGGTAATTTTTGTTGATGTTGCACTTCTTTGGATACTAGCTCTGATCCTGATCATTATTGTTCTTGCAGGTCAGGGACTAATGCGGTGGCTACACTAGAAAGCTGATTTTACATAACCTGACCGCATCATGGGTTAAACTAGGGTTTAGGTGTAGGCTAGCTAGGACCTGCAATAATTTTTTTTTTTTTTTAGTTCAAAGTTAATTAGTTTTACTTGCTAAATTTTACTTCATGATTTAAAAGTGTGTTTGTTATTTTTGTTTACGATTAATATCTTAGGCATCATCATGTTACAAGTATTTTCCTTTCATTTCCTTTTCAATCACTTGTTGTTGCATAAATAATAATTGCTTGTATTACACCTCTTTTCCACCTGCAGCCAGCTGATATTTCCCGCACATGGCGTTGCATTGCATCTTGGGCCTCACCTGTTACATTGCATCATATGCTCTCTCCCGCACATCATTTTTTTCATATCGCCTGCCACTCCTCGATTGCTAAAACAGTAACCCCATTGTTTTGCGTGAGGTTGCGGTGGCTATCTCAAGAGGCAGCTTTCTCTTAGGACCAGTCATCGAAGTCACATTCTCGACAGTTGCCTATGAGTCTAAACTTATTATCTAGGGAGATACAAGCCGGTTGTTTGTGGGAGACCTAATGAGTTTGAAATGGCCCATACCCGTAAGCCTAAGCCTTGTGCCCAACATAGTCTTGGGCGTTTTAATGAGTTGTTCTGCGCTGCGCCTATTATGGTGAATGGGATGGGAAGGCTTGGCACTAGGGCAAACCAAAATTAGGATATCTTTCAGTTTTTGTAAAACAAGAAACAACCTCTCTTTGTCGTAAAATAAGTCGGGATCCCTCATCCGCCCATGAAAATAAGTGCCACGAGCACATGTAAATAAGTGCTATAAGCACATGAAACAAATAAGGGTAAAGGATCGAGAAAGGCTTCTTGCGCAGAGAGGTAATGCAACGACTCCGCCGGGGTACTGACCAAGCTCGTTGAAAGCGGAGCAACGTTTGTGATTTCATGAAGTGACTCTGTCGGGGTACTATCTAGGCCTGCTGGCAGTGGAGCAACAAGGATTAGTGAGACCTAGCTGAGGCACAAGGATTAGGAATACCTGTAAAGGGCAAATGTAATACAAATGGTACCCGCGGAACTTGTTCAGTATTCCCTTGCATCATTATCCAGACTCAGACTATTGTGGTCATATTGACAGAGATGTTGGATTCTACCAGTGGTTCGCCATTTGTTGTAGCCAGTACAACACCACCCAAAATTTTCAGTGTATTTAAAATTTCGGGTCCCCCTATGCTCGCTTAGTCGTTAAGGTCTTTCACCGAACCTATAGCCAGTGACATCCCAACGACCTATCCCTAACCCCTCATGAGTGGTCTCACCATCATGATCAGATGTTGTCGCTGCAATCACGCCATATGTGGTAGGGATCATCTAGCATACGCTCGAACATTCTTACCATAGTCGCGCCATGTGTAATGAGATTGCCATGCATATGTTTGAACAAAAACCTTGTGTGTATTGGCGAATAAAGTAGGTCATTAAGCATGTTGCTCGAATACTTCTCTTAAACTTGTTAGTTTCAAATGTTTTATTTGTGGTCACCATTATCAAAGAATAATTATGATGTCGTCATGTTCCACACAGGTCAACCCCACGGGTGACAAACTCCTCAGTCGTGTCACGACATCAAGGGTAATAAATTGGGCTCAACGACGACGCGAAAGTTGTGGAACAGGGGAGGATCAGGAGCAGGTGATCAGTACTGTTAAAAGGAGGATGGTGTGATTCACGTCGATTAGAAAAGAACCCTCTATGTCACTGATGCAAAGGCTTTCTTCACTAGAGCGCACCAGATGCTTAAAACGCTCCGTTTGAAAATGTATAGATCCTACATCATATCATCTAAATGTCGATAGTGTACGCAAAGGAACATATTTCGCCATTTCAATGAATCTAGCCTGAAGTATAGCCCGGTGGACATAGCCGACTCAGGAGATCTCCCTAGAGAATGACAATCTCATATGGGTGTGGCAAGTTGACGGCAGAGTTTCAAATATGGCAACGCACCTTTGAAGAAGCAACATCTGTTAATCTTGAGATACATATTGTGGCATTATTTAGGCTGCAAGGAGTACGTGTGGAGGAATGAAAGGGCCTTAAAACCCTAGTCTTCTTTGCTCTTGAAAGTTGTCTAAACGAGACCATAAGAAACGAAGAATTTTAAATTGAACCTAAAGGGTCATGTTGAAATGCATACGCCTTTGGTAGCCGGGTAGAAAAGGTTAATATGAAAAGGGCTATCAATGTGGCCTGAGAAGTATATTTTGACTCTCGATCTTTCAAAACGAGAAGCTTTCGAATTATGAGGAAAAGTAAATGATCAAATTAAAACTAGGCTCGGAAGCACATGGTTTTAAAACCATAAGTTACCTTGGAGCAAAACTCAATGATAACATTATAAAGGGCGCAAGGTGATGTTGTATATATTAATGCAAGGTGCAAGACCATGTAGGTTCCAAAATATATAAAATGGGAAACATTACAGCGTAGATAATGGTGAAAGGTTCTTTTTTAAAACATAGCACGATGCATGGGCGCCAAGTTCGATGGTTGAGCCAATACATTTGGTGATCCAAAGTCTTGGTGCGAATTGCAATATTATTCAAACCTTATAAGGTTAATGGAACGATATAAGGGTGCCGAGCAGACATGATGATCGTGTTTTATACTACGGTGTTTAGAGCATATGCTTAATAGTAAAAACCTATATTTAAAGCGTGGTTCAAAAGGCGTTTAAACGTGAAGTCCAACATTCAATGTCCACGTTGCATGGAGCCAAAGACTTATATATGGACGCAAATTTTTCTATGTCGAAGTCTAGTCTTGGAGCAGGCATGTATGGTGATCGCGTTAAAATAAAAAGGTGGAGCAGATATATATTGTATGGTCAAAAGAGGACAGGGTTGACGGTCAAACAACTTACGTTGAAACACACGGGTTCCAAAACATATAAAATGGTGGAGTTTGGACTGATGGTAAAACAACGTTGAGCAGATATATTATGGTCGAAACTTATGTATCAAACATGGCAGCGAATATGATTAATATTATGGTGCAATGTATAACAATCTGCAGTCATGTTTTAACGGTGCAAGGCCATGTGAGATGGTGCCACAAAAAATGCGTGGACACGTGACATGGTGCAAAGCGCATAAATGCATGGAGTCCAACGTTGCATGGCGCAGGGATGCACAGACACGTTGCATGGAGCCCAAGGTTTCGATGGCAAGTTTTTAGCCTGCACTAAAAGGTTTGAAGCAGATATATTTTATGATCCAGAGTGGTTTTTACGCGTGGCAGCAAAATACTATAATACGTTGATTGGTCAAACTGCATGGATGTAACTGTCGACGTGTCTATCCCCAAGTCTGCATGGAAACCATCGTGCTGGAATAGAAGACGAATAATTCATGCATTGCAACTAAAGGCACGGACCGAAAAGCCAGCGCCATAGAAGGCATGCTGCACTATTTTCAGAGGAATGGATAAAAACCGATTTCTGCAGCCCCGACAGCGATTTTATGGGGAGGATCTTTCTTCAAATAACCTGCACTAGTCACATTTAGAAAGATTATATCAATAGTAACGCTACTGACCAGCGTTTAATGGGGACAGGCAGCAATTGTCATCTTCCAGTGTGGAGTTAGCTGTGATAGCATGAAAAAGTGGCAATAACATCCCGTCCAGAATGCGTGCACATGTTTTCAGCTGTGTCAACTCTGCCATTACCATGGGATGCACCGGGAAAAAGCAAAACGCTCCGTGGGAAACAACCATTTTTTTCTTTTGATTCGGCAGAAGAAAGGTCTCAGACACGTTATGCATTCGAACGGTGATATAGCAACAAAACCTAACATATTTATCAGTGCAGCTCTGCATAATTACGGTTTTTAAAAGTCTATTTTTAGGGTCGGGCGCCATTCTGCTGAATTATGGATGAATTTTCATGCATAATACACAAAAAATGATTCAAGGAGACAGGCAACGAAAGCGAAATCGACGACGTACATAACTTGTATAATTGTTCATCCATGAAAGTAAAACAATTATAACCGATACAGAATCCCAGTCCTTAAGGTTTATCATTGCAAATGATACGGTTTTTCACTACCGTGGAAGGAAGGTGCCAATGCCAAATCCCTGCAACAAGAAAAATTCATGCTCTAAGGTTAATTTCGTGGATCTATTAGTATTCGACACTGTCATCAGCACATACTGGTTGAGTTTGCTCGCACAGTAAATGAAGCATGGAGTGTGAAAAGACCGAGATCAATATGTCACATTTTGAGGCGGCGATTGATAGAGTTTTCGGTGGAAGAAAGGAGGACTGTAGCATATCGTGAATTGGGTCATGCTGTAGCTGGATGGTTTTCAGAGCATGCAGAGCCACTCTTGGAATTGACTATTGTTATTCTCATATTCAAGATGAGCCATCTTATCCATCAACGCTCTCTGCACTTTCATCTCAAAATTGGATAACATTTTGTTCTTCATGTCTGAAGCCTATTACATCCTTAGTGATCGGTTCTCTAGATCGTGGTTTACATTCGTTAGCCGAGCCTCCACGGGAGCAGGTGATGACTCTCTGGCAGCTAGTAATTGCCGTGGGAGTCAGCGTGTTTACAATCTGAGAAAACTGGACCACACAAGGGTCTAAATGCATTATTTTCTAAATCTTTCCTTCAGCTAACTAACCGCACTTTAGCATTAATATGTTGAAGATATGTGACCCGTGTTACGTTGTTTGCAGGTAGAGGTTTTCGACGTGCAAAGCCGAAGCTGGGGTCCTCTCTAGTGGGCAATATGGATCTTTTCAAAGGTCGAAAGAATCACGGATGGTCCAAGGTCGCAAATCCCAGGAGGTCGCAGGTCACATCTCTGTCGAGGTCGCGAGGTCGCAAACCCCGGCAGGTCGCAAGGTCGCATTCTTTATTTTTCTCTAAATTTGTGACCCCGTGACCCAGCGACCTAGTCGTAAGGTCACAAGGTCGCATATCTCCAGTTTTCCTCCTTTTTCTGACCCCGCAACCCAGCGACCTAGTTTCAAGGTCGGAAGGTCACATTTCTTTGGTTTTCCTCCTTTGTGCGACCCCGCGACCCAACGACCTAGTCGCAAGGTCGCAAGGTCGCATCTCTTTGATTTTATGCATTTTGCGACCCCGCGACCCAGCGACCTAGTCGTAAAGTCGCAAGGTCGCAATCTCTTATTTTCCTACAACTTGCGACCCCGTGACCCAGTCAGGTCGCAGGTCGCAACAATAGCTCAGGTAGCAGGTCACAGAAAAGACTGGGTCGCAAGGCATCCCAACGGTCAAGAAGATGAAAAGTCAAGGAAGCCCAAAGGGTGGGGTTTTGTATTATAAATACTCCTTCAGGAGCTTGTCGCCAGATCTTTGGTTTGGGACTCGAGTTGAATATATTGTATTACCAGAGGGTTACACATTGAAACATGAATACAAGCATTTTGAGGAAAACATTTTGTTGGATCTGATGTGTTTGGCTGTGTGAATACTATGTGTATTTCTTTACAGTTTCAGAACATCTTTTGATTAATGATACTGCACTCTTTAATGGCATCATTTATGCATCATGGTTACTTGTATGTGTGTTAATGGTGTTCGGATTAATTGCTTGCTAAATGGATGTTAGTGACTTTGTTTATTAGCATTTCATTTTATATTTCAGAAAGTAAAGGGGAATCTCGCCATAAAGAACTATTTCTTTTTTGGTCAGAATACCTCACAAGCATAACCCCAAAGATGTGTTACTAAAGACACCTCCTTCAGCGTGTATGCTTTATTAATTTTCTTGCTACGCATAGTGTTATATACGTGTTTAATGCATCAATCATATGTCTTGTATCAGTTTATTAGGTGTGTATCCACTATTTTATAGAGTTTAAACGAGACCCAAAGCAAAGGAGAAAAGAAAGGTTCAAGGTTTAAATGGTTCATAATATGCAATGATCATGTCTGCATGAGAAAAGTTAATGAGTGTAAAATGTGAATTATGCATTGGATGAGATGTTATATTTGGTTGTTATGTGAATATGGAGTGATATGGTTTGAAGCTGAGGCTAGTATGCAATGCATTAAACATAAGTGTGTTGCATCATATACCAGAAATGTGTGGTAGTAGTGGTTTGTAGTTTTTTGTGGTAGATTTTATCTATAGTAGTGTGATTCAATCAGTCTGGTAGTTGATGTGTTTATTTCAAGGAGTTGAGTGATGAATCAATATTATTATATGCATTATATATGGATACTTGTGTTGTTATAGGGTTAATGCAAAGGCTATATTTTGTGTAGGCTTCATATGTATTTTGTTGTTATTTCAAGATATAATGTTCGATCTTGTTTTGATTAGGAGGTTAATTCTATTATTGTCATTTGTGTTCATATATGTTGCTGAGAGGTCTTAGTGAGAATGTATATGGCTAAGTGTCAACCAATGTAATGACATATATATACATGCATTTCCATGTATTAGTATATCAGGGTAAGAGTATGTCATGAGGATGATGAGCCTTGTTGAAATGTATGTTGGTTTTTGGAAAAGTTAACGTATGAGTAGGTATTGGTTGAGAGAGTGTGCATTTTATAGTCAGTTTATGAGAATAGATTATTTTCTGAGCCCTCTATAAAAAATTTATGAAATGAGGCCCATTATTATTTTGGTTTGTTATAGGTGGATTCATTATGAAAATTGTGAAACATGATGCACAAATTTTCTTGAAAGTTGGGGCCTTCGGTGAGGAAACTGGCGACTTGTAGATTTTAGGTGTAGTGGAATCCTTCAGTTGTAGGCCTGAGGACCATGGAGTAGTAGTTGGTAATATTATTGGGCATTAGGTATCACACACGTTGTGTCCTATGAAGTCATGGGAGAGGCGGCTTCTAGGAGATGGTGGTTTGTAATGTTTAGGAAGTGCTGGCTTTTGTTACGTAGGGGACTGAAGCAAGAGTTACCCACATGATTGGAAAGTTCTATATAGCACATTGATGGTGGATGACATGAATCTAAACTAATATTTTGATAATATAATGAGGTATGATGTAGAGTAAAGAAGATGATTTTTTCTCCCACTAAGGAACTCACGATGCTATAAGCCGCTAATAGGGAATGGGGTCTTCGTGATGTGAAGTACCAATTATATCCCACATATTTTGGAGTAATATTCCCAGCTACAATACAATCAGTTGACAAAAGTGACAATTTGAAAGATGCGCCTTGGTTGCAATAAACACATAAGATGAACTATGTAGGGCTTTGGTGATAGAAAGTGTATGAACTTTGTGTGATTTCAAGTGTAATGTATGAGAGGCTTTTTCACATTAAAGGAAAAAAGTGGGTCCCTTGAATGAAATTAATAATACACATCTTTGAAGAGATATACAAGAATCATAAAGAATCATTAGTTAACCTATCAAATAGTTCACAAGACAACAACAAGGATGATGACATAAACAATAGACATTCAACAAGATACATATTAAGGTTAACAAATTATTTCACTAACAATAGCATAAATTAAACAACATGCATCACAAATATATAAATAATAATATTA
This sequence comes from Pinus albicaulis, assembly GCA_034641835.2. Classification (NCBI taxonomy): domain Eukaryota; kingdom Viridiplantae; phylum Streptophyta; class Pinopsida; order Pinales; family Pinaceae; genus Pinus; species Pinus albicaulis. Next base: position 677,211,288 of record CM076575.1, read on the forward strand.
CAACATTCATGACATATCCGTGAAATCATTTTGGATGTAAGATATTCTCATTATAAAGTGAAAGTTCAATGAATACAATTACATTTATGTACCACTAGCCCTAACAAGGGAACATGAAGCCAACATTTTATTCTCCAAAGAACGATACTCTTACTATGTTGAAGTAGAGAAACCCAGGCTCCAAATATAAAATTTCAAACCATTTTATTGAGATATTTGGGTTTATTTATAACAAATGAGATGAATCTTTATCTCACTTTCTGACCTTTGATATTCCCTTATGAAACTTTGAATTCTTTTGTCTTTTCCCTAAAAAACGACTCTTCATATTACACATTTAACTCTTGGACTTACATTTACATTTTATTTTAAAATAAAATAAGACAAGAACCCATATAAAACAAAAATTGATAGACCCTAATAAGACAATATTAATACGAAAAAATAAATACATTATGCCCGAGTTTGAGGAAACTCGAGCTCAACAAATTTAACTTGTAATTCCTTAGTTACATAATTCTTCCAAGCTTTATATTGTATGATTATTTCCTCAAACTTTGTAGGAGTTTTAGGTTAAAAAAATATACCTTCCATAACCTCTAGGTATGGTTTTGTTACAGATATGCACTTATTTCTACAATAAAAACAACATAACATTGGTTTTTGGAGGAGCACCTGTATACATCCACATGTTATGTTGGTTAACCTCCAGATATTCTTTGGTGGTAAACTAATTTAGTTAGCTCATATATTCCTTGGCCTCTTGCCTAACTACATTCCTACTCTTTGTTTCTAAAAATGGCTCCACTAAGGGGATATTATGTGTTTGAACTAAGAAAACTAGACTACTATAGAACCTTGGATAAGCTATTATAATGCTAACCCCAAATGTTTTCAATTGCTTGTTTCTTTATATGAGAATCCTAATCTATGCCTTCCATAACTATGCTTATTGTATTGTTTTCTTGGTCAACATTATTTTGGCACCTCTATACTTAGTTCACTATTCATAAATCACAGTAATGACTTCATGAATTAATTTCCAGGCTTTCATGTTTTTTCGTTATTTGTATGCACAGTGACCAAATCCTCATAAAGGTTATTCATAGTGTCACCCAATTCCTATATTTGATCAAACATAGCTATTTGAAGTTCCTTCAAGTAAGAATGCACATAAGAAAACTTTTGATTCTTTTCTTGGAGTTGTTATATTTTTCGCTTCACAGCTTCTATGTCCTTTTCAATTTGTTTTTTTTTATGATATTAGGAAAATTTACCTTTTATTAAAGAATATTATAGATACTACAGGCCCTACAAAATTCCACCTATCATATCAGAACTCCAAAATTCGTCACATATTAATCGCACCAGTAGAGAAATTTGTGTTATTTATAATCTTTGATAAATTTTCTCCTCGATACATTTATCGTTGATACTTCATGCCATCCACATACGATAACTGTATTGCTGATATCCTTCTTCTACCATAGGAATATTATATTAGGAGCACATATTTTGTAACCTCCAATAATCATATCGTCATAATATAAAACCTAATATAAATTCCCTCCTTTTCCCTTTTGACCATTAGAATCGAGGATTTTTTTATGTCGGAATTTTATTTTATAGCATGAAATTCCCTCCTTCTCAGATGATAACTATTCATGCACCCATGATAACTCATGCCTCTACATTTAATGAGAGAAGGTGGTTAATTTAAGATTTAAATAACAAAACTTCTTTCAATTATTTTTTCTTGACTTTATCAAAACCTGCATTAGAGCAAGTGAAAAGTAGTTATTAAGGAACATAATTCTCGATTTCTTGTTGGAGATAAGTATATTTATCTCTCTTGCACTGTGTTAGAGGCTATTCTTGACCATGATAGTAGTGAATATTTGTCTAAATGTACTAAGGGAAATAAGAAAAATGAAATGCAACAACCCTTTGCTAGTACCACAATGGAAATTGCTGAGGAAAAGAATGAAATGGAAGGACTATTTTCTGAGATGGCTTTTTCTACAGATGTTGGGTATTCCTCATCGAAAGTAATGTATAAATATGTAGAATAGGAAATTTTTCTCCCTCTCCAAGGTAATCCGGTAAGGAAGCATATGTCCTCTGACTCTATCTCAAGCTGATGGTCCCCAATTATATAACATCGATCTTGAATGTCCCATGAATTCATAGGCCAATTCAGCAACTCAAATTGTCCCTTCATGCCCTAAATGTCCTAGAACATGTATAAACCACACTTTTTTAATGCACGCATGATTGGTGGATCACCCATGGCTTCGTTATCCACGAGCTCATGTTCTCATTCTTTCCATTCCAACATGATTGAAGGCCCGAAAATCAACAAATTAAACATTAGAAATTAGTTGGAGGAAACTTGAACCATTTTTTATGAAGAATTTTGTCCGAATGCATCCCACAGAAAACCCGCAGCGGCTTGATTATTTTTTAGCTGAATTCTTTCGGTAATAATCACATGAAATAAAATGAGGTCGACGCGTTTCGAACCAACTAGTGTGGTTCATCATTAGGATTATTTTTCTTTTACAAAATAATCAGGGTGCATGGTTTTCGCATAGAGAAACTGCACACCCCTGAGGGTGGATTTTGAAGCATAATTTCCTCCTAAAAATGCAATGAAAGCTTAAAATATGAAATTAAATGGATAAAAATGAAGACAATGATGATGTGGATTACCTGGTTCTGAGGCTTCTCAAAATGAACGGTCAGTTCTTCTAATATCAACTCTGAATATTTTTGGCCAAAAGCTCTCTCTCCATTATTATGAAAGAAAAAGAGGTGAAAATGGTATATTTTAACTCCTTTTTGCAGTTTTAATGATTAAAATATTATTATTCTATTTATTTTTACTTTCCAATATTTATTTTTACTTTTTCAATATTTTGTTTATTTAAATATTTTCACTTTTTGAAGAGAAATATTAGTAATCATTTGAGTTTTTGTGCAAGATACAAGGTTTTGGTGAAAATAATATTTTCACATAGAGTACACTTTTATTACTTTTTCGTGATCTGTAAAAAAATAAAAAAGTGAAACCCTCAAGTCCTCTTCTAAGCCCTTTTCAAACTCTCAAAACATGAAAAAATCACCGAGTACTTGAACATTTGAACTCGTTCAAGTAAATGAACAATCATCCATTTAGTATAATATTAACCCTTTTCCAGACTAAATTAGACTAATTACGAAAAAGGTATACATTGATGGATTTTGGTCCACGGAGTTCTCTCCTACATTATTTTATCCTTTTTCTTCTGACTCCCTAAAACTGAAAAATGACAAGTTATTCCTATACTAGACTCATTAACAATACAGGACTTGTTGATCATAACAAGACAAAACCACTCCTTCTTAGGGTTCGATTTTAATAATAAGAAGGACTCATTCGAAGGACAAGCTTACATAAACAAGAAAATGTTATCCTCCTCAAGCTTGACAAAAATAAAGAGGTATTTTCAAGTAATGGTGGGGGGAAAAGAGAGAAGAAGAGTCGAGTTGTCATACTTATTTTAGAAAGCAGCATGTTGCTCTTGAACACAACACATTGTCACATTTATACCTAGGTTGGGAAATGCTTTGTCTAATAGTTAATCAAACCATATTGAAAGTATTCAACTGGTTTTTGGGTATCAGCTTTAGGTCAAATGTTTCCAAGCCATCTACAATGTCATTATGTGTTCAAGATAAAGTTCAATAAACTGTTCATTGCAAACATTTGTCTCCATTTGTGTTGAGCATCCCTGAGTCAGTCCTTGCAAAAAATTTCTTAAAAACTTGATCTAATGGTTTTGTGTCGTAGCCTTTCCTGTGGTGGATCACTTTCTATCGACATTAGATCATTATCTAGAAAGTTGATCTAGAATCCTATCAGTACCTTGGGATCTGCATACCGTAATGATAGGTTTCTTGCCTGTGATGATAGTTTTTCATCATTGACCTTTGGTCAAACAATTTTATGTGTGTTCGAATAAAATAATTCACTCATGCTTCATAGATTGTACCATAGTAATTTCAGAGCCATTGCCATTATTGATGGTTTTTGTGACACTTGTTAACGGTTCTCATCATCGACCGATAATCAAGTGGTTTCTACCATCTTTGACTTCGACAGAATCAATCACATGGATATATTTGTACTAGTTCGAGAATTAGAAATCAAGACCATGGATCTAGTTTCCACCATCTAGGCTGCGAGGAGTTTTATTATTCATGATATGGTAGAATATTTATGACATATGGATGCATCAATACTATGTCTACTTTTGATGTAATATTGAAACCATATCTTTACGAGAACATTTAGTTAGTTTTGATCTAAGTATTGGAATGCCTACCTCAACGATGATATATTTTTCCATTGGATTTTTTTACAGGTTTTCAACTGGCATCTCCAATCCAATCCTTAGAATGATAAATCACTTCACTCTTTAGAAAAATTCTCAGACTTTGCGCTTTAGGGTGAAATTTGTTACATGTCATTTTTTCACCATGAAATTTGACTTTCCATATCGGTCCATTACCATCCATATGATGTTCCCTTAGATGTCAAAAACATTGATGCTCCTAAATCAAGTCTTGGAATTGGAGAAAATCTCTTTAAAAACCCTAAAACTCTGCATGTGTGGTTTTATTGGGCTTTCCCTGTGCATGTGTTGATGATCCTGCCATTAGCCGCAATCACTACCACATTGTTTGCCACTAAACCCGCGCACCCTAGTGAAAAGAAAGTAAAAGGAGAAGTTAACTTCTAGAAGACTATTTGGTTGAATATTCTCCCAACTAGAAGCCTTTAGAGTCACGCCGGCTCGAGATTTATCTCTCCACTCATTGAACTTATAACTTTGTCCGAGGAAATCAAATACCTTCATGAGAGGAATCCATCTCCCTCTTCATGGAAATGAAACTACCTCAATCTCCATATAAATTAAGCTTAAGATTCAGGTTGAAGTGTAGATACCAACGTGATTAGAGACTGATCTATATAGTTTCTAAGCTGGAGATTGTTCATAGAGTTCATACTTTCTATACTACTTAGTTGTTGTTGACATACTGAAGATCACACCTTTGTGCGCATAACTTCATGCTGGTTATTCTACAAAGGAAGGCTTATCATACTGAAGGAGAACGATTACTCAGGATCCCTAGAGAAATATGTACAACATCAAGGCATCTAGTTGTAAGATTTCTCTTTCTAATTTATGACAATACATATGGGTCTATTTTTCTCATTGTCTTGTTTCTGTATTCAATGGAATAATGTCAATACTTAGACTCCTTGATCACTAATATGGATTAGTACCTTTTTATTATTATATATTGGAAATTTTTGATTGTTTGTCTTGTCTTTGATTGAAGGTTCTGATCATCATTGGAGAAATTCTTTGAAGCAACGGGACAAAGGGTTACATCAGACATGGATTTTAATGTAGGGCCATTTCCTTTCTAATTTTCTATTATAATTATATTAAAATACAATTAATATAGAGAAAGATGTATTCAAATTGATCTTTATTTCTAGTTACTTTTTGGAGTACTATGGAGGTCGTTCTTTTCCGTAAGAGGGATTAATCCTCATAATTCCAAAAAGGTTTTAGAGCTCTATTAGAGTGATTGGGGATGTCCAATCCTGAATCACTTATGTCTTCACTGGGTCCACATGCACACCCCCCTCATCAATTACGTACCATACATATTTAACCTGGGTCATAACAAAAGTGAATTTCTCAAAATTGGCACACAATTTCTATTGTCTTGGGGTTTCGAGGACATGTCAAGTGTTATGGAAGTTCTCTTCTCGACTATATCTAAGTATTAGGATGTCGTAAAAATACACTACCATGAACGAGTTAGTGAAGGGTTGAAAAATGTCTTCCATCAGCCTCATTAAGGTTGTAAGTGCATGCATCAACAATAAACGCATGAAAAACCATTCAAAAATGCTGCACTTGGATTTGAAGGTAATATTCCACACATTAGAGAGTTTGACTCGTACATAGTGATAGCCAAGCTTCAAGTTAATCTTGCCGAAATATTTGGACCCTTGAGCTGGTCAATAGGGTCATCAATCTATAGAATTAGATACATATTTGTGACATTGGTATTATTCATAGCTTGATATTCAATACAGAGCCTCTAGGTTATGATCTTATTTTGTACTTATATGATTGGGATACCATGTGGTGAGGAAATTTTCCTGATGTTCCCTTTCTCTGACATCTCCTGAATTTTCCTCTTTATTTGTCATTCTTTAGAACATAGTGTCATTAGATTGGTCTATTGGGTAGCGATGTGCCCTAGATCAAAAGGATAAATTTCTTGACCTGGCGATGGAGGGATACCCCAGTGGGTGAGGTGAAGATGTCCCTCTACTCCTCCACGACCTTCTCCGTATGTTTTTGTCATGTGGATGTCCCGTGTCTTGAGGTTATGGATGTAGCCATAATATTCCTCTTTATTTGAGGGTGGATGACGAGGAAGATAAATTAGTGTTCTAGGAAATGATATTATTACATTGTTTTGTGGATATCACAAAGAAGGCAGTAGGTGGTGCTACCTTTGGTATCATGTAAAATATTTGACCCAAAGTAATAATAAAAAAAATAACGTTTAGATCCATATAAGACCTAATACCTTCATGAGAGGAATCCATCTCACTCTTCATGGAAATGAAACTAACTCAATCTCCATATAAATTAAGCTCAAGGTTCAGGTTGAAGTGTAGATACCACTGTGATTAGAGACTGATCTATATAGTTTCTAAGCTGGAGATTGTTCATAGAGTTCATACTTTCTATACTACTTAGTTGTTGTTGACATACTGAAGATCACACCTTTGTGCGCATAACTTCATGCTGGTTATTCTACAAAGGAAGGCTTATCAGACTGAAGGAGAATGATTACTCAGGATCCCTAGAGAAATATGTACAACATCAAGGCATCTAGTTGTAAGATTTATCTTTCTAATTTATGACAATACATATGGGTCTATTTTTCTCATTGTCTTGTTTCTGTATTCAATGGAATAATGTCAATACTTAGACTCCTTGATCACTAATATGGATTAGTACTTTTTTATTATTATATATTGGAGATTTTTGATTGTTTGTCTTGTCTTGGATTGAAGGTTCTGATCATCATTGGAGAACTTCTTTGAAGCGACGGGACAAAGGGTTACATCAGACATATGGATTTTAATGTAGGACCATTTCCTCTCTAATTTTCTATTATAATTATATTAAAATACAATTAATCTTGAGAAAGATGTATTCAAATCGATCTTTATTTCTAGTTACTTTTTGGAGTACTATGGAGGTCGTTCTCTTCCGCAAGAGGGATTAATCCTCATAATGCCAAAAAGGTTTCAGAGCTCTATTAGAGTGATTGGGGATGTCCAATCCTGAATCACTTATGTCTTCACTGGGTCCACATGCACACCCCCCTCATCAATCACGTACCATACATATTTAACCTAGGTCATAACAAAAGTGCATTTCTCAAAATTGGCACACAATTTCTATTGTCTTGAGGTTTCGAGGACATGTCAAGTGTTATGGAAGTTCTCTTCTCGACTATATATAAGTATTAGGATGTCGTAAAAATACACTACCATGAACGAGTTAGTGAAGGGTTGAAAGATGTCTTCCATCAGCCTCATTAAGGTTGTAAGTGCATGCATGAACAATAAATGCATGAAAAGCCATTCAAAAATGTTGCACTTGGATTTGAAGGTAATATTCCACACATTAGAGAGTTTGACTGGTACATAGTGATAGCCAAGCTTCAAGTTAATCTTGCCAAAATATTTGGACCCTTGAGCTGGTCAATAGGGTCATCAATCTATGGAATTAGATACATATTTGTGACATTGGTATTATTCATAGCTCGATATTCAATACAGAGCCTCTAGGTTATGATCTTCTTTTGTACTTATATGATTGGGATACCATGTGGTGAGGAACTTTTCCTGATGTTCCCTTTCTCCGACATCTCCTAAATTTTCCTCTTTATTTTTCATTATTTAGAACATAGTGTCATTAGATTGGTCTATTGGGTAGCGATGTCCCCTGGATCAAAAGGATAAATTTCTTGACCTGGCGGTGGAGGGATACCCCAGTGGGTGAGGTGAAGATGTCCCTCTACTCCTCCACGACCTTCTCCGTATGTTTGTGTCATGTGGATGTCCCGTGTCTTGAGGTTATGGATGTAGCCATAATATTCCTCTTTATTTGAGGGTGGATGATAAGGAAGACAAATTAGTGTTCTAGGAAATGATATTATTACATTGTTTTGTGGATATCACAAAGAAGGCAGTAGGTGGTGCTACCTTTGGTATCATGTAAAATATTTGACCCAAAGTAATAATAAAAAAAATAATGTTTAGATCCATATAAGACATAATAACTCCATAAATATGGTTGACCCAATAAAACATCAGATAATTCCATAGGGGAAACATTTCACATTACCTCATCTAGAAGGGGCTTGATGCTATAAGGCACTTTAGAGTGGTGGCTGACACAAAGATCTCACCCTAGGTGGAGCCACCTCATGGTGCACGAATGCAGGTGTTGTGTTGCTGGAATATTCAATATATTAATGACCACAACTGAGATTAGGTTATTATGGCTCTAACTCTCAATGATGAATTTCAACAACAAACCCTTTACCCACATCTCCAAGTGGAAGAGGGAATTCCCCTCCTCTAGATCCTCAGGTTTCATGTTTCGGATTTTGGTGTTAAATACCATAACAATGGGTTTTACATCAATAATCCTCTTTATTTTATTATTTCCCTTGTTGGGTTGTGGCTCAGAATCATAGTATGCATCTGTCTTTGAGTCTTTTAGTTTGGTGACTAGTGCTTGATTTGTGTAACATTTTATCGTGTTGTGAGTGGGAGTTTTATGTAACTCACACCACTTGTATGTTCACTTCTTTTCCTTCCTATTATTATTGGAATGATTCGTCAAGGAGTTTTGATTGGGGGTTTTCTCCTAGCGAGACCCTTTCCTGTATTGTTTTGAGGTGCTTTTGCTCTACTTTGGGTTCATAGGTCCAAAGTCTCACTTCTTCTACTTGAATTTTTTCTTAATATTGGAAGCATATTGGTACGTTGCACAAAGAGTGAATATGCATAAGAAATCCATTTTATATTTGAATGTATTTGTGAAAGAAACCATGGTACTTGAGCACCACATACTTCTCACAATGTTTGTTACCCAAAATTTTACGCAGTGAATGGAAAAGATTGATTAGCTCATGCACATCCTGATCCCTTTGTGGTTGCAGTGTATTTCACTATATGTACTTATCTTCTTAGCTCTGAAGATGGTAATATTTTTAATTTATGGCATCTCAAAAGTAATTATAAGTGGGTTTAGTTGAGAAAAACAAGGGTTCACACTCCTCCCACTTCTCACAATAGGTTTCCTACAATTCCTTGACATGGGGGATGACTTTAGATAGTGCAAAACTAATATTCTCCCTATTGGAAAAATCATGAACCAAACAATATCCTTCCAACATATTTAACCATTTATCTACAACATATACATCTATTTAACTCTTAAATATAGCAATTTCAATGTTGACTTTTACCTTAAATAAAGTGGATCCTCTAGGGTGGGTGTTGGATGAAAATGTATCGCATGTGGATAGTCACCAAAGGATCTAGTAAAAGTTGTCCATCATCACATTCCTTTGCCACTAAAGGGCCTCTTTGAGCAATATTTTGAAGGATCTCCTGCTCCCTCACCATTATTTTCTTCCATCATGTGAGGTTGTCGAGGTCACTAAGGATAGTCTGCAAAGGCTCAACATATTCAAGCCCTAACTCCTTATACCCTTACATCGTTATGAACATGCACATAAAAATAGGAAAAAAAAAACTACTCTGATACCACTGATTTGGACTTAAATAGAAGTGGAACAAAATATAGATATAAATGTGAACATATAGATATAGTATAAATAAATCGCCTTGTCCAAGCATCAACATCTTCATGGTAAATATCCAAATGAAACTTCCTTTATGCATAAGCGTTCTCAAGCATAAAACTTGATTAAAATGTTAGAAATTTTATTCTGTTGTTTATACCAGATGTTAGTGATTATTTTATATGTTCTAGAGAAAGTCATAATATTTTTATTGAATTCTTCTCTCCAAATTCTCCTCGGCTCACTTGGAAAATAAATTGGATTTGGATGTAAAAAACACTTTTATAGGAAACACACTAGATTTTCTATTTCCCATTGTGAGAAAACCGTAACTTAGTTTTATGAACCATTGACATTGTTTTAAAGCTCTCACATATTTTTTTAATGGGTCTCCATTTGTTTTTTATAAGTTCACACTTCACCTTGAAGCCATTTTTTCCATGAAGTTTCACTTTACCACCATCTAAAACCAAATTTCTCCATATAAGCTTGGTGTACCTTGGTACAAATTTTCCTTTGCACTCTTTGATTCGTGTTGGTTTTCCTCATGAGTAACCATTATTCTATCATTTTCTCATGGTCCCCCTCAGCCTTTCCCATGTGGCAACATCATCAAGTCACCCTTGTTTAGAGCATCTAATATGAATCACCATTGCATTCATGGAGTCTCCTCGAAGTCCCATTGAGTCCCCATTACAATATTCCATCCATTTTTGCATCATATTCATCCCCATATTGTTCATTTTCAGCTCCAATTACATTGTTTCGTCTCTGACAAGACACTGTCTAAGTAATTCACCATTCCCTCCAGAATCAAGTCAATCACTTCCAGGTCATCATGGATATTATGGTATAACAAGGAAATTATCCATCCCACCACTGATATTTCTTCCTTCCACCGTAATACCTTGGTGAGGATTCCTCATTTCCTCGCCTCTAACGGGCCATCTTCGTCTACTTCAGCACATTAATTCCATAAGTATTGTCTAGAGAGTGGTGTACCTTGGCTGTAACTCTCATCGTTATTCAGTTCTTTAGATCAAGAAAATGGAATCATAATTTGCCTTTGACTTGGTTGTTTCTCATGTGCTTGACTCTAACTCATTATCGCATGTTTGAGAATCGTACACTTGGTGGTCCAGTGATCAAAATATTGTACCAGTGTTTCTCGAGTGTGTATTAGATGTTATAGACCTCATGACTGGGTGGACGTTCATGTATCCTCCCACATTTATAGATTTCCCCAAATCATCATCCAACCTCATATGTAGTTCCATAGATTTGATAGGTTTCGTTTTAGATACTTGCAACACTCACAACATGCACATCTTCTTCACATGATCCATTCAAATATTTAGATCCCTTTCTTGTTTAGCAAGACTTATTCTATTGTGATTCCCCCTCACCATGTTAGATCGAGGGAAATTATGTCTAATGTACCTAGATTTTATTATATCCAGTCCTTGCAGATGTCTTTCTAGGTGCATTATGTATATGGGATCCATTGAATTATTTTTTGGCCCATTGATGCGAGCATGTCATGTATCATGTATCATGCACTTTTTTCGCTCAACCAACAATGATGGGTTGATCATTATTATTTTTACTTATTTATCTCAGTGTGTATGGGTACACTTTACCCAAATAATTTGAGATCATATACTACAAAATAAAAGGAGACTTATATCAGTTACTAGTTCTCGCCCCCTCCATTTTTCCTCTAATTGTATTTCTTCAACTATGTCTCTCTCTCCCTCTAACTCCCCTTTATTTTCTTGTTAAAGTGTTTCTTACAATGTATTTCAGTCATAGAATGTTGTGTAACCAGCTCCAAAAATAGAAAAAAAGAGATATCAATGCCTTAGAAATGAGCCACTTCGACGGGGTAACCTCCAATACATAACATAAATGAAAAATTCTTGGATGATACAATTTACAAAACCTCCTTTCTATATATAGGAGTTCATGGGGCCATAATGTAATCCTAGTGGGCCACAATGTAATCCTAGCCGACCTAACAATAATAATTTAAGGGCACAATAATAACAATATCGAGGTTAAAAGGGTACAATAATAACAATAAGGAGGTTACACTAACAATAATAAGGGACTATACTAGTAATATAGGGATCTAAGATGCCCCTCTCCTTCAAAAAAGTGTTGTCCTCAATGCTTCAGTAGCTCTGGGTGCTTCTGTATAAAATTCTCATCCTCCCATGTAGAATCTTAAGTGGGTAAGTTCTTCCACTTGATGAGATACTCTAAAATTTCTCGGTTCCGTAGTTGTTGAGTTCTTGTTTCCGTGACTGCTTCAGGTTCCAATATGATTTTTCCTTCCTCATCAAGTTCTATCAATATTTTTTGAACTAGAAGATTTTCACCTATAACCTTATTTAAGCATGAAACATGGAAAACTGGATGCACTTGTGAAGAAGCAGGAAGCTCCAATTTGTATGCCATAGTACCAATCTTTTGCAACACCTTGTAAGGACCATAGTACTTTGGCGATAATTTATTATCGTTCTTAGATTTCTTGAGGGAAATTTATTTGTATGGTTGTAGCCGTAAAAATACCCAATCTCTTACATCAAAAATTCTCTCGCTGCGATTTTCATCTGCCTGTTGTTTCATTCAATTTTGTGCCAAAATCAGGTTATCCTTTTAGAGTTGGAGAACTTCTTGTTGATGCTCGATGTGATCTTCCGTTGCTTGAACCTTTGAATTTTTCCTTAAAGATTATGTGATGGATGGTGGATGATATCCATAAAGTGCCATAAATGGGGTCATTTTTGTTGCAGTATGGAAGGAAGTGTTATACCACCATTCAGCGAGAGGTAACCACTTGACCCATTGTGTTTATTTATCAGATACAAAACAAAGAAGATATCTTTCCAAAAATTTATTTACTATCTCAGTTTGACCATCAGCTTGAGGATGATAAGATGATCTATGAGCTAATTGAGTACCCAAACAAGAAAATAACTCCATCCAAAAATTTCTAGTAAAAATGGGATCTCTGTCACTCACAATAACCCTTGGGCTTCCATGTAGCTTTTGAATTGTGTCCATAAATGTAGTAGCAACTATACTTGCTTTAAATGGATGAGATAATGCACAAAATTGTCCATACTTGGTAAGTCTATCAACTACCACAATGATGACACTATTTCCTTCGGACTTAGGTAAACCGGTGATAAAATCCATTGAAATCTCCTCCCAATGTTAACTTGGAATGGATAAAGGTTGTAGAAGTCCCGAGGTCTTAATTGTCTCAAATTTATTCTGCTGGAAAACTAAAAATTCCGCCACAAAATTTTGAATATCAGTTTTAAGGCCATCCCAAAACAATTCTTTCTTCACCCTGTGGTAAATTTTTAAAATTCCTGAGTATCCTCCTAAAGGAGAAGTGTGCAATTCCAAAATAATATTTTGTTTTAGTTGGGAATTCTTACAAAGATATAAGTGATCTTTGTAGCATAAGGAATCATTTTTCCAACTAAATGTATCAGATGTACTAGGATCTTGCTGCAAATTTTGAATGAGTATCCATACATCTTTTTCCTTATTCCATTCATCTCTTGCTTTGGTTATCCAATCTGGTTGGATAATATAAATGGCATAAAGAATTGCTTCCACCTCTTCATTCTTTCTTGAGAGTGCATCTGCAACAACATTAAGATTTCCTTTTTTGTAGATTATTTCAAAGTCATAACCCAACATCTTTGTGACCCATTTTTGCTGCTCTTTTGAAGATATTCTTTGTTACAAAAAGTGTTTAAGACTGTCATGATCATTTTTTACCTTGAAGTGTCTTCCCATTAGGTAAGTTCGCCATTTCTTTAGTGCATGTAGTATTGCTAACATTTCCTTCTCATAAATAGGTTTTTGTAAATACTTTCCTTTGATTGGACGACTTTCAAAAGAAATGAGTCTTCCTTCTCGCATTAAAACAACACCAATTCCATTTCCTGAGGCATCAAATTCCACAATAAAGGTTTTTGTGAAGTCTAACGTAGCTAAGACCGGTGCTAGGCACATTGCCTCTTTAAGATGTTCAAAGGCCTTAATTGCTTCAGGAGTCCATGAAAATGCATCTTTCTTCAATAATTTTGTTAGAGGTGCTACTATTGTCCCATAATTCCTAACAAACTTGCGATAATACCCTATTAACCCGAGAAATCCTCACAACTTCTTTATGGTTGTGGGGACTTTCCATTCCTTAAGGGATTTAATTTTGTTAGGGTCTACCTTAACACCCTTGTGAGATAAAATATGACCCAGATATTCTACCTCTTGTACTCCAAAGAAACATTTGGATGTTTTTGCATATAATTTTTTCTCCTGCAATAGTTTGAGCACCCTATCAGCATGTTCAACATGATCCTTCCAAGACCTGCTGTAGATTAGTATATCATCAAAAAATACTAGCACAAATTTTCTAAGGAAGGTTTTGAAAATGGAACTCATCAACCCTTCAAATGTAGAAGGTGCATTGATAAGGCCAAAAGGCATGAAAAAAAATTCATAATGACCCTTATGAGTTCGAAATGATGTATCTGGAATATCCTCAGCCTTCATTCTAATTTGATGATATCCTGAAGGAAGATCCAACTTGGTAAAATAAATTGCTCCATGTAATTCATCCAATAATTCATCAATCACAGGAATGGGAAATTCATCTTTAATGGTGAGCTTATTGAGCTCCCTATAATCTGGACACATGCCCCCTGATCCATCCTTCTTGTATACAAATACTACAAGAGTAGAGAAAGAATTTTGACTAGGTTGAATTATACCTGCCTCTAACATTTTTGCAATCATACATTGATTTTTTCTCTTTTGGACATAAGGATATCTATAAGGCCTGATGTTTGGAGGAACAATTCCTGGAATCAAAGGAACAACATGATGATGATGAGGAATAGGTGGGAATCCTTTGGGAGTTTCAAACACCTTGGAATGATTGTCCAATACTTGTTGGAGATCTGTAGAAATAGATGATTTTGATGTTTGAACTTCTAGTGAGCATAATTGTGCAATTACAGCTTGTTTTTCTTTCTTTAGAAGATTTTCCATGACATTAGATATTATTTTCTTTCCTGGCTTCCCTGCAATACCCCGTAGTTCGACTTCCTTTCCTTCTGAAAAAAATTTCAAAAAAAGTTCTTGAAAATTAAAAGATACCATCCCCAAAGATTGTAACCATTGTACTCCTAGTACAACATCAGCACCTCCCATAGGAATGGAAAGCATTGGAATAGTCAATACATATTCCCCCATGGTTAGCTTGATATTATGGCATTTTCCAGAGCAATTTATAGTTCCTCCATTTGCAACCATCACTTGACATTCTGGTGCTGGGTATAGGAAACAATTTAATTTCTTGGCTACCTTATAATGAATAAAATTATGGGTACTACCTGAATCAATCAACACTATTACCCTTTTCTTCTTTATATGTCCTTCTATCTTGAGAGTTTGAGGAGTGGTAATTCCTGCCAGTGCATTACACGATATGGTCGGATTCATTTCTTCCTCTTCTAGGGGTGGTTCCTGGTGTATATCCTCTTCTCGTTCATTTTCTTCTTCTTCTTCACAATCTATGTAAAATAATTTCTTCTCAGCACACTTATGACCTTTAGTGTATTTGCTATCACAACTGTAGCAAAGCCCTTTTGCTCTTTTTCCTTCCAATTGTTGTGGTGTCAACCTTGTAGGTTGTGGAAATCTAGGCGTAGCAACACTTCCTTCTTTATAGAAGTGAGTGGTAGGCTTCCTTGTCGCCATAATTTTACATTCAATTTTTCTTGCCAACCTGAATGCCTTCTCCAATGAATCAGGTTCCAAAATGCGAAGTTCATTTTGGATGTTATCCTTTAAAGTGCCTATAAAGAGATCAATCCTATGTTCCTCTAGAATATCAGTTACCCTTATATTCAATTTTTAGAAGTCCTCAATGTGCTCCCCCACTAAACCCTTTTGTTTTAGATTTATCAATTGGCTAAAGAAGGTGTTTCTTTTTCTATCCTCATAATGTGCTATCATTTCCTCCATAAAAACTGACCAAGTGACAATTTTTTTATTGCAGCAAAGCCATCGATACCATACAAATGTATTTTGTTCTAAATGTAAAGTTGCAATGCATACCTTTTGTGTGTTTTGCACATTATGGAGATCAAAATATTGCTCCATCTGTAGTCTCCATGTTACAAGATCCTTTCCATCAAACTTCCTCATATCCATTTTTGGAATATGGTGGTTCTTCCCACCAACATTAGAGTTTATGAAATCAATATTAAAATTTATTTTTTTCTCATCATGAGTTTCCTCTACTATATTTTCACCATTCGGAAACATTTCTTATATAAAATTTGTCAAACCTTCCATGTCTGCTTTTTTTAGCTTCCATGTCATCCATCTTAGATTCCATGCCAGCTTCCATGCCATCTATCTTAGATTCCACGTCTTTCTTCAAATTATCCATATTATTCTTCAAACCATCCATATTATTCTTCACACCATCCATCTTCTCTTCCATGCCTTTTTTCAAAACTTCCATTTCATTTTTTGATGCTCTTTGCGAGAGTGAAATTTGGTGCACTTGCTCTTGTAATTTTGATAGATCATGTTGCAATTCTTCATCTTTATGAGTCATAGTAGAGCCTTCTCAAGGCTTAATGGGTGTTGAATTATTTTTACAGGGCATTTTTTGTAACCCAATACTAATATCTATTTTACAATATTCCCTTGGAATCAATTCAAATTCATTCTTAAAACAAGACTTATGCAATTCGGAAAAAAAAAATACACACATTTTTCTTGATTTTGAGGAGCTTTATATTGAAATTGGATTATCTCTGTGATTGCAGCTCTTCAATATTTGAAATTCATCACTAAAGTAGTGCTCTAAATTCTCTTTTTAATGTCACAGGTCTGACCTGATTTGGATTCTCCAAGGAAAATTTATTTCCACTCTCCCACAATGACCTAATTGTGGACTGGTTCAGTAGAGTGAAATTGTACGAATCGCCACATGTCACTGTTTCTTTTTTTGGCTTTGAAATTGAGAGCCAAGAAACTGAAGTCCATGTATTTGTGACCAATTTTTACAGTACTCCAATCTGATGCTTAGAGAGAGAGTTATGAAACGTTTCCCACGATCACCTCTTTGAGATGAAATTCAAGAGCCTAAAACATCACTACCTTCCACAGATCATATCTCCAAAAATATTATGAACCAAGCTCTAAATTTTTTTGAAGAGTTTCCCCAAGATTGTGGCTTCACACTCTAAAAATTTCAGATTCTGTACCTTCGTAGAAACAAATTTATAGTGAAAATGCCACGTTGACCTGTTTAGAGGAGCGAAACCCTAGAATCCAAAGCTTTGATACCAAATGTTGTGTAATTAGCTCCAAAAATAGAAGAAAAGAGATATCAATGCCTGAGAAATGAGCCACTTCGAGGGGGAAACCTCCAATACATTACATAAATGAATAATTCTTGAATGATACAATTTACAAAACCTCCTTTCTATATATAGGTGTCCATGGGGCCATAATTTAATCCTAGTGGGCCACAATGTAATCCTAACTGACCTAACAATAATAATTTAAGGGCACAATAATAACAATATGGGGGTTAAAAGGGTACAATAATAACAATAATGGGGTTACACTGACAATAATAAGGAAATATACTAGTAATATAGGGACCTAACATAGAATTTCCTTCTAACACTCATACGTTGGGGGAAAATATTTTATCACCAAAAAATGATGACCTCGCGATTTATAACTAGGTGGATCGAAGTACACCATGTAAGATCAATTTTACCATGGTAAAATCACTTTCACTATAAGAAATAATTTAGTAAACCACCTTTTACTAAAATATTTCTCGACTAAAATTAAAAAACCCCCTGAGAATAATTAAATAAATCATTCTTTATCTAATTTTCTCTAGGAATTATTATTAAATCAATACTTGATAATTATTCCTTTTCACATTTGACTAAATAACCTAGGAATAATTAAATAAATCACTATTTTTACTATTATTCCGTAATTCCATTTTTGGAATAATTACTGAATTACTATTTAATAATTATTTTATTTTCACCCCTTTCTTAATATTTGAGAAATAATTAATAAATCATTTTCTTTGTCAATTATTTCTAAATAAATGATTTAACCATTTTGAATATATTTTCCCTCCCCAAAAATATAATATAGTATTCCTAACATTCAGGTCTTGATTTTGGTCAACAATATGTTTTTATTTCGCAGTTTGAAGATCAACCCAATACTTTTCTATAAATAAAAGGGTTTTTTTTTTCATTCTTCACCACTATCATTATCATTATATCCATATATTTTAATTCCCATTGCAGTTCTTAATTTTTTTTGGATTTTTCACATTAAGAGAGGAAAATTTGTGGTTGAAACATTAAGGACATCAAAACGCCCATCACATTGAGGGGGATCTATGTACATTTTGTAATATCCCTCACCAGGTGCTATCAGCAAAGGATTTTACTTATTTAAAAAACCTTCCATAATTTGGTGAATACATTATATTTTCATTTTTGTTTAGTATTTTGGATTGCATATATCTTTTTTTTTACAGTTTTTTCACACAATTTTTTTGTAGATCTGAAATATAATCGAATACAATTGTTGTTAGGGTCACTTTTCAAATATGAATTAAGTGAGATATTTTTGGTATACCTTCCAAGAAATTTCATACTAACATTAAGTGCCTCCTTAACCTCATGTGTCATGTAGTGAGGTTCAACCTCATATATCATTTGATATAATAGTGTGAATAAGTTTTCAATAAATATTTTATATAATCCTCTAGAATTGACTTCTAACAATGGTCTGCAATGAAAATAGGCACACAACTTTTCTTGAGGGAACCATTTCCATCTTATCCCTATGAATGCAAAGAAATAAAAATAGTCATCTAGAAGATAAGTTGAAATACAAAATTCTGGTGATTTTTTTTTCTTTTAAAGCTATCTTGGCCTATGGTACATTGATTTGCAATCTATGAGAGAGGATGCCAGCCCAGCTGAAGATCCTACCTCTAGAAATAAATAGGTTAAGAAGATATGTCCATATATCCTCAAAATATTCTTCGTTCTTCTACCAATGAAATCTATAGAACATCACCATAAGATATTGAAATAACTTTCTCCATGATTTAATCTTGTAAAATACACATGACTTTTGGCGAAAATTTGTAGGCTATTGCCACCATGACTTGATAATATCCCTAGTATTAAAGTTATCCCAAGTTGCATAGAATTGTGTATTAAAATATTTCATGGTAATTTCCATCCTATAATAGGAGTGTAGGTCATGTGGATGATAGGTGTAAATATCCTTACTCTTTTAACTACTAACAACTAAATTATTGATATGCATATGTTGCAAGACCCATTCAATAAATTCTACATAGTGCAGTAATGTTAATCTACACGCTACTATATGCATTCTCGATGTCTTTATGTTTATGTATACTTCCTCCTCTTTTAGGTTTTCTGGTAATAATGTTTGAATGAAGGCACATTTTATATCCTTCCATGAGACTTCTAAATATTTATCAATGAAACATTTTGTGTCTAATAAGATGTGAACAATTTCCTTGGAACATTCCACTCCCTCCTTAGTACTTTTTTCTAAAGTGTCTTTTCATGTAGCTTGTTGAGTGGTTGGAGGCATTTCTTCTGCAGAGGATGATGGATTAATGTATTATGTAATTGTAGCACCTACAGATGGAAAATCAGTCGTGGAAAAAATAAATAAACTCTTATAAATCCCCTAACTATCGCACACAAACTATGTAAAATAAAATTACATGATTGCAGAAGTCGAGAGCATAAACTTAAAAACGTGAGACAAGGTGGGTTCACTAGACATTGGAAGTGCATACTATGCCAATTTGAAGGAGAGAGTACCAAGAACTAAAAAAATTTAGTTCATAGTGCAGAACAAGATGAATTTTAGTTCACAGTTGCAATGAGAAAGGGTGAGGCACATTGTTGACTAAAATTATGCATTATGTTAGGGAGGGTCAGCAAGGATGCAGGTCAAATTTTTAACAGGAATGGGATGTATCACTATGTACTAGAAGTGTTTCATGCACTATCGAGGAAGGATTCATCTTATTTAGGTGCAGGTGGAAATCATAGTGAGCTATTATGGGTGGCTATTTCCCACAAATGTGTAATTGTCTATGGAAGGAGAGAAATCTAAAAAAGGATATGTTATGATTGGTAACAAGCCAAAAAATCAATAAAAGTGAGTGAAACAAGTTGTAATTGTTCATATATCCTTTCATAATCATGAATAGAAGGTGAAAGATCATGTAATGTGAAGAGTCACTAGAAATTGCACATGCCATAGGAAGATGACACTAGTAGGATTGATAATAGATGAAAACAACATTTAATATGAAAAATAAGATCAAGGCACAACTAAGGAAAGAAAATAAAACACCAAAAATGATAAAAGTAAAAATAAGTGATACTTTTCAAAACATACCAAGATTCGGTGCATTTGAGACCAAGAGTTAGAAATACTCCTTGAAATGAGAGAATTTTCTTAGCTCAAAGTTAATAGTTATTTTGATAATGAAAAATTTGTTGGAATCTTTTTAAATAAATACTACATGTGATGAAATATTAGGGGTTCAATGCACACACCACTTGTTGCTTGATGAGTGAGTTGGGTAAGCTAAGTCAGAGTACATCAATATTTTATATGATTTCACATTGTATGCAACCAAAGAGTGCACATGAGTGGAGAAAAATGAGTGTGCAATTGCTAATGATAATAAGTGTGGACTTGTAGAATAAAAGAGTTTTCTCCAATGTGAGAAGGAAGTGTGCTCCATTGTGAGAAGAAATCACACTCCATTCTCAGTGAGAAGTGCACTCTACTATGTGTGAGAAGGTTTCTCCATTATGAAAAGGAGTTTCACTCCATTGTGAGTTAGAGGTGTGCTCCATTAGGAAAGGGAACTGTGATCTGTCTCAATAGGGTGATATTTTTTCTAATAAGGCATGTGGAGTCACTATATTTCAAAATTGAACTTTGAATGAGGGAGGAAGGTGATATTTCTTGCCCTTTTGTGGTGGGCATGCTAAGTTGAAAGATTTTGAGTAGGTAAAATAAAATATATTTCTTCTTATATCTTTATAAAGGAAACATGACAACTTCCAAAAGATGAGAAAGTGACACTTAGGGAACATAGACCTAGGAGGTGTTATCACTCTAGTAATTATGAAGTTGTTTAATTTTGGTTTTTAGTCTAAGAATTATAGAGGTAACCATAAAAATACTTCAAACTCTATGATCTAGCCTTCCTAGGGTTCAGAGAGGTCTCTCCCTTTAAAGTTTAACTTTGTTTTAATTTGTGAATATTAGGCTAGCTATGAAAGTGTAGATTTGGTTTGGTTTTGTTTCATTTGGTGGGAAAAAATAACTTGAAAGGATGGATAGTGGGAAATCTATTTTTCCATTGGGCTATGGGGTCAAAATCAAGTTAACAGGACTAGGATAAACAACAAAAAGATCAAATGTCTTCAGGGCAAGATAGATAACCCATGGAGGTCTTGGAAAGCTGTCTTTGTGAGGTGGTACGATCAGGATAAAGGGAACTTAAGAATCCTTAAATCTAGAAAATGGAAGTAGTAGGAGAGGTCAAACGAATGAGGGAGAAATTAGGAGTTCCCTACACTAGAAATCAGAGGAAAAAATATAAATGATAACTAGTTAAAGACAAGGTGCTATTAACATGTCCTGTATTAATACTCCTAGTTATACATTCAGATTTAGAATAAATATAAATGGATGCATCTAACAGAGAAAAGAAACAATGATAAGTGAAGAAAATACTTCACTCCAAATAGCTCATCACAGGGATCCTAAAGTATGATGCCAATTTGGTTTGATCCATCCTTCTACTCAAAGTTTTGACACAAAAAATCTTAAAAGTCCACGAAGAAATGACTATAACAATCCCAACAATTTTATTCCGCCAAAATACTTCAAAGAGTGAAGTATTTATACAAATTCTAAACTAGAATATCTTGAAAAAATATCAATATTGATTTACAAATATCTCCAATTGTTTCACATAAATAGAACTTAAGTAAAGGATACTCAAAACTAATGCATCTATTTGGTACTAATTTTTAAGGATAGGTGATGACAAAGAGGATAATTTGAATTTGATCTCAACTCTTAGTTGATGATGAGGCATCCAAGTCACTAATTGTCTCCTTTCTTTTAGAATTCTGTTCTAGCAATTCTGCAAACTTGGGGTCCAATGATACCTTTGTATTTTTCAATCTGAAATAGATATGAAAAAATTGAAATCAGTTATTGTATATATGTTGTTGAGATAAACCTATCTCCGTTCCCTAAAATTCTTCTCCAACTATTCACAATAGGCTCTGCAAAAATGTGTAAAACAAATTTTTCCATAGTTTGAAAAATAGGCTGTAAATATGTGCATGTATATCTCATTTTATAATACCTGCATAAAATGTGAGATAGGTTTTTGTATATGGGTCTCTTAGGAACAAAAAAAATCTTCTTTTTTGTAAGATTTATTTCTGATTGGCAACAGTCTTCTCTGAAAACTGATGACTTAACAGGGATTTTCTGTAAAAAGTGCTTTCAAATATTCTTTACTATTTCCAAATCCACAATGGTTGCTAGAAACGTGAGAGAGTTTTATGTAGATGAAAATATTACAAAAATAGACCTCCTTCAGTTTTTCAAAATTCATCTTGGATTAGACACAATATTTTATGCAAAACTATGACTTAAACAGGAAATTTCTGCAAAAATGTCCCTTCTTGCTCTGTTTTCATCTTTTAAACTTACTGTTCTTTTAACTATTTTTACTTTCAATTTGAATAAAATTAATTTTTGTTGGTGAAAGTATTTTCATATTTTTTTAACCATTAATACCTCTGTATTTACTTTTACTTTTGACAATGACTGCTCTGTAACTTTGTTTTAACCTTTAGTGTGACTTTCATCTGATACACTTTAACTTTGATGCTCTTTGACTATTCTGTTTTCACTGTCACTATGAATTCTTACTTTACTTTTACCATCCACTATGTAATTTCATCTTTCTAATCTCTCTCTGACTTGATTTTATTCTTTATTTCTAGAAAAACTGTTTGTTGAATGAAGCTTTTGAATTAATATCTAAGAATTTGGAGCAAACAATTTTGTCAACTAGTATTGAAATTGTTGGCCCAATTTAATATTCTAAGAGTAACCTACAAAAATAAAACAATTTGTTAATGAAATAAAGTTCTGAAAGAAGGGATAATGGCTTTGATGAATTGGGAATACCTGTGTAATGAATTTTTTCTTTGGAGGTTTAACCTTGTTGGCACTATGTAATTGAGTGTAACAATTCGGGATTCTGAGCATTGGTAAAAGAGTTTGAATCTTTAAAATGGTTTCAAAAGGTCTAAAAAAGGTTAAATTTATTCAACTTTGATTAAAAGAGGTTAAAGTATTCGAAGTTAGGGTTTTATTAGGGTTTTTACAACAAATACACTCTTTGAAGGAAGTTAAGGCCTTTCTGTAGACAAATAGGCTTCAAAAAGTTCAATATTGACAAAAATAGTTCTTTTTGATGATGAGAAGGTTAATTTCTTGAGGAATACCTATTTGCGTAGGTATTATGTCCTGAAATAGGGTTTTTAAGGCATCAGACATGCTTTTATAATGGCTACTAAAGGTTTTTTGGAAGTTGATTGGACACTTCCAGTGTTCTTGGAAATAATTTCAATGGCTTTTAGGTTCTTTGAGAGTGAAAATGGCGTAATGGTGCTTAATTTTTTGAGTCAAAAAATCTTTTAAAAGGGACAGATAATGCAGAAAATGGTTCAACTACATGCAATATGATTTTTTCATAATTTTTTAGGCTTAAAACAATATCGGCATTGAACACATGTCATATCATAATAGAGACGGTTTAGGGCATGAGGCAGAAAAGCATAGGTGGTTATCGCACGGGTTATAAGTGGTAAGTGGTTTGGGATAGATCGAATGTGATCCAATAGGAATTTTCCACGTGGAGGAGAGATAAAAGTGTGAAACCAACCATTTCACGCAGCTTTGGCGTTTGGATGATCGCACATCTTTTCCATGCGATATTGAATGTCGACTGTTGGATCTGAAGGTTGAATGCAAACGGTTGAGATTAGTTCAAGATTTTCACTGCAATGATAGGTGGGGCCGAGTCTTTTATATGAGTGGAGGGGTTTCGAAATTTAGCAATAGACATTTATTTAATTAAAAAACCATGGGTTATAAAAAATATAGCAGGGGAGGGGTAGAGTAATGCAATGTATTTAAAACATTTGTGAAATTTTTTAATAAAACATATGCGGGAGCCGGTGTATTATATAGTTTTAAAACTTTTGAATAGTTTAAAAACTATAGGGGACGGGTATTTAATTAATGATAAGCTTAGACCAGAGGGTTTATAGGCGGGGTCTTTATTTTATACACGTGGAATACTTAACTATGTTCTAAAATTTATAATAGTGGGTTTTGGGGGGTTATTTCGTTATAGGGGAATTAATATCTACGGGTAGGTGTAATTTTACTGATTTAATAAAATAGTTTAAAATTTGATATGAAAAAGGGAAGCAAAACAAATATTATCTCTAAGTAAAGTATAAAAGAAAGTATTTCTCATTTTTATATGTACTTCACTAATACTTAGGATAAATGTAATTTGAGGGTTTTATAAATGCTTTTGAAAGGATGAAGTTAATTATTTGGGGTTTATCTTTACTAAGTAAGAATGTGTCTTTAGTTAGGAAAAAAGGGGTTTTAATTTATAAATGAAGGGTAAATGTTGATGAATGAGGGTTTAATATAGGAACTCGATATTTTTAACTAGCTAGTCATCAAGCCTTCGGTTTGGTCCCAACAAAAGTTAGGGAAATGATTTGAGCCTTTTTTTCTGAAAGTTTAGAATACCGAATACCTATAGGGGAGGGGAAATTAGTGATTTTTCTTGATGATGCTTGTTACATGATTGCTCAACTGCTTTCTACCTACCCAACTTTATTTCTAACATTTTTTCTCATTTTGTAGGTGCATTTAGGCTTGCAACCTTAAAACATGTTTCTTTCAAAGCATAAAAATATCTAATTCTACCTTATTTCATCTGAAGGCTCAGATTAAACTGTTGAGCTCCTCATTATTCTCTACCTATCTACTGATTTGTCAAGTTCAAACTGTTTGAAAAATCTTTATTCACTATCTAAAACATGAAATTGAAAGCATGAAAAGTTAAGATTAAACTATTTAACTGATCATGGATTATGGCATTTATTGACACTCTCTACATAATCATTATTCTTTGCAGTAAAAGTAAAATTAGTGGCATTTGATCTTGCTCAGTTTCAGGTATTATTTTCATCTCTTTTCTCTTTTGGGGTATATTTTTTTCTAAGTCCTTTGATCTTTCTTTTAGGACTTTTTTACCCTCTTTTTGATTTTTTATTATTTTTCATCTTTTCAAAATATTGGAAAACAACTTGCAGAAAGCAATGTATGTACATATTTACAAGACTATCAAAGTTAATTCAAAAAATTATGAATCCTATATTTATAGGACTCTAACAACAACTTCACATGGGGATGGCATGTCCTTGTGAGATGTGAGGAACACCGTCGACTAGTAGCCTGATCCTTTGAGCCAATCCCAAACACACATTTTCTTTGTTATAAAATCTCTGTGACTAAAACTCTTGAACTAAATTTACACTTTTTTCTACAAACTTAAATCTGATCTGAGACTAAAAGGTGTTGCAACCTTAAAACTAAACTATTGAATCATCAATATCTTAGGGCCTTTTCCTTGGCTTCAAATCATAAAGAATTATTTCAAAACTAGCTGAAAACTGAAAACTGAAAATATGCTTAGAATTCTAAGCTTATTTGCAATCATATACCTACGCTAATCTACTAATAATCCTATTGAATCAGGTAATACAAAAATTCCAATGAAGCTAGTCAAGTAGTTGTCGAAATGAATGGATAATTTGACTGCTTGTTATCAAACATGGAAGCATAACTTGATCATGTACATTTATAATCAAAGATATGATGTGTAATGGAAATTGCTGATATATTTGATCCTCGTAGATAAGACATGTTTGTAGACTTGAGCTAGAAATAGTGTCCATATAATTTGTTATAGGATCACCAAAAGCATAATGTATGATTTGTGCTTCTAGGCCTTCAATTACCAATTGATTAGTTGTATTCTTAATATTAAAACCTAAAACTATTTCTTCAATATTGTGCTTGAAAGAATAATCATCCTCAATCTGCAAGTCAAAAGGTAGTACAATTTCCTCTTGCTTTGGAGAAGGAATATTTTCCAAGAATTCTTTAGGATATCAAAAATTATAAGACTGAATTTGAGAATGCAAAAGTTTAATGCCATTTTCATATTTTTCAATAATTAACTCAAGAACACATATTTTAAGTTGAGGAGAAAATTTTCTTGATTTCAAGATAAGAAAGACAGCTCTTAGAAAATCCTCATCAAGCCAAAATTATAATAAGCCATCCATGAATTCGTTGAAAATATCATGAGATGAAAGGTTTTCCATAGAGCCTATCATCTTGTATCACCATTAATGATTTGGAATATGGATTTTTTGGTTATAGTGTTTTTTCTAAACTTTGAAGTTATGGATCTTGGACAATGGAGTCACCAGATGGATGATTTCAACCTTTGTATTTTTTATTACTATTCACGATCATAGGTCATATTTGAACCTGTAAAATATTTCTGAAGAAAATGTTAGTATGCCCCAGTGGAGTTGCCATTATTTTATCACTCAGTAATTTCTCCAGGTTCAAGAGAAATAGTTCGAGGTAACCACAAAACAACTTCAAACTCTAGGATCTAGCCTTCCTAGTGTTCAGAGAGGGCTCTCTCTTTAAATTTTAGCTTTGTTTAATTTGTGAATATTAGGCTAGTTATAAAAGTGCTGATTTGATTTTTTTTTGATATATTTGGTGTGAAAAAAAACACTTGAAAGGATGGACACTGGGATATCTATTTGTCCATTGGGCTATGGAGTCAGAATCAAGCTAACAGGATTAGGATCAAGGGAAAAAGGGTCAAATGTCTTCAGGAAAAGATAGATAACCCTTGGAGATCTTGGAAAGTTGTTTTTTTGAGATGGTATGATCGGGATAAAGGACACTTAAGAATCCTTAAATCCACAAAATGGAAGTAGTAGGAGAGGTCAAATGAATGAGGGATAAATTAATAATTTCCTACACTGGAAATTAGAGGAAAACATATAAATGATAACTAGTTAAAAACATGGTGTTATTAACATATCCTATAGTAATACTCCTAGTTATACATTCAGATTTAGCATAAACATAAATTGATCCCTGTAACCGAGAAAAGAAACAATGACAAGTGAAGAAAATACTTCACTCCAAATAGCTCATCACAGGGATCCTGAAGTATGATGCCAATTTTCTTTGATCCAACCTACTACTCGAAGTTTTGACACACAAAATATTTAAAGTCCAAGAAGAAATGACTATAACAATCCCAACAATTTTATTCCACATAAAATACTTCTAAAGATGAAGTATTTATACAAAGATGAGTATTTATACAAAATGTTTCAATAAATATCCTAGATGAATTCTAGGAATTAACTTACGAAAATAAAATATCTTGACATTAAAAATAGAGACAAATGTTTAACAAATCAACAAACTATCCTATTTTATCCGTAAGAAATAGAAATTGTTTTGAGGATAAAGCGGGTGGTTGCCTTGGTGTCCTCCTTGCTGGCCTTTAGATATTTTCTAAAATATGACTTTCCTTGACTGATAATCCTTCTTGGATATTCTTTATTCACTTATGCTCTTTAAATGATACTCTTGAAGCCTTCAGTCAAAACTATTTAGTGTTGTAAATAAAATATGTTTTACTGTCATTCTGAAAATTGTTTTTATCTTATTTTCATTTATTTGTTTTTATCCTTCATAGGAAATATGTGACAGCTTGCCAATACTCATTTTTAACAATCCGAATTATCTTTAATTTCCTAAAATTCTCATCAGCTTCTGTATATCTAGAAAAGGTGGGCTTGATGAAAAATAAGTGCTTGATCTCATACTTTAAGTAAAACAAATCTTTCAAACTCTTCAGTAACACTTCTCCTCTGGGGATGCCTTGACCTGTTGGCTTGTTTACTTGTTCCTTGGCATATTCTCTTATCTTCTTGTCATAATCATTTTGAGGCATCAATTTATTATTAATAACCATGATATCAGGAAGTCGTTTTTGTCTTAGATTTGTGAACTTAACCATAAATCTAGTTATGGTAGTATTCATACCTTCACATTTTTCTTCAAGTTGCCTCATCAAATTTTTTTTTGTGGTGACTTTCCTAATTTATAGGATAGTGGCAATTCTGTCTGCTATTTTGAGATCTTCCAATTCCTCTCTATTCTTGTTGTTAAGTAAATTTATTAGCCTTAATTCTTGTTCTAGTTTATCAGCCAAATCAGTTTGAGTATTTTCGATCTTTGTTTGGCCTACCAATAATAACTCTCTTTGCTAAAAAATTACCTGAATTGAAGGCCATAGATCATGAATGGCTTCAATAACATTATTCCGTAGGTAATTTTTTATGTATGATATCCGATCCTTGAGAGTTAATTCTTTTTGTAACTTCTTTAGCTCTTCACTCAATCTCTTGGTGTTTTGTTCATGTATCTTAGCATTTACTTGAGTTAATTTAGTTTACTTTTCAATATTTTAAACCACTTTTGTCAATATGTTAATTTCATTTGTCTTCAAAGACATCTCTTCCATTGCTTTTACTATCTTGCTGGTATGATCTATAGGTTGCACTGCTATGGTAGATATTCAGTGGCTAATGTAGTGGAAGAAGTCACTGGCACTGCAGTAGCTAGTGTTTCTTTGGGTGCCAACGTTTCTCGTAATGTTGAAGGAACTGCTGTAGTGATAACTGCAATGACGGTAGGAATTAATGGTTCTTTTACTGTCTCCTTTTCTTGGACAAGTTGGTCCATCTGTACTTCCATTTCCTTAATCTAAGATGTCAGTTGAAGAATTAAACTCATCATTTCGTATTTTTCCTTTTGTTCCTATAAGACTTCCTTTGTCTAAGGATGCTCAGTTTGAGGAAGCTCAAGCTGTTTCCTCAAGGCTACTATATCGTCATTTTTCTTTTTTACCAATGCTTGTGTTGCTTTGATATTTGTAGGATCATATCCTACCTACAATATTAATTATTCTAAGGCTTTAATCCTTAGATCCTTTGCATATAATGAAGCTTTATCCATCTTCATTTGATATTACATATTAGAGATGGTGTTTTGAGCTTATGAGCACTCATAGCTTTTGTTGTAACTATGGAATATAACATCTCTGAGGTTTTCCTGTGAAACTCTATTTGATTTATTTCATGTATGCTTTCTATAGCTAGCTCCAGATCAACTTTCTTAGAGTCAGAAACTTTCTTTGGCACTGATATTGTGGGCTATAATACCGAAATAATCATTTTTTAACTTGAGTAATCAAATGCTGATAGAAATATCTTTTGATTACCTAGCTTTTGTTTCAAGAACTAAGAGTAAATTTTAGTTTTTATTTCCTCATTCTTCAACTTAATCTTCTTATATTTCTGCTTAATATCCAAGTCTTTTTCCTAAGCCGAATGTGAGAAGAAGCTTCCATAATTTTTTTCCTTTCTATTAACTGTGTGTCTTCATTATTCATTTGTTATTCATTCTGAATTGGCTCATTGATAATTAGAGTAGCTACATTTGTATTTGGTAAATCAATGTTGGTATTTATAGGCTCTCTTTCTTCAACATATATTGTCACTTTTCCTTTACCTGTTGTATCTAATTTTGGCCTTTTTTTGTAGATGATCTTAAAATTTATTTCTATTGTAGTCTCTGCCACATATGCTTCTTCTTCTCATATTCCTTTGATGGACTTCTTTGGTTGGTTTCAAGTCTATAAGGTATGACTAGTATTACCTTTTCTTACTGCATCTATTAATGTGTTTTCAATCCATTCAAGATGATTGGCAAAATTTCCTATTTCTAGTTTATCTTCATGTATAAAGGGTATTAATTTTCATTTTACCCTTATCTTGATAAATATCACTTGTGGATCATAGTTCCAAGGGAAACTCTCTTCATATTTACATTCCAATAGTTGATTTGCTGATTCCTTTTTTGCATCCCTGTGATTCCATATGAATGGCCCAATTTCATCTCTCATTTTATAATACCTGCACAAAATGTGAGATTGTTTTTTGTATATGGGTCTCTTAGGAACAAAAAAATCCTTCTTTTTTGTAAGATGTATTTCTGATTGGCCGCAGTCTTCTCTGCAAACTGATGACTTAACAGGGATTTTCTGTAAAAATTTCTTTCAAATATTCTTTACTATTTCCAAATCCATAATGGTTTTTAGAAACATGAGAGAGTTTTCTGTAGATGAAAATATTAGGAACAAAAACCTCCTTCAGTTTTTCAAAATTCATCTTGGATTAGACACAATATTTTCTGAAAAACTATGACTTAAATAGGAAATTTCTGCAAAAATGTCCCTTCTTGCTTTGTTTTCATCTTTTAACCTTACTGTTCTTTTAACTATTTTTATTTTCACTTTGAATAAACTTCATTGTTGTTGGTGAGAGTATTTACATCTTTGTTTAACCATTAATACCTCCGTATTTACTTTTACTTTTGACCTTGTCTGCTTTGTAACTTTGTTTTAACCTTCATTGTGACTTTCATCTGTTACACTTTAACTCTGATGCTCTTTGACTATTCTGTTTTCACTGTCACTATGAATTCTTACTTTACTTTTACCATCCACTATGTAATTTCATCTTTCTAATCTCTCTTTGACTTGATTTTATTCTTTATTTCTATACAAATTGTTTGTTGAATGAAGCTTTTGAATTAATATCTGAGAATTTGGAGCAAACAATTTTGTCAACTAGTATTGAAACTGTTGGCCCAATTTCATATTCTGAGAGTAACCTACAAAAATCAAATAATTTGTTAATGAAACATAGGTATAAAATAAGGGATAATGGCTTTGAGGAATTGGGAAGACCTGTGTAATGAATTTTGTCTTTGGAGGTTTAACTTTGTTGGCACTATGTAATTGAGTGTAAGAATTTGGGATTCTTAGCATTGGTAAAAGAGTTTGAATCTTTCAAAGGGTTTCAAAAGGTCTAAAAAAGGTTAAATTTCTTCAAATTTGATTAAAAGAGGTTAAATTATTCGAAGTTGTGGTTTTCTTAGGGCTTTTACAACAAATACACTCTTTGAAGGAAATTAAGGTCTTTCTATAGACAAATAGGCTTCACAAAGTTCAATATTGACAAAAATAGCTCTTTTTGATGACAAGAAGGTTAATTTCTTGAGGAATACCTATTTTCGTAGGTATTATGTCTTTAAATAGGGTTTCTAAGGCATCAAAAAGGATTTTCTAATGGCTACTAAAGGTTTTTTGGAAGTTGATTGGACACTTCCGGTGTTCTTGGAAATAATTTCAATGGCTTTCAGGTTCTTTGAGAGTGAAAATGGTGTAATGGTGCTTGATTTTTTGAGTCAGAAAATATTTTAAAAGGAAAAGATAATGCATAAAATGGTTCAACTGCATGCAATATAATTTTTTCAGAATGTTTTAGGCTTAAAAAAATATCGTCATTGAACGCATGTCATATCAGAACAGAGGCGGTTTGGGGCATGAGGTAGAAAAGCCTAGGTGGTTATCGCACAGGTTATAAGTGGTAAGTGGTTTGGGATAGATCGAATGTGATCCAGTAGCAATTTTCCATGTGGAGGAGAGATAAAACTGTGAAACCACCTATTTCACGCGGCTTTGGCATTTGGATGATTGCGCATCTTTTCCACACGATATTGGATGTCGACCGTTGGATCTGGAGGTTGAATTCGAATGGTCGAGATTAGTTCAGGAGTTGGACTGGAATGATAGGTGGGGCCGATTATTTTATATGAGTAGAGGGGTTTTGAACTTTAGCAATAGACATTTATTTAATTCAAAAACCTTCGGTTATAAAAAATATACCAGGGGGGGGGGGTTGGGTGGGAGAGTAAAGCAATGTATTTTTATTTAAAACATTTGTTAAATGTTTTAATAAAAATATGTGGGAGCCAGTGTATTATATATTTTGAAAACTTTTGAATAGTTTAAAAACTGTAGGGGCGGGGTATTTAATTAATGATAAGTATAGACCAAAGGGTTTATAGGCGGGGTCTTTGTTTTATGCAGTTGGAATATTTAACTATGTTCTAAAATTTATAATAGTGGGTTTTGGGGGGTTATTTAGTTATAGGGGAATTAATATCTATTGGTAGCTATAATTTTAGGGATTTAATAAAATAGTTTAAAAGTTGATATGAAAAAGGGAAGAAAACAAATATGATCTCTATGTAAAGTATAAAATAGAGCGTTGCTCATTTTTATATGTACTTCACTAATACTTAGGATAAATGTAATTTGAGGGTTTTATGAATGCTTTTGAAAGGATGAAGTTAATTATTTGGGGTTTATCTTTACTAATTAAGAATGTGTCTTTAGTTAGGAAAAAAGGGGGTTTTAATTTATAAATGAAGGGTAAATGTTGAAGAATGAGGGCTTAATGTAGGAACCCAATATTTTTAACTAACTAGTCATCGGGCCTTGGGTTCGATCCCAATAAAAGTTAGAGAAATGCTCTGAGCCTTTTTTTCTGAAATTTTAGAATACTGAATACCTATAGGGGAGGGGAAATTAGTGATTTTGCTTGATGATGCTTGTTACATGATTTCTCAACTGCTTTCTACCTTCCCAACGTTTTTTCTAACATTTTTTCCCACTTTGTAGGTGCATTTAGGCTTGAAACCTTAAAACATGTTTCTTTCAAACCATACAAATATCTAAGTATACCTTATTTCATCCGGAGGCTCAGATTAAACTGTTGATCTCCTCATTACTCTCTACCTATCTACTGATTTGTCAAGTTTAAACTGTTTGAAAAATATTTATTCACTATCTAAAACATGAAATTGAAAGCATGAAAAGTTAAGATTAAACTATTTAACTGATCAAGGATTATGGCATTTATTGACACTCTCCACATAATCATTATTCTTTTCAGTAAAAGTAAAATTAGTGGCATTTTATCTTGCTCAGTTTCAGGTATTATTTTCATCTCTTTTTTCTTTTGGGGTATATGTTTTTCTAAGTCCTTTGATCTTTCTTTTAGGACTTTTTTACCCTGTTTTTGAATTTTTATTATTTTTCATTTTTTCAAAATATGGGAAAACAACTTGCAGAAAGCAAGGTATGTACATATTTACAAGAACATCAAAGCTAATTCAAAAATTATGAATCCTATATTTATAGGACCCTAGCAATAGCTTCACATGGGGATGGCATGTCCTTGTGAGATGTGAAGAACACCATCGACTAGTAGCTTGATCCTTTGAGCCAATCCCAAACACGCATTTTCTTGGTTATAAAATCTCCGTGACTGAAACTCTTGTATTGAATTTACACATTTTTCTATAAACTGAAATCTGATCTTATACTAAAAGGTGTTGCAACCTTAAAACTAAACTATTGAATCATCAATATCTTAGGGCATTTTCCTTGGCTTCAAATCATAATGAATTATTTCAAAACTAGCTGAAAACTGAAAAATGAAAAGATGGTCAGAATTTTGAGCTTATTTTCACTCATATACCTACTCTAATCTACTAATAATCTTATTGAATCAGGTAATACAAAAAATCCAATGAAGCTATTCAAGTAGTTGTCGAAATGAATGGATAATTTGACTGCTTATCATCAAACTTGGAAGCATAACTTGATCATGTATATTTATAATAAAATATATGATGTGTAATGGAAATTGTTGATATATTTGATCCTGATAGAAAAAACATGTTTGTAGACTTGAGCTAAAAATAGTCTCCATATAATTTGTTATAGGATCATCAAAAGCATAATGTATGGTTTGTGCTTCTAGGCCTTCAATTACCAATTGATTAGTTGTATTCTTAATATTAAACCCTAAACTATTTCTTCAATCTTGTGCTTGAAAGAATAATCATCCTCAATCTACAAGTCAAAAGGTAGTACAATTTCCTCTTGCTTTGCAGAAGGAATATTTTCCAAGAATTCTTTAGGGTATCAGAAATTATAAGACTGAATTTGAGAATGCAAATGTTTAATGCCATTTTCATATTTTTCAATAATTAACTCAAGAACACATATTTTAAGTTGAGGAGAACATTTTCTTGATTTCAAAATAATAAAGACATCTCTTAGAAAATCCTCATCAAGCTGAAATTCTAATAAGCCATCCATGAATTCATTGAAAATATCATGAGATGAAAGGTTTTCCATAGACCCTATCATCTTGTATCACCATTAATGATTTGGAATATGGATTTTTTTGGTTGTGGTGTTTTTTTTAAACTTTGAAGTTATGGATCTTGGACAATGGACTCACTAGGTGGATGATTTTAACCCTTGTATTTTTTATTACTGTCCACCATCATAGGTCATATCTGAACTTGTAAAATATTTCTGAAGAAAATTTTAGTATGCCCCAGTGGAGTTGCCATTATGTTATCACTCAGTAATTTCTCCAGGTTCAAGAGAAATAGTCCGAAGTAACCACCAAACAACTTCAAACTCTAGGATCTAGCCTTCCTAGGGTTTAAAGAGGGCTCTCTCTTTAAATTTTATCTTTGTTTAATTTGTGAATATTAGGCTAGTTATAAAAGTGCAGATTTGGTTTTTTTTTTGATAGATTTGGTGGGAAAAAAAACACTTGAAAGGATGGATAGTGGGAAATCTACTTTTCCATTGGGCTATGGAGTCAATATCAAGCTAACAGGACTAGGATCAAGGGAAAAAAGGTCAAATGTCTTCAAGGAAATATAGATAACCCTTGGAGATCTTGGAAAGTTGCTTTTGTGAGATGGTATGATCGGGATAAAGGACACTTAAGAATCCTTAAATCCAGAAAAGGGAAGTAGTAGGAGAGGTCAAATGAATGAGGGATAAATTAATAATTCCCTACACTAGAAATGAGAGAAAAAAATATAAATGATAACTAGTTAAAAATAGGGTGTTATTAACATATCTTGTAGTAATACTCCTAGTTTTACATTCAGATTTAGCATAAACATAAATGGATGCCTGTAACCAAGAGAAGAAACAATGACAAGTGAAGAAAATACTTCACTCCGAATAGCTCGTCACAAGGATCCTGAAGTATGATGACAATTTTCTTTGATCCAGCATGCTACTCGAAGTTTTGACACAAAAAATATTTAAAGTCCAAGAAGAAATGACTATAAAAATCGCAACAATTTTATTCCACATAAAATACTTTTAAAGATGAAGTATTCATACAAAATGTTTTACAAAATAACCTAGTTGAATTCTAGGAATTAACTTAGGAAAATGAAATATCTTGACAATAAAAATAGAGACAGATGTTTAACAAATCAGCAAGTTTTCCTATTTTATCCATAAGAAATAGAAATTGTTTTGAGGATAAAGCGGGTGGTTTCCTTGGTGTCCTCCTTGCCGGCCTTTAGATATTTTCTGAAATATGACTTTCCTTGATTGATACTCTTTCTCAGATATTATTTATTCACTTATGCTCTTTAACTGATACTCTTTAACCCTTCAGTCAAAACTATTTACTGCTGTAAATAAAATATATTTGATTGTCATTATGAAAATTCTTTTTATCTTATTTTCATATATTTGTTTTTATCCTTCACAGTAAATCTGTGAGAGCTTTTCAATACTCATTTTTAGCAATTCGAATATTCTTTAATTTCCTAAAATTCTCATAAGATCTGTATATCTGGAAAATATGGGCTTGATGAAAAATAAGTGCTTGATCTCATACTGTGAGTAAAACAAATCTTCAAAACTCTTCAGTAACACCTCTCCTCTGGGAATGCCTTGACCTGTTGGCTTGTTTTCCTGTTTCTTGGCATATTCTCTTATATTCTTGTCATAATCATTTTGAGGCATAAATTTATCATTAATAACCATGATATCAGGAAGTCCTTTTTTGTCTTAGATCTGTGAACTTAACCATAAATCTAGCTATGGTAGTATTCATACCTTCACATTTTTCATCAAGTTTCCTCATAAAATTTCTCTTTGTGGTGACTTTCTTGATTTATAGGATAGTGGCAGTTTTTGTCTGTTATTTTGAGCTCTTCCAATTACTCTCTATTCTTGTTTTTAAGTAAATTTATTAGCCTTACTGCTTGTTCTAGTTTATCAACCAAATTAGTTTGAGTCGTTTCGATTTTTGTTTGGGCTGCCAATAATAACTCTCTTTGCTAAAAAATTACCTGAATTGAAGGCCATAGATGATGAATGGCTTCAATAACATTATTCCATAGGTAATTTTTTATGTATGATATCTGATCCTTGAGAGTTAATTATTTTTGTAACTTCTTTAGCTCTTCACTTAATCTCTTGGTGTTTTGTTCATGTGTCTTAGCATTTACTTCAGTTAATTTAGTTGAATTTTCAAGATTTTCAACCAATTTTTTCAATATCTTAATTTCATTTGTCTTCAAATACATCTCTTACATTGCTTTTACTAGCTTTCTAGCATGATCTATAGGCTGTACTGTTGTGGTAGATATTCAGTGGCTGATGTAGTGGAAGAAGTCACTGGCACTGCAATAGCCAGTGGTTCTTTGGGTGCCAATTTTTCTCCTAATGTTGAAGGCACTGCTATAGTGATAACTGGAATGACGGTATGAATTAATGGTTCTTTTACTGTCTCCTTTTCTTGGACAAGTTTTTCCATCTGTACTTCCATTTCCTTAATCTGAGATGACAGTTGAAGAATTAAAATCATCATTTCATATTTTTCCTTTTGTTCCTTTAAGACTTCCTTTGTCTCAGGATGCTCACTTTGAGGAAGTTTGAGTTGTTTCCTCAAGGCTGCTATATCCTCATTTTTCTTTTTTACCAATGCTTTTGTTGCTTTTATATTTGTAGGATCATATCCTACCTGCAATACTAATTATTCTAAGGCTTTAATCCTTAGATCCTTTGCATATAATGAAGCTTTATCCATCTTTATTCGATCTTACATATTAGAGATGGTGTTTTGAAGCTTATGAGCAGTCATAGATTTTGTTGTAACTATGGAATATAACATCTCTGAGGTTTTCCTGTGAAACTCTATTTGAGTTAATTCATGCATTTTGTCTGTAGCTAGCTCCAGATCAACTTTCTTAG
Source organism: Pinus albicaulis (assembly GCA_034641835.2). Taxonomy (NCBI): domain Eukaryota; kingdom Viridiplantae; phylum Streptophyta; class Pinopsida; order Pinales; family Pinaceae; genus Pinus; species Pinus albicaulis. The sequence continues at coordinate 677,248,657 of CM076575.1, forward strand.
AGTCAGAAACTTTCTTTGGCACTGATATTGGGGGCTATAATACTGACATAATCATTTTTTTACTTGAGTAATCAAATGATGATAGAAATATATTTTGATTACCTAGCTTTTGTTTTAAGAACTGAGAGTAAATTTCAGTTTTTGTTTCCTCATTCTTCAACTTAATCTTCTTATATTTATCATTAATATCCAAGTATTTTTCCTTAGCTGAATGTGAGGAAGAAGCTTCCATAATTTGTTTCCTTTCCATTAACTGTGTGTCTTCATTATTCAATTTTTCTTCATTCTGATTTGGCTCATTGTTAATTACAGTAGCTACATTTGTATTTGGCAAATCAGTGTTGGTATTTATAGCCTCTCTTTCTTCAACATATATTGTCACTTTGCCTTTACCTGTTGTATCTAAGTTTGGCCTTTTGTTGTAGATGATCTTGAAATTTATTTCTGTTGTAGTCTTTGCCACATATGCTTCTTCTTCTCGTATTCTTTTGATGGACTTCTTTGGTTGATTTGTAGTCTCTAAGGTATGACTAGTATTACCTTTTCTTACTGTATCTATTAACGTGTTTTAAATCCATTCAAGTTGATTGGAAAAATTTTCTATTTCTGGTTTAGCTTCATGTATAAAGGGTATTAATTTTCATTTTACCCTTAGCTTGCTCAAGATCGTTTGTGGATCATAGTTCCAAGGGAAACTCTCTTCAAATTTATATTCCAATAGTTGATTTGCTGATTCCTTTTCTGCATCCCTGTGATTCCATATGAATAGCCCAATTTGATCTCTCATTTTATAATACCTGCACAAAATGTGAGATATGTTTTTGTATATGGGTCTCTTAGGAACAAAAAAAATCTTCTTTTTTGTAAGATGTATTCCTGATTGACCACAGTCTTCTCTGCAAATTGATGACTTAACAGGGATTTTCTGTAAAAATTTCTTTCAAATATTATTTACTATTTCCAAATCCATAATGGTTGTTAGAAACGTGAGAGAGGTTTATGTAGATGAAAATATTAGGAACATAAACCTCCTTCAGTTTTGGAAAATTCATCTTGGATTAGACACAATATTTTCTACAAAACTATGACTTAAATAGGAAATTTCTGCAAAAGTGTCCCTTCTTGCTCTGTTTTCATCTTTTAACCTTACTGTTCTTTTAACTATTTTTACTTTCACTTTGAAAAAAAATTATTGTTCTTAGTAAAAGTATTTTCATCTATGTTTAACCATTACTACCTCTGTATTTACTTTTACTTTTGACCTTGACTACTCTGTAACTTTGTTTTAACCTTTACTATGACTTTCATCTGATACACTTTAACTCTGATGCTCTTTGACTATTCTATTTTCACTGTCACTGTGAATTCTTACTTTACTTTTACCATCCACTATGTAATTTCATCTTTCTAATCTCTCTCTAACTTGATTTTTTTTCTTTATTTCTATACAAACTGTTTGTTGAATGAAGCTTTTGAATTAATATCTAAGAATTTGGAGCAAACAATTTTGTAAACTAGTATTGAAATTGCTGGCCCAATTTCATATTCTAAGAGTAACCTACAAAAATCAAACAATTTTTTAGTGAAACAGAGGTTTGAAAGAAGGGATAGTGGCTTTGACGAATTGAGAAGACCTGTGTAATGAATTTTGTGTTTGGAGGTTTAAATTTGTTGGCACTTTGTAATTGAGTGTAACAATTCGGGATTCTGAGCATTGGTAAAAGAGTTTGAACCTTTCAAAGGGTTTCAAAAGGTCTAGAAAAGGTTAAATTTCTTCAAATCTAATTAAAAGAGGTTAAAGTATTCAAATTTTTGGTCTTATTAGGTTTTTTACAACAAATACACTCTTTGAAGGAAATTAAGGTCTTTCTGTAGACAAATAGGCTCACAAAGTTCAATATTGACAAAAATAGCTCTTTTTGATGACGAGAAGGTTAATTTCTTGAGGAATACATATTTGCGTAGGTATTATGTCTTGAAATAGGGTTTCTAAGGCATCAGACAGGATTTTCTTATGGCCACTAAAGGTTTTTTGGAAGTTGATTGGACACTTCCAGTGTTCTTGGAAATAATTTCAATGGCTTTCAGGTTTTTTGAGAGTGGAAATGGTGTAATGGTGCTTGATTTTTTGAGTCAGAAAATATTTTAAAAGGGACAGATAATGCAGAAAATGGTTCAACTGCATGCAATGTGAGTTTTTCATAATTTTTTAGGCTTAAAACAATATTGGCATTGAACGCATGTCATATCAGAACAGAGGCGGTTTAGGGCATGAGGTAGAAAAACATAGGTGGTTATCGCACAGGTTATAAGTGGTAAGTGGTTTGGGATAGATCAAATGCAATCCAGTAGGAATTTTTAACATGGAGGAGAGAGAAAAGTGTGAAACCACCCATTTCACGCAGCTTTGGCATTTGGATGATCGCGCATCTTTTCCACGCGATATTAAATGTCGACCGTTGGATCTGGAGGTTGAATGCGAATGGTTGAGATTAGTTTAGGAGTTGCACTGGAATGATAGGTGGGGCTGAGTCTTTCATATGAGTGGAGGGGTTTTGAAATTTAGTAATAGACGTTTATTTAATTCAAAAACCTTGGGTTATAAAAAATATAGCGAGGGGGGGTGGAGAGTAATACAATGTATTTTTATTTAAAACATTTGTGAAATGTTTTAATAAAACATATTTGGGAGCTGGTGTATTATATAGTTTTAAAACTTTTGAATAGTTTAAGAACTATAGGGGCGGGTTATTTAATTAATGATAAGTTTAGACCAAAGGGTTTATAGGCGGGGTCTTTATTTTATGCACGTGGAATATTTAACTATGTTCTAAAATTTATAATAGTGGGTTTTGGGGGGTTATTTAGTTATAGGGGAATTAATATCTACAGGTAGGTGTAATTTTAGGGATTTAATAAAATAGTTTAAAATTTGATATGAAAAAGGGAAGCAAAACAAATATTATCTCTAAGTAAAGTATAAAATAAAGCATTGTTCATTTTTATATGTACTTCACTAATACTTAGGATAAATGTAATTTGAGGGTTTTATAAATTCTTTTGAAAGGATGAAGTTAATTATTTGGGGTTTATCTTTACTAAGTAAGAATGTGTCTTTAGTTAGGAAAAAAGGGGTTTTAATTTATAAATGAAGGGTAAATGTTGATGAATGAGGGTTTAATGTAGGAACTCGATATTTTTAACTAACTAGTCATCGAGCCTTGGGTCCGGTCCCAACAAAAGTTAGAGAAGTTCTCTGAGCCTTTTTGTCTAAAAGTTTAGAATATTGAATACCTATAGGGGAGGCGAAATTAGTGATTTTTCCCGATGATTCTTGTTACATGATTTCTCAAGTGCTTTCTACCTACCCAAATTTATTTCTAACATTTTTTCTCATTTTGTAGGTGCATTTAGGCTTGAAACCTTAAAACAAGTTTCTTTCAAAGCATAAAAATATCTAAGTCTACCTTATTTCATCCAAAGGGTCAGATTAAACTGTTGAGCTCCTCATTATTCTCTACCTATCTATTGATTTTTCAAGTTTAAACTCTTTGAAAAATCTTTATTCACTATCTAAAACATGAAATTGAAAGCATGAAAAGTTAAGATTAAACTATTTAACTGATCATGGATTATGGCATTTATTGACACTCTCCACATAATCATTATTCTTTGCAGTAAAAGTAAAATTAGTGGCATTTGATCTTGCTCACTTTTAGGTATTATTTTCATCTCCTTTTTCTTTTGGGGTATATGTTTTTCTAAGTCCTTTGATCTTTATTTTAGGAATTTTTTATCCTCTTTTTGAATTTTTTTTATTTTTCATTTTTTCAAAATATGGGAAACCAACTTGCAGAAAGCAAGGTATGTACATATTAGCAAGACTATCAAAGTTAATTCAAAATTATGAATCTTATATTTATAGGACTCTAACAAGAGCTTCACATGGGGATGGCATGTCCTTGTGAGATGCGAAGAACACCGTTGACTAGTAGCCTGATCCTTTGAGCCAATCCCAAACACGCATTTGCTTTGTTATAAAATCTCTGTGACTAAAACTCTTGAACTGAATTTACACCTTTTTCTACAAACTGAAATTTGATCTGAGACTAAAAGGAGTTGCAACCTTAAAACTAAACTATTGAATCATCAATATCTTAGGGCCTTTTTCTTAGCTTCAAATCATAATGAATTATTTCAAAACTACATGAAAACTGAAAACAGAAAAGATGCTCAAAATTCTGAGCTTATTTGCACTCATCTACCTACTCTAATCTACTAATAATCTTATTGAATCAGGTAATACAAAAATTCCAATGAAGCTAGTCAAGTAGTTGTCGAAATGAATGGATAATTTGACTGCTTGTCATCAAACTTGGAAGAATAACTTGATCATGTATATTTATAATTGAAGATATGATGTGTAATGGAAATTGCTGATATATTTGATCCTCATAGATAAAACATGTTTGTAGACTTAAGCTAAAAATAGTCTCCGTATAATTTGTTATAGGATCATCAAAAGCGTAATGTATGATTTGTGCTTCTAGGCCTTCAATTACCAATTGATTAGTTGTTTTATTAATATTAAACCCTGAAACTATTTCTTCAATATTGTGCTTGAAAGAATAATCATCCTCAATCTGCAAGTCAAAAGGTAGTACAATTTCCTCTCGCTTTGGAGAAGGAATATTTTCCAAGAATTCTTTAGGATATCAGAAATTATAAGACTGAATTTGAGAATGCAAAAGTTTAATGTAACTGAAGAACACATATTTTAAGTTGAAGAGAACATTTTCTTGATTTCAAAATAAGAATGAAAACTCTTAGAAAATCCTCATCAAGTTGAAATTCTAATAAGTCGTCCATGAATTCATTGAAAATATCATGAGATGAAAGGTTTTCCATAGACCCTATCATCTTGTATCACCATTAATGATTTGGAATATGGAATTTTTTGTTTATGGTGTTTTTTTTGAACTTTGAAGTTATGGATCTTGGACAATGGAGTAACCAAGTGGATGATTTTAACCTTTGTATTTCTGATTGTTGTCCACCATCATAGATCATATCTGAACCTGTAAAATATTTTTGAAGAAAATGTTAGTATGCCCCAGTGGAGTTGCCATTATGTTATCACTTACTAATTTCTCCAGGTTCAAGAGAAATAGTCTGAGGTAACCAAAAAACAACTTCAAACTCTAGGATCTAGCCTTCCTAGGGTTCAGAGAGGGCTCTCTCTTTAAATTTTAGCTTTGTTTAATTTGTGAATATTAGGCTAGTTATAAAAGTGCAGATTTTTTTTTTTTTTTGATAGATTTGGTGGGAAAAAAAACACTTGAAAGGATGAATAGTGGGAAATCTATTTGTACATTGGGCTATGGAGTCAAAATCAAGCTAGCAGGACTAGGATCAAGGGAAAAAAGCTCAAATGTCATCAGGGAAATATAGATAACCCTTGGAGATCTTGAAAAGTTGTTTTTGTGAGATGGTATGATCGGGATAAAGGACACTTAAGAATCCTTAAATCCAGAAAAGGGAAGTAGTAGGAGAGGTCAAATGAATGAGGGATAAATTAATAATTCCCTACACTGAAAATCAAAGGAAAACATATAAATGATAACTAGTTAAAAACATGGTTTTATTAACATATCCTGTAGTAATACTAGTTATACATTCAGATTTTGCATAAGCATAAATGGATCCCTGTAACCGAGAAAAGAAACAATGACAAGTGAAGAAAATACTTCACTCCAAATAGCTCATCATAGGGATCCTGAAGTATAATGCCAATTTTCATTGATCTCACCTGCTACTTGAAGTTTTGACACACAAAATATTTAAAGTCCAAGAAGAAATGACTATAAAAATCCCAATAATTTTATTCCACATAAAATACTTCTAAAGATGAAGTATTTACACACAATGTTTTACAAAATATCCTAGATGAATTCTAGGAATTAACTTAGGAAAATAAAATATCTTGACAATAAAAATAGAGACAGTTTAACAAATCAGCGAGCTGTCCTATTTTACCCATAAGAAATAGAAATTGTTTTGAGGATAAAGCGGGTGGTTGCCTTGGTGTCCTCCTTGCTGGCCTTTAGATATTTTCTGAGATGTGACTTTCCTTGACTGATAATCTTTCTCGGATATTCTTTATTCACTTATGGTCTTTAACTGATACTCTTTAACCCTTAAGTCAAAATTGTTTACTGCTGTAAATAAAATCTGTTTTATTGTCATTCTGAAGATTGTTTTTATCTTATTTTCATCTGTTTGTTTTTATCCTTCACAGTAAATCTGTGAGAGCTTGCCAATACTCATTTTTAGCAATCCGAATATTCCTTAATTTCCTAAAATTCTCATCAGCTTCTATATATCTAGCAATGGTGGGCTTGATGAAAAATAAGTGCTTGATCTCATAATTTAAGTAAGACAAATCTTCAGAACTCTTCAGTAACACTTCTCCTCTGGGGATGCCTTGACCCGTTGGTTTGTTTACCTGTTTCTTTGCATATTCTCTTATCTTCTTGTCATAATCATTTTGAGCCATCAATTTATCATTAATAACCATGATATCAGGAAGTCCTTTTTGTCGTAGATTTGTGAACATAACCATAAATCTAGTTATGGTAGTATTCATACCTTCACATTTTTCTTCAAGTTGCCTCATCAAATTTCTCTTTGTGGTGACTTTCCTGATTTATAGGAGAGTGGCAGTTTTTTTTGTTATTTTGAGCTCTTCCAACTCCTCTCTATTCTTGTTGTTAAGTAAATTGATTAGCCTTACTGCTTGTTCTGGTTTATCAATCAAATCAGTTTGAGTCTTTTCGATTTTTTTTTGGCCTGCCAATAATAACTCTCTTTGCTAAAAAATTACCTGAATTGAATACCATAGATTAGGAATGGCTTCAATAACATTATTCCATAGGTAATTTTTTATTTATAATATATCATCCTCGAGATTTAATTCTTGTTGTAACTTCTTTAGCTCTTCACTCAATCTCTTGGTGTTTTGTTCATGTGTCTTAGCATTTACTTGAGTTAACTTAGTTGACTTTTCAAGATTTTCAACCACTTTTGTCAATATGTTAATTTCATTTGTCTTCAAAGACATCTCTTCCATTGCTTTTACTATCTTTCTGGCATGATCTATAGGCTGTACTGTTGTGGTAGATATTCAGTGGCTGATGTAGTGGAAGAAGTCATTGGCACTACAGTAGCCATTGGTTCTTTGCGTGCCAAATTTTCCCCTAATGTTGAAGGCACTGCTGTAGTAATAACTAGAATGACAGTAGGAATTAATGGTTCTTTTACTGTGTCCTTTTCTTGGACAAGTTGGTCCATCTGTACTTCCATTTCCTTAATCTGAGATGTCAGTTGAAGAATTAAACTCATCATTTCATATTTTTCCTTTTGTTCCTATAAGACTTCCTTTGTCTAAGGATGATCGCTTTGAGGAAGTTCAAGTTGCTTCCTCAAGGCTGCTATATCCTCATTTTTCTTTTTTACCAATGCTTCTGTTGCTTTGATATCTGTAGGATCATATCCTACCTACAATAATAATTATTCTAAGGCTTTAATCCTTAGATCCTTTGCATATAATGAAGCTTTATCGATCTTTATTTGATCTTACATATTAGAGATGGTGTTTCGAAGCTTATGAGAATTCATAGATTTTTTTGTAACTTTGGAATATAACATCTCTGAGGTTTCCCTCTGAAACTCTATTTGATTCAATTCATGGATTTTGTCTGTAGCTAGCTCTAGATCAACTTTCTTAGACTCAACAATTTTCTTTGGCACTGATATTGTGTGCGATAATACCGACATAATCATTTATATACTTGAGTAATCAAATGCTGATAGAAATATCTTTTGATTACCTGGCTTTTGTTTCAAGAACTAAGAGTAAATTTGAGTTTTTATTTCCTCATTCTTCAACTTAATATTCTTATATTTCTCCTTAATATCCAAGTCTTTTTCCTCAGCTGAATGTGAGGTAGAATCTTCCATAATTTTTTGCCTTTTCATTAACTATGTGTCTTCATTATTTAGTTGTTCTTCATTCTGATTTGGCTCATTGATAATTACAGTAGCTACATTTGTATTTGGGAAATTAGTGTTGGTATTTATAGGCTCTCTTTCTTCAACATATATTGTCACTTTTCCTTTACCTGTTGTATCTAATTTTGGCCTTTTATTGTAGATGATCTTGAACTTTATTTCTGTTGTAGTCTCTACCACATATGCTCCTTCTTCTCATATTATTTCGATGTACTTCTTTGGTTGATTTGTAGTTTCTAAGGTATGACTAGTATTACCTTTTCTTACTGAATCTATTAACTTGTTTTCAATCCATTCAAGTTGATTGGAAAATTTTTATATTTCTAGTTTAGCTTCATGTATAAAGGGTATTAATTTTCATTTTACCCTTAGCTTGCTCAAGATCTCTTGTGGATCATAGTTCCAAGGGAAACTCTCTTCAAATTTGTATTACAATATTTGATTTGCTAATTCCTTTTCTACATCCCTATGATTCCATATGAATGGCCCAATTTGATTTGTAAGTTTGAATTGGGTCTTATTCTTATCTGCTTGAAGTTGATTGAATCGGAATTTAGGATCTGCCTGATATACTCCAAGGTAAATATCCTCATTGGAGGATGTTTGTGTAACTTGTAAGGCAACAAGTTTGTCCTAAAAACTCTGATTTTAGTAGATTTCTCATATGAATACCAATCACCCACTTTACTCTGCTCTGATAACTGCAATATTTTCTTCATTTCCTCATTTATTCTAGGTTGCTCTGTCTTGCTCAACATGGTAATCACTAGATGTAAAAATAACTCTGAAAGCTCTGAATAGCTAAAATCTGTACATTCTTTTATGAGAAATGATGTCCAAAAAATGGAAAATAGAGGATTGGCATCTATGTCAAGTTTTTGAAGAGCAATAGGAAAATTATCTGATTGGAAGTACAAGAACATATGAAAAATGTAGAAGGTATATCTAAACACTACCTCTATTGGCTAGTTGGTCAATTCATAATGGATGTTATCAACAATGAAACTAGCATAATCAATTATGACTGAAGGTGGTTGACCTAGAGAAAAGGTGGACAAGAATCCCAAAATAGACTCGTGAGTGTGCTCATCAGTGAAATACCCAAGGATGAAGGAAATCATGGATATTACATGCCTTGAACTTTCAGGGAATTTAGCAGTTGAATATGAAGGATTTAACTTGGGAATTTAAACATGGAGATGCATAAAAGTTAGAAAAATCATGAACCTTTTAGGAAAATCTAGGCCAATGTATAGCTTAGTGAGGGCCTTGATAGGAAAAGGTACTTCTTGGGGGTCAAGTTGAAGTTGCAACATTTGGTCAACTGACTCTGCAGTGATAGCAAATAATATTTCTTTACTGGCATTCATAATAGCTCTTTGTTCAGGAACATAGTACTGCTGACACAATCTAATGTTTTCCTGACAAGGGTGAGTCAATAGGACAACTTAATTCACTAGATGGGATTCCCAAATATGAAATTATTCATGATCATCTAAATATTTCTCATAGCACGAGTTATGGATATCTTACAGATTGAATTCAACTATGGGATCAACTATTTTATAATCTATATCTGCAAGGGGAATGTGTTCAATATCAATAACTGGGGGCCGTAATGGATTTACAACAATAGCAGTACTTGGAGTCATAGGAGGGGTAGGCTTAGGAGCTTTAGAACCTTTAGACTTGCTTGTACTCTATTTTTTAGGAATTTTTATATGCTTCTGCAAGTTTAAACAGTTTGTAGAGACAATTTTACTATAACAGAGGCTTAATTGGGCGAATTTGGCAAAGTATAGGCCTCTCTTTGGGTTTTCTATTTAATTAGGCATGTTAAAGGGATTTGAAGGCTTTAGAATTGGCTTAAAACAAAAAACAAGGGCTCAGGGTATTTTTAATGAAATAGGACCAAAAACTCTTTTAAAAAGGGTTACAGAGGGTTCAGGGGACCTGCAAAGGTTTTTTGGCCTTTTAGAGTTTGGAATGTATTAATAAACGATGTAAATTCCTCAATTTCTTCAGAAATGGTGCATCATAGAGAAAAAGAGTTTATGGGAAAAATTTGCCATAGTTTGGCCCATTTTTGGGACTTTTGGACAATTTATTTATCAATTTCTTAACTTAAAATGTTTTTCTTTCCTTAAAAATGGTTTTCCAACTTGATTGTAGGTTTAAATTCTAGGAAAATACCTGTTGTAGTGCAAGTGTCGGCTTTGGAAGGGTTTCTGAGTTTTTTTGTTGAGTTGAAGGCTTTAGTAGTTTTTTTAGACCAATGCGCAACTCAATCATCTTCAGAGGTTTCAGGGAAAGGGTTCGCAGGTTTCGGGCATACAAATGGCAAAAAAAGGCTTTAACAGGGTTTCACTATAGTCGGGGAGGTAGAAAAACAGGTTAAAACACATAATATAGGGTAAAATTAATGTATTTCAAAGGTTTATCATACATGTTGGTTACATTAATCAACATTGAATGCAGGTCGCATCAAGTGGGAGAGTGGTTTTGAATTTTCAACAGACAGAAACCAGATTGGTTATCGCATAGGTTTTGGATGGTATGTGGGTTTAAGCTCAACCCATGCAATCCAATGGTTGAAAGGCACACAGAGGAGAGAGGAATTGATGAAACCACTAATTTCACATGGCTTTGGCGTTTGGGTGGTCTCGCACCTATTTTACACGATTTGGGATGTCAACCGTCAGATTTGAGAGTCAAATGTGAATGGGTGAGATTAATTTGAGAGTTTCACTGGATTAAGGGTGGGATGGGGGTGTATTATGCACAGACGAGTTTTGAATTTTATCAATAGACATTACTTTAATTCAAAAACCTTAGGTAATAAAAATTTAGGCAGGGGAGTAATGTAGTGTTTTTCTATTTAAAACATTTGAATTTTTTTTTCAAATTCCATATGAGAGCACGATAGCATATTATATAGTTTTTGCAACTTTCACCGTTGTTAAAAAATAGGGGTGGGATATTTAAATAATGATAGTTTTTAGAGAAAAGGGCGTTTAGTTGGGGTTTTTATTTATGCACGTGGGGATAATAGACTTTGGTCTAAACATTAAAATAGTGGATTTTTTGGGGGTTATTTAGATATAATGGAATTAATAACTATGGGAGGGTATTTTTAGGGATTTAATAAAAAAAGATTAAGGTTAATATGAAAGGGTAGTGAAATGTAAAATAAAACACATGTTATAACTAATTAAAGTGTATATGATAGACAAAGAAAAGTAGTGTTGTCTTTTTTAATATTTTACACTTTAGCTTAGCACAAAGTGTATTTGGGGGTTTTATGAATGCTTTTTGAAGGGATGAAGTTAATTATTTTGGGTTTATCTTTACTAAGTATGAATGTGTCTTTACCTAGGAAAAAATGGGTTTTAATGTATGAATTAAGGGTAAATGATGATAAATGTGGGTTTAACATAAGAACTCAATATTTTTTAACTAACCAGTCATCGAGCCTCTCTGAGCCTATTTGATTGATAGCTTAGAATACTAAATACTTGTAGGGGAGGTGAAATTAGTGATTTTTCCAAATGATGTCTTATTCACATGCTTGCTCCACTGATCTCTACCTACCCAGCTTTATTTTTAACATTTTTTCTTCATTTTGTAGGTGCATTTAGGCTTGCAACCTTAAAATATTTTATTTCAAAGCATAAAACTATCTAGATGTACCTTATTTCATCTGAGGGCTTAGATTAAACTGTTGATCTCCTCATTATTCTCTACCTATCTACTGATTTGTCAAGTTTAAACTATTTGACAAATATTTATTAATTATCTAAAACATGAAATTGAAACATGAAAGCTAATATTAAACTATTTAACTGATCATGGATTATAGAATTTATTGACACTCTGCTCATAATCATTATTCTTTGCAGTAAAGTAAAGTAGTGGCATTTGGACTTGTTCACTTTTAGGTTTTATTTCTATTTTTTCTTTTAGGGTTTATATTTTTCTAAGTCCTTTGATTTTTCTTTTAGGACTTTTTACCCTCTTTTTGATTTTTTATTATTTTTCATTTTTTCAAAAGATGGGAAATCAACTTGCAGAAAGCAAGGTATGTACATATTTACAAGACTATCAAATTCAATTTAAAATTTATGAACCCTATTATTATAGGACCCTAATAGGAGGAAAAGCGACACTTAGAAATTTTGAAAGGATAATCAACACTTAGGACAAGATGATGTAAGGTAGCTTGAACGAACATCTCATGAAAATGTAGGTAGGCTCCAAAATCTAATGAGGAAAAAATGTTAGAGGGTCATTGTCACAAAAACAACAAAATAAAGGTTACCCCATGTGTAACTAGCAGGAGGGGAATGAACCTATCCTACCATTAGATTTCTTACGAATTTATGTGCCATTAGACACTATGTGGATAACCTCATCAGATTATTTCCACCGTAACGTATCATATATGTAGTGTATATCAACAATGACTGTGAATTTTGTTAACTTTTAACGTACCGTAGCAAAGTGAGTCATGTGCCACATGAAATATACATGTGGGATATATAGATATATATATTACTACTGATATGTAAAAACCAAAAAGTATGGGTTATGTTTAAGTGTATAATCACATAGTATATGGAATGGGTCTGCATAGCATGTAGACCCATGATGCAAAGTGGCAATGTGGTTGGCGGTGTTTAAGGGATGTAACAAAATTGATTCCCCCCATAACATAAGTATGTTAGGATGATACTCCACATAGGCACCACGTGGAAGGAACGTTGGCACCACATGGAAAAATAGAAGAAATGGATATTTAAAAATAAACAAAACTTCCAAGGAGTGTAATTTATGATCTAGAAGTCCAAATCGGACAAAAGTTTATAGCACTCAAAACATGTCATTGAAATGAAGGAACTGGTGACATGTATTTAGAGTTTTTAGAACTTCAAAGGAATTATTTTTATCCCATCTTTCTAACTATACAAGGCATATTGGATTACCAGTTGAATGCTCCATTCAGAGTAATCATTTGTGGTGTTTACACCCTTCAAGATCGGCCTAAAATTAATACTTTCATGAGAGGAAGAAAGAGGACGAGAGTTTATATTGGGGCCACTGATCAACTAACTATTATAAATCTTGTATATCCACAGAGGTGATATTATAGAAACTAGAAAAAGGATTATTATAAGGATTCCACTTAACTTTTTCATCAGCTAATGTATTGACAAGGACTCCATAGTGAGTTGTCATAAAAACTAAAGGGTCGTTAGGATAAATGTGTTACAGATATACACAACCTATTATAGATTGCTTCAATTTATTCCTACAAGTTACGAGTGATGAGAAACTCACCGCCCTGTTCTGAAAGATGTTGAAGACTATTGTTAGGGACAATGTATTCTATGAGGAATCAATTTCTGCAAACCTACCATAGAGGAATTCCAAATGGTTAGGGAAGAATAAGAAGAGGATTGGAAGATATTTTTGGGTATATTCTCATATTTTAGGGTTCCATATTAAGGAATACATGCTTGATTTGGGATTACATGTTAATATTTCTCCTGCGGAAAATTTTTGGAAGCTCGTGGAAAACCCAAGTTGGTCTATTCTCATATTCATTTTCATATGGAAAACCAGTACTACATTATTCCTATTCTAAAAGTAGAATATTTAGAGGCAGATATATATGGTGTTAAAAATTATGCATACTTCTGGGTGATTGATATCATGGGGGATAATGACCCATATCTAGAATTTTTTGGAATTGACATGTATTTTGAGAAGTGAGTCGTTGATTTAAATCTAGAGAATATAACCTTTGAAGTGAACCATATGCGTGCTATATATCCCCTATATATATATCAAGTTCTGAGTTTTACTAAACCTTTAGATGATTTTGAATCCTTGATATTAGTAGACCATTTATATCATTTAACTGTTGGAAAGCATGAAGATTACATTAACCCTAAATCAGTTGGATCTATTTTTTGGAGGAGTATCTAAAGTAATGAAGTAGCTTTTGAAGCCACAATAGAATATTGGAAACAGGTGTGCAATTGTTCTATTTATCTGATGTTTTGGTACTAAGGTACACAAGTAGCCTATTTTTAATGGTAATAATTTTGTTGAAATTTTTATTAGAGAAATTGTTTCTTTCATATAAGAGTGTCAAAAGATCTGTGTAATGACTATTTCTTTGCAATAAACTCTTGTAATATGGTGGAAAGCACACCGCGATGAGTTACCAGAATGGAACACTATTAAAGTTGTTTTGTTGTACCGATTTTCTCCATCAAGTGAGCTTTTGGGAAAAAATCATATTTATAGTGCTCTCACTTCTCCAAAAGACCATGTTTCACATTTCTCTTTTGTGTGGAATGTTGATGGTATAGCAATTGAAATGTGGCCGCATTTATTTATTCTTTCTTCTAGAGATATTCCCCAAGCTTGGTATCTTCATGAGGAGATAAAACGATAGAAAACATATTGGGATGCATTGATGACCCAGTTTTTGTAAATAATTTTATTTTTCTGATGATGATAAGAAAATGAAAAAGGTTCATAAATATTTTAGAGGTGTTTTATTTTCAGGTTGGGGTGCACTAGAAGAATAGAACATGTATGGAGACTTTGTACATCAATATGATTCATGATTTCATGAAGATTTTATTTGTGGTCAATTTAAAAAATACTCATATGATGATTTAGAGGAGTTAAGAAATTTATATTTTAAAGAGTGTAAAGGGGAATGACAAATTAAAGAGGGTATTTTTTGTGAGGATCTTCATCTACAACCACTTAAATTGAAGAAGGTTAATATTGGGACTGAAGATAAATCAATTGTTTCTTCTATTGGAGACTACTAGGATGGTCATAACAACCAAGAAATATTTAAATTTCCCAAATAATATGAGCATATATTCCATTTCTCTTTCTAATAATGAAAAGGAATCAAAGAAGATCTAGGAGAAATGAAAATTTCATTAAGGAAAGATGTAAAAAATGATAAGCATCAACCGCACATGTTGAATCCACATGTTAAAGAGAAAGTCGAGAAGGAAATCGGTTATATGTTAGTCATTATTATTATATTCCCTATTGATGAAGATGAATGGATAAGCCCTATTGTTATTTAGGATAAGACCGATTCATATGAGATTAGGGTATGGGTTGATTATCGCAGTCTCAATAATGCATATGTACATGGTCCATTCCCAACCATTTTAAGTGATGAAGTCTTGGACAATGTTGTGGGAAATGAAGTGTATTCCATTACTAATATGTTTTTTGTACACCCTTCATCCTATAAACATATTTTTTACAACTAAACTCACTATCAATTTGTACCCCATTGATTCACGTATTTACTGTCGAGATGATCTATTGAGGAAGTACAATAAATCACATCTTGTGGATAATTATTTGTCTAATCCCACCTTGTTCCCTGCACTCCAAAAATATGTTTTCATGCATCCCAACACCCATCCTAACGCTTTTTCCACTATTAAATTCCAAATCTTTTTTCGTCAGCTCAAACAATCCACTCTTCTCCTTTTGCAGGATTTTCTTGTGTTTGGTACTTTGGGAAAAATAATGCATTGTACCAAATTTTTTATGAGTCTGCTTTATGAGGGTTCTATTTTGTTGGACCATGAATACCCTGTTCATGTAATCGATATCCATAATATCACTAGACTGTCAACCTATGGTGTTGATGTTAAGTCAACTTTCCAAAAAATAGCTAAGTGGGGGAAGAAGACGAATGAGAATAATTTTTATAAGAAGTATGGTACCACTGAGAAAGACCAGGGAGTAGTTCTAGGCACGATAAATGATATGGCGATGTGGGTCCCTGCCACCGTGATCTCCACTGAAATTATGCAACACTATACTAGAGGAAAATGTACGCTATATTCCATTTTTGTTCTGAAATCTTGTGTTTATGGTGATCAACTTAACTAGTCCAATTATGTTTTCAAGGAATTATTTGAAGCTGCTAATGATGTCTATACTAAGTATAATTATTTTTTCTTCTATTTTCTACCTATTTTTCTTGCCATGTATAAGTGGTATCGTCCAAAGGGTATTGAAATTGTCTTAATTGTCAAATATGCGAAACTTTCTTATATCTATGCCCCTTGATGCAACACCGAAGATACTGTACACAAGGAGTTTAACGACCTCACCTTCTGCCATTAATACAATAATATGGTGGTTGTGTAAAATGTTTTTTTGTGGGTGTCACTTCGTGTCTTAGACCAATTACCTCCCCTAGTTTAGTTGGGTTTCTCTCATGATTTCTGGTATCTTCACTCAATGCATGTTCCCTTAGCTACTTTCTTCATGCCTCCATTTTCATTTTATCTTGGCGAGAATGATTTCCACTCTAAAGTTGGCACTTGGCTAGGGGTTATTGCATGAAAACAAGATGGCCAAATTTTCTATGATTTTGACAATATGAAACAAGTTGAAGAGTGGTTGTCCACTTCCCACAACCATTTTTAGGATGTCCCCAAGGGTCTCCAGACCCTTCTGAAGAAATCTATGGCATGTGTCATATTTTCCTATGCCACTTGGTCCGAGGTTGGTTCATATGTTCGACAAAATATTCAGGTACATCAACCTACTCATGTCCACTTCTCCACCTACTATTGCATCTACGATTTCTCTCTCTACTATTTTTACTCTACTTTCACCATGATAAGTTCATGGCAATCCCTCTACTTCAAATTTCATTAATCTTGAATCTAAACGATTATCAATGGATTCCACATTTTCCATTCATGAAGAATCAATTATATTACTGCATAAAAACTTTGAATATATAACTCGTTCATCTACAACTACCTTATCTGACCACCCTCATTCGGCCATCACCCAAGATGATCATGCAGAGATGGAATTGATACTGTTATTATCATTTCTTCTCAAATTCCCACTACCGGCACTTCCCCTCCATTAATTGTTCCTTCTCCTGTCCCCCTCCATCTCATCCATCATCATCCACTACACTGTTCATTTTTGTCGAACAATTCTATGAATTGATGAAATATCAAGAGTAGTTCCACCAAGTGATTTCTATCTCTACATAACAACATGAAATAATTACCTTTATTCTAACCCTTTTCTTTGCATATAGTTTCACATAAACAAAGGGATGCTTTTGGGAAGGAAACTTCACCGCAACTAGTGACCAACCAATCCAATCCTGACTTCCAACTTGTTGAGACCATTGTCATTGATGCTTTGATTACCTATTTCTCTCCTCAACTATTTCAATATATTAATGTCTCTATTTCTCAATTGGAGCACTGGTTGGTTCAAACAAATACTAGGTGCGTTGATGTGTATGTCACCTATGAAGAACAAAAACATCAGTTACTTGTCGACTATGTAGTCCAAACACAATTGTGACTTAATAAGGAAGGACTAGAGGCTTGGGTTAGTGTGATTCATTCTCAATTGTAGTCTCTCTATCCTAGACTTTCTCCCTATGTTTCTGAACAAATTGAAGAAATTCCTACTCGCTTGCTTGCCGAATGTTGCACTATAATTGATGCTGACTTCCAACAACTAGTGCCCAAACATGCAGTGCTCCAAGACACTATTACAAATATGAAACACTCTGCTTTTGATCCTTAAGCCATACTTATTACTCATATTAGTGAGAAGATGCATATTTCCACCTTTTTGCATGCTACCTTGCCTAAAGTTATACAGGAATCACACTAGATGTTTTGCCATATTTTCGATGTTAGTTGCATTGTTTTGAAGAAGAGCACAACCATTTATTCCATGTATTAAAATTTTTAGATCTTATATCAGCAGTATCTAGTGACTTATGATATGGATAATAAGAGGTATTTTATATACCATGTCGATTTCCTCGATGCTAAAACTAACCAGTTGTTAGATGTTATACAATTCACTAAGTGAGTTATTCATGAGCATCGGTCGGAAGCTCAAAATAATTTTATGACCTTGAGTAAAATATCTACCATTTCCAACCAAAAAATCCTAGAATTGGTTTAGTCTTAGTCCCATGATCCTGAGGAGGAGACTGTCACTAAGTTCTCAAACAAGGTTTCTACACCATGGACTCCTAGCACTCCCCTATGTCTACATTAAAAATATTTAAGGAGTATGCTCTATAAATTTTTCTAGAGGTGGATCCTTCAGTTGAATGTGTCATAACTAAAACTAGTGGAATCCCACATGCAACAGACTCATAAGCAGCAATAGTGGTACATGGACTAGTGGGTGAGTCAATAGAATGTGGTCGAGGAATGTTGGGTCCTTCGTTTTCGAAGGAATAATAGTCGTGAAGGAAACATTTGGTGAATATGTCAAAACCAAAGCACGAAAAAAATAAAAATGAAAAAAATAATGTTTTGGAATTCACATAGCAGCAAATAACACAGTGTTCCAAAGAACTAGGAGTCAATTTTGATGTAGTCAATGGAAAACTAAGGTAATGGCATGGGGTACTGGAAAACCATGAATCAAGTAAGTGTAATATTAGATCAAGAGAGTGTGGCTATAGAGTAAGGAATAATACAACAAGAAGCATGTTTAGACAATTCTCCAAAGTTCAGATCAAGCCAAAGTAATAACGGGAGTTTACTTTCGAGAGTAGTGTACTGAATGAGATATGAGCTTGTAGTGTTATATCTATACGTTATCTGTTGATTTTGGTTTCATGCACAAGTCTATATCTACTGTGATATGTAATGTTGAATCCTAAAAATTAATTGACTCTTATTCTTTAATGATATAAGGAGGCTAGGAATTATAATATTTGTTTATGTGATTTATGAGCCCTTTCAAAAAAAAATTCTCCTCTTTAATTCTTGAATGAATGTAATAAGTTGGATAAATGATACTGAATGTGCTAATGGTTTTGAAATTATATAATTAAATAGATCAAAATCCCCTATGGCTTTTCATGGTTCTGGCTTGCCTTGGGTTAGACTCCTCTTTCTTATGAGCAAGTGAAAATTCCAGTGAAGTGCTAGACTACATAGGCTCTTTGTTCGCACCCTTAGTTGAACCCTCGGTCAAACATTAGCCAATTTTTTTTTCCAACATTGTAGCATGTATAGAAGTTATTAATATACATTTATATTGTGTGACTATTCTATTTATTTAGTGTTAATATTAATTTCTCCTTTCTCTAGTACCTCTCCTTAAAATTTATGACTAAAATAATTGTCTATTTTTAATGTATATGAACTATATTCATGTGTTACATATCACATAAAATTTACTAAGGTTCATCTTAGTATTTTGGTGTGATATTTATTCCTTTTTTATCCAAATAAACTTATTTATTAATAAATGATAATGAAATTACGTTTCACACAACTCTATACAACAAGATTAAAATAGTCATTCTTTTCTACAACTATGGTTAATAAATCAAAATCCCAGTTCATATTACGGTTTTAATACCTTATTTGTTACTCACCCTTTCAATAATTTACACAAGAGTTCTAGCATTTGTAACTAAATCCTCAAACAAAAAGTTGACAAAATTTATGGTACTTCTCAAAATTAAACTCTAATAGTTTTCGACGATCATCCATACTTACAAGATACAGTATTATGTACGCAATTTCATTATTTTTAACTCATTCTAAGGTTTCTAAAATAGTACCAGTAGACATGTGTATTCACGCAAAAACACACACATATGAATTTGTACTTCTGAGAGATATTAATTCCATTCCCCTAAAATACAATAAAAATGATAAATTACATAATTTATAGGAATAATATAAATATTGTATAGTTCCTTACCCAATAATATGCACTATTTTTCTATGACAACTGCCTCATTAATTAAATTATTATTATACATAGCCTAGTCATGAAGGTTGAAAATTTTAATGTTTATAAGCATCCACACACACACACACACATATATAAAACCACCCTGTCTATATTATAGTGTTAGGAATTCATTCTAGTAACCTAGTCATAACTCCATAAGTTAATATATGAAAATAGTTCCTTCGATGCATGTAATATTAGCGTAACAATTAGTTTTATCCTTCAATTATATCACATAATTATACATGCATGAAAATACATATTATCAAAGTGCACAACTAAATTGATACATTTACTGATATCATATAAATATATCAGATGTATATGTTCCACTTTTTTATACATTTTTTACTTAGTTAAATATTTTGAATGATATAATTAATTTTTTTAATAACTAGTTCAAATTCGGACCAGAATATTTATTATGAGTCTATCCATTTAAGAACAACATTTCTAATTAATATACATCCCACTTTACTCTCAACAAACAATCAAATCTATAAATAATTAACTCAACATTACAATAATAAAATTAAATAATCTAACCATAAACAACAACTTGTGAATATCGAGGGAGATTTCATGTTCATCCCAACCAATGCGTTGCCCCTGAAAATCCCCCTAAGCCTAGAACTTCTACCTATAGGAATAAACAACTTTCTTAAGTTCCTGAGTGGTTTTATTATAGATATTCCTCACATATTTTTCCTAAGTGGTACTCTACTTTAAGGGTCTGCATCCCTTAATTTTTTTTTGTTTGAAATTATGAAAATTAATTTTCCTTTTCGTTAAAGAATTCCTTTCACTCGTGTCGTGCTTTATTTTTATTTTCAACATTCTTAGCATTTATCTCTAGATAAGTTTTAACATAATATTTCTATAACATTATGTTATTTCCTTTTCTTTTTGGAGAGAGCGAAAGGTATCAGAGGCATGGATAGTTAACATGAACAAATATTTTCAAGTTTGAGTATACCATCAAACTCAAAGTTTGTTTGGCTACCTACCAACTCCAAACAAAAGCCACCTTATGGTGGGAGTAAGTAAAACATTCTCGAGCAATTGAAGACAATAATGTGAGTTGGGATGAGTTCCAACATTATTTCAAAGATAAGTACCTAACATAGCGCTTTTATGATGAAAAATCTTGACAATTCCATGATTCAAGATTGGGAAAATTGTCAATGGATTAATTAATAACTAAATTAACATCCTTGGTGAGATACGTACCATACCTGAGAGACGAAAAGGAAAAATTTCAATGATTCTTAAGTATCTTTGCTACTCACATGAAGGAAAGAATTGAATTTGTGAACCCAAAGACTATGGATGAGGTGATTACAAAAGCACGAATGTGCTATCAGCTATCTAAGGTAAAAGGGGAAGCTGGTAGGAATTGACCACCAGAGAAAGGGCATAAAAACACTTCAAATGTTAAAAGTAACAAATCTAGCAATTTTAAGGATGTTGTAAAAAATGCAACAAGTAGACAGTATGGGGGAAACTAGCAGAAGCCTAAATGGTCAACGAAGGAGTGACCCGCTGAAGCATCTCGCCGACCAGATCATGGGAATATACAAAAACCACCTTTATAGTGCTGGGGATGCAGTGAGATGCATTATTATAAGAATTGTACTCATCATGGCGGAAGCGAAACAAAAGCCAACCTGCAAGAGGCTTCTACGACAGGGGATTTTGCTCGAAACACACCAAGAATTAATGCAGCACTTCAATATCGACAAGAATATTATCATTCGATCATGATAGAACTCAAAGGTAAGCTATATTCCAAAAATATTTCTATGTTGGTTGATCCTGGTGCCACTTTAAGTTATGTAAATCCCTGGATAGTTGAAAAGTGTGACCTGCAAAGCCAAAAATTTAAGAGTAATTGGCTAGTAAAATTAGCCCTTGGGGCAAAGAGAAGGTTTCACAATAAAGTCTCAAATGGTCCTTTAGAAATTAGAAATTAATAGATAAAGATTTGACTAAATGTTCTACCCTTGGGCTCCTATGATATACTACTGGAAATGGATTGGTTGGAGGGTTGCTAGTCTCTGGTAAACTATAAAGAGAAAACTATTTACTTTAAGGCTTAAGACGGAATGCGCTAGGATTTGCAAGGAATTAAGAAACCAATTCAATTAAGCCCTATCACAAAATCCCAAATGAGTAAATGCATTATGAAAGGATGCCAAATTTATGCTATCCAAATGGGATTCACTAATTATAAGAACAAGACCCCCATGATGGAAAATATACCAGTGGTACAAGACTTTATGGATGTGTTTCTGGGAAGGATACCACGACTACCTCCGAAGACGGATAATGATTTCACTATCGAATTAATGTGTGGGATAGCATTGGTGTCACTAGCACCATACTAAATGAGTGTACCTAAGTTGATGGAATTAAATATGAAACTACAAGAACTATTTTACAAGGGATATATTCGACCCAGTGTATCTCCCTACAAGGTACCAGTGTTATTTGGGAAAAGAAGAATGGAAATATGTGAATGTGCATGGATTACAAGCATCTTAAAAAATTTCCTGTTAAAAAGAAGTACTTGCTACCACATATAGATCATCTTTTCGATAAGGTAAAAGGGGAGACTATATTTGTGAAAGTAGATTTAAGATATGGATATCGCCAAACATTATTAAAGATGAGGAGATATATAAAACAATTTTTTTACCTGATATGGGCACTAAGAGTTCATGGTTTTACTATTTAGGTTAACCAATGCACCAACAACCTTCATGATTATGACGCATGGCATATTTCATTCATTTTTGGATACGTTTTTTCTTATATTCATTGATGATATATTAATTCAGTCAAATACCATGGAGGAACATAAGCAACTCTTACGATTGGTACTAGAAATGTTAAGGGAACATTAACTTTATGCCAAATTCAGTAAGTGTAATTTTTACAAAGACAAAATTCAATATTTGGCCATGTGATTTCCACTTAAGGCATAACAGTGGATATTGAAAAAAATAAATACTATTATGGAATGGAGGGTGCCGAAAAACGTACGAGACATATGTTCTTTTATGGGATTGGCTGGTTTTTAGAGGTGTTTCATCGAGTGATTCTCTAAAATTTATTTTCATATTACCTCTCTACAATGAAAAGGATGTATGTTTAAATGGACTAGTGAATGTTAGACCAACTTTGTAAGGTTAAAGAAATTTATAACTACATCTCCCATATTGAGGGTAGCTGACCCAAACAAGGAGTTTAAATTTTGCACCAATGCATGCAAGGAAGAAGTAGGAGAAGTATTCCTGGAAGGAAAAAGAGTCATTACATATGAGTCAAGGAAACTAAGAGATCATGAAAATTTTTATTCCTCTTATGATTTAGAGTTTTCCACAGTAGTGCATGCGCTCAAAGTATGGAGACACTACTCATTGGGAAAAAGGTTTTTGTTAAAAACTGATCATAACAGTGTGACTAACTATTTTAAACAACCTGATTTAAATGCTCGCTAAGCGAGGTGGCAGACATTCCTAAGTGAATTTAATTTTGAGATTCAACATTTTAAACATGAGGAAAACCATGTTTCCGATGTCTTAAGAAGGAAATTACATTATGTGTATGAACTCTACTTTAACGATGTGGAATTTAAGTTCCAAGAGTAGGTAAAGGAGGCAGTTGAAAAAAATCCTGAATATCAATTCTTATGGAACCAAGCATATGAAGCAAAAAATCAGAAAAAACAATCATATTATAACATTAATAGTGAGCAACTTTTGACTTTTAGAGGAAAGAGATACATCCCAAGTCAAATGAGCTTAAAAGAGTTGATCTTGAATGAGTATCACCGAAGCACTTATTCTGGACACCTTGGTTACTAAAAAATGATAATATTAGGAATGCTTATTTTTGGCCTTGTATGCATAAAAATATTGTTGAATACATGACTAAATGTCTAGAATGTCAATAGTTCAAGTTTTAACATCAACATCCAAAATTTTTTTTGCACCCTATACCTGTACCAAAATGGAAATGGGAGGTCATATTGCTGGATTTTATTATTGGCTTACAAAGATCAAAGAAACATAATGACTCTATAATCGTGGTAATTGATCGGCTGAGCAAATAAACTCACTTTATTCATGAGGGAAATGTTTAGGTTTCATGGAATTTTGAAAACATTCATCTCGGATCCAGATGTAAAGTTTACTTCGGCATTTTGGAAGGCATTGTTTACCGGTATCAACACATAAATCCTATTTAGCACAAAATATCATACAGAGATAGATGGAAAGACTAAGCGGGTGAATGAAATCTTAGAAGCCATGCCACACATGTATGTGATGCAACAACCCACGGGGTGGGAATTTTATTTACATCTGGTAGAATTTACCTACAGTAATGGATATCAGGAATCTCTTAGGTTGAGCCCCTTTGAGGCCTTATACGGGAGGCAGTACTGAATTCCCATTAATTGGAGTAGTTCAGAAACCAAATTAATGCTTCTTCGGGAAATGGTGGCTAAAATGGAACAAGAAGTAAGGAAGATCCAGCATAACCTAAAAGCTTCCCACGATAGGCATAAGATATATGCGGACCGAAAGAGGACATATCAGGAGTTTGAAGTGGGTGACCATGTGTATGTGATAATTATAACCAAGAAAGGAACCTTAATATGGACTACCCATGGCAATTTGGCTCCCATTTTCTATGGAACTTTCCAAATTTTGGAAAGAGTGGGACTGGTAGCCTATCGATTAGCCTTACCAAGTTACATATGGGTGCACAATGTGTTTCATGTATCAATATTGAAGCGATACGTGCATGATAAAAAGCATGTAATACTTTGGAAAACATTCAAGTAGGAGTAAATTAGGTACTAGGACCTCTAAAGGAGATAAATATTATATTAACTAATTAAAGGCTTTTCTGGTTTCAAGTCAAACCAGATGGAAAATTTCTAGTATATCAAAGAGAAATAATGATCTGGAGGTGATCCATCACCCAAGTTAGAGCACAATGGAAGCACTTTGGCCTCGAGGAGGCTACTTGGGAAGACAAAGGAATTGTATGAGAGGATTACCTATAAATATTTCATGAAATGGGATAAAACACCAAGGATGGTGTTTACCTCCAGTGGGGGAGGATGTAAGACCCTGATTAATTTCCTAAACTATTTTTTTATTAAATATGCATTTATTGTTTTAATTCAAATAGGATTAACAGGTAGGTTAATCGAGTAATGAACATGATTTATTTTATTTTGGAATAAATAATTATTTATGGTGTGGTTTCCATAAATTTAATGGTAAATATTTCCAAGATTCCATTATATTTAGACAAAAGAAGTTAAAGATAGTTACCTTTTCCTTTGACGATGAGAAGGAAATTGCAGTGACGAAAATGGATTCTGTGAAATAGGAATAGGGCCAAAAGGACTAAATGTGGGAGTAATCCAGAGCTGGCTGGAGCCAGTGAAACTCTACAACCTGACACTGGAGAGAAGACTGGAGATAGGTCTTGAGATCTAATCTAGTAACAATGGTAATTAAATCCTACTTTGGTGAGGACCACAGGGGGAGTTGAGGATATGATTCCCTCTCTCAAGGTTGGGGGGCTACCATCAGCTTCCTAAAGTGAGACAAGTAACTTAACTACATGTTAATAAAAACAAAAAAGGCTCAACATGATTTTTGATTAGATAATTGCATGTCTCTGCAACTGTGAAATTATTAACCGTAGTTAAGTATTTGTATATTCTATTTCAAAGAGTATTCAAAAGTATTGTATATGGCAGAGAAATTTTTATTTAATTTAATTACTGTATGATAATTTATTTCTTTATGGAATGCCCTAAATGAATTGTTTTGTGGAAAAATACAACTATGTGTAGAGAAATTCTATGAAAGTAAAAAAAATTGATATGAAATAAAGAAGACTGCAGGTTGAAAATTTGTAGGAAACTATAAATTTAACTATAAAAAATATGACTAAAGATTGAAATGATAGTTAGTCTATCTAGGGATGGAACCCCAAATTGTACAGTATGTCCTCACATCTATAATAAGTTTCTACATGGACTATGGGTTACAAAAAGTTAACCAAATTTAAATTATGGTACAAACATCAGTAAAACCCTATAACTGAAGAAATATTAACATTTATAAAAGAGAAACAAATTGTGAAAAAAATTATTATTATACTGAGTATAAATAGAAGACATGTGTTATCCATGATAAAATTTGGTTGGCCTTAAGTTAATTAGGTTGAGTCACTTTGAGTTCAATATAGTATTTTGAATTCATAATTTAAAAAAAATGCACATATAAGAGGGGTCTTGACAGTCCTCATTCATGCGATAGGAGTCAATGTCAAATAAAAATCCAAAAATATCTCTTGCATGAGAAAATCTAGTCATTAGAGTGAATTTGATGCTTTTACCCATGTTCATAGTGAAATCAGTGTAAAAAAGTTATAATTTGCTAAAAACTTCCCTATTGCTTTTTTTTTCCAACATTATGAATTTGTGATATTTGTGAGGCATTCAACACATGTAAGGAGGTAACTAAATCATCAAATTATTTCAATAAATGTCATTGGGTCATTTCTTTAAGGGGGTAGCTCAACAGTCAAACTTGATGTGTATGAAAGCTCATCAAGGAAACAAAGCATGCCAACTCATCATTTGGACAACTCAGCTTGTCAACTTGCAAGGTCTTAACTCCAATGTATCATTGGTCAACACCTCAACATGTCAGTTTGTCTTGATAGACATGCTACAAGTTGAATTGAAGAAAAAGGGTCTTAAAGTGATTATGCAAGATGTTGATGTTAAGCATGGTAAGCCACATATTTTTTGGTTACTTTTTGTCTTAATCTATCATCACAAGACATATATAGTCTGCAAAGATGATTTTTGGGAAAGGAAGGAGAAATTAAAAAAACAAAATCTACCAAACTAGGTGAGTTTGTAGCGTGCTCTAGGCTTGAGGCTGATTTTTCATTATGAACTTGTTGTAGATTTCCTTACACTAAAAAAAATTCAAAAAATACATGCTAGAGGGTTCTAGATCCATAAATTGTTCTTAGTAGACCCAAGGAAGACACTCTGACAGTCATAAATGTTAAAGATTATGGAAAAGGTGGCAAAATGAAAATGCTATCAACTCTCCTAGAGTTTCTTATACATGACTGTTTTAGCAGTCAAATTCAACTTCAATTTATAATCAAATAGAAGATAAATTTGGAAATATGAAGCATTTTTTTCTTCAGTGCAAGCCAATATACGAAAACCTCTCTCAGATTTTCCAAATCCCTCAGGGTTTGTAAATTATGCACTCATCGTTGATGCCTATTTTTCAGAATTTTCACTAACCACATTTATGTAAAATTTGTAAAATTCAATTTGGAAGAGGTCCATATTAGCATCCACGTGGCATAATAACACAACATCAGTCTAATACACTCATAGAACTAGTGGGTTTCATTTGATAAGGGTTATGAAAGGGATTTGCTGGACTATTTAATGAAAGAAGAGTCCTTTTTGTATTCAAACACTACCAGATAGAAAATATCCCTAGGAAGTCTCCAAGTGATGCAATCCTATTTGAAATAGGCCTTTGAGGTAGGAATTTGAAGCTAACAAGGTGGAAAATCATTTTTATGAGTCCTCACTCTATAAATAGAGTATTTTAGAGTTATAACAGGTGGATTGATGTCATGTTACCAACTATTATTGTAATATTTTCAAGATAGTAATATACAATTGCAGAAGTCTTCTATCAGACCTGAGATTGATTGTGTGTTCTCATATGTGTTTGTGTTACCTATCTATTTTATTTTTATGCATTTGGATTTATGTATAATCACCTAGAATTCATGTTTTAATCATGCTCCAATTCCTGTATGGATATGGTTTACAGTTCTAGTTGTGTTTTGGTGAGAATATACACATGCCTCAACTTCCATGTTATATGTCTTCATGTGACTGAGTTACCTCTGAATCCATGCCGAATGGTAGCTACTTATTAACATCCTTCACCTTCATACAAAAATTCAAAATAAATTTATAGTTTAGCCATATTTTTCTCCAAATATTTTCTATTGAATATCATCACACATTACCTTAAGAGAGCACTCTAAGGTGTGAAAGGTTAAGTTCCAACTAAAAGTGGTATGAAATAGTTACTCTAGGTTTACTATTGAAGCATCCCATCAACCTCAATTTAGTGATAACAACATCTATAATCAATAAGAGAACATGACTATGATTCTAGAGAAAACATCTAACAATATGTATTGTAAATACCAGACCCTATTAAGGGAAACACAAAGAACATAGGAAATAAAATCCCATAAAATAAATATCTATATTTGTTATGTTATTTAAGATAAATGTAAACATAACTACTACAATTTTTGGGAAAAATACAGAGAGGGGGGGGGGGGGGGATCAGTATCTAAAAAATAGCAATCTTTTACTTTTCTCTTCCTGATTTCTATACGCGACCTTGATCAGCCCAACTAGCATATATACACATCTATAGAAACTTATGTATACTCAAATAAATTTACTAATTATATAAAATTTCAGACACATTATTTAACCTAGCTCATCAGTTGTCCATCAGATAGTTAAGAAGTAAATATGCGTAGTAATAACAGAATAAATCATCACACAAGAGCATCACACATGAACACCAAAATTTTAAGGTGGAAACCAAATTCAAGAGAAAACCATTGTTGTTATCTATCTTCAACATTTATTATATATAATAATTCTTGTAATGTTGTACTTATGTAGAGTCATATCAATATGTATGAATCTACCTGCAGAAGGCTACAACCGGGAGGGAGCGCCAACCCCCTGATCTCGTTCAGAAGTCACTATTGGAAGTGAGCTTCAACCCCCTCATCAGAAAACTAGATTCTAATGGTAGGAAGATTCTACTTCCATACTGGAGGCTTCAACCCTCAAACCCACTACAGACCATGTTTCATAAATTTTGACATTGGATCAAATAGCTTCAACACAAATCAACATAAAGGTCAACACCAATAGACTTAAGCCAAACATCAGATAGACAAGCGAGATCACTGTAACAATAACATAGTAATAAACCCAAATTTTAAAATCAACATGCAGAATACATCTCAACCCTGGTCATTCATTATCATAAAATGCGTACGCTACTTCATTTTACTGAAACTGCATGTATACATGCTTTCTTGGACACCAATCTGCGTATAGAGCTAAGAATACTGAATTTACAGAATATGATCAATCTCAAAACCAGATCTCAGGATTTTAGTCAAATTTCTTTTCAGATTTGTAGAAACCTTATTCAGTCAACATCATTAATCATATTTAATCACTCATTGATCCGATTTGTACATTTTCAACTTAGCAGCATACACAGTATTCAAAAAAACCATATCTACATGAGTAATTGACAAACAACATAAATATGGTAGCAATAAATAGATAACCTCTCCAGCAAGGTTCTGAAAACCTTACTTCCTTACGCGCTTTAGCTTAAAAAAATCCGCATTTATACGCACTTTTTCTGAGACAAACTAGTGTATGGATTTGTAAATATTAATTTTGCATAAAGTCTCAGATCTATATCTAGAGTTACCTATATTTCTTCACATCACTTCAACAAAAATATGCCATGTCATAGATCCAATAATCTCTTCAATAGACCAATAAAATACATATTCATTTCAGGTCTAGAGATCCTGATCCATCATTGTATCCAAGTGTGCATCATAATTTCAGATTTACCAATAAACATAACTCATTTCATGTAGATATAGTTCAAAGAAAATTATTCAATTTAAAATCCATTACACATGCACACACTTTGTACTATGATATTCTTCTCCTTATATATGATTAGCCTTTATCAATACCATGAGCCAAAACCACACAATTGTTGATGGTATTCTTGGACAGAATCGAATAGATGATACCACACTCAATATTGTGGCCTAAAACCATGGTAATTCCCCCTTGAATCATAATTTTAGAGTGCAAAAGGCACACATGAGTTGGCCTCTTCGTACCTATTTGTATACGTGACTTCTCTTCCAAAACAAAAGTACGTATATATTAATTTTGGATGTATACACGGATTGAATGTATACCAACTAGTCTATGTACATGGGTTACCTTCACCAAAGTTGCGTATACATTGTGAAATATTTCCTTTTTCATTTCTCTTGCACTTACATGAATTCATTTCTCTGTCACATCTGAACTGACCTGTAGAAATATCATTTTTACATATTTAACAAATAGGTTGCTATAGAAAGGCAACTCATCAAGTAGGTTTCCATCAAGGACAACATATTAAGTCTCAATGCTAACAATCTTCACCTTTGGACATGCTGGCAACTATTCAAACACCAAATATTCTCCCCCTTTGAAATCAAGAGCAAAGGGTAAACAATTGCTCCCCCTGATCATATGCGGAAAGATTTTTAATAAAATACATGACTGTTTAGCTCAATATAGTATGGCCTTCCCTATCACCAAGGACTTGTACCTACATTAATGATCCAACCAAATGGAATTACGTTTTTTAGTGAACTACCCAACCAATTATGTTTACAAATTTGAACAAGTCCTTACATGACTGAAAATAAGAAATTTACATCATAGGTCTCAACATGACCCTTTCATCAAATAAGAGATATGAATTTGGATAACCAATACCAAAGAATCTCAAACAGGAGATCATAACACAACAATTGATCATAATGCCAACAATGCAGCCTCTTTCAGCAAGGCAAATGCTCCCCCTAAACCTGTGCATCTTGAACACTTTCAATAGAAAATTCATCAAAGCATCGTCATCAAGGAGATAAATACAAGAGAAAGGAATTGTATGGTGAAAACCAAAATATCAGAGATTACCCATAAACACCACAGTTTTTCTGAAATCATACACAGTTTTTTGCATAGAAACTCGCGTATATACGTGTTTCACCTTTATGCAGCCAGCATACCAAATTTAAAATTTTCAATTTAAGTAGATTTGATAAGTGAGGAAAATAAAACTTCTTGATTCTATTTGAGATATTTGAATGCTTCCCTGGGAAGAGGTTTAGTAAATATATCATCAACTTGTTCTTTGGAGGGAACATACTCCAATTTGACCTTTTGTTCAAGCACTTTTTCACGTACGAATTGATACTTGATAGGAATGTGCTTGGCCTTGGAATGCATAACAGAATGTTTCGAGATGATTATGGCACTTGTATTATCACATAGGATGAAGATGGGAGGTGAAAATTTTATTTGAGTATCTTGTAATGTCTACATCATCTAGATAATTTTTGTGTAGCAAGATGTGGCTGTGACATATTATACTTCTATTGTGGATAAGGCAATAGAATATTGTTTCTTTCTGAATCAAGATACTAATTGAGGCCCCATATATAATGCACCACCACTAGTTCTTTTTTGATCCTCAACATTTCCAGCCCAATCTGCATCTATGTAAGCGTGAAGAGTGAGATCAACGTTCTTTGGATACCATAGACCAAAGCCTTGAGTCCCTTGTAGATATTTGAATATTATTTTTAGAACCTGAAGGTGTGAATCTTTTGGATTAGCTTGGAATCATCCAACACACCCAATGGCATGCATAATATCTGGTCTAGTACTGGTTAGATAAAGTAGAATTCTAATCATAGATCTATAATTTAGTTGATTTACCATGGGAGAATCATAATGAGAAGGCTACATCCAGTTACCATTGTAGTGCTTACAGGTTTGCAGTCATTCATTCCATACTTCTTTAGGATTCTCTTGATATATTTTTCTTGTGATAGAAATATGCCATCTATTTCTTATTGCACTTGTAAGCCAAGAAAATATGTTAGTTCCCCTAAGTAATAACATTTCAAGTTCTTGCTGCATAACCGAAGCATATTTCTTATTCATGGGTGTTAGTATGAATTCTTTGTCGAAGTGTACGAAAAAGAACCACTTTAGCTACGCATAACTAATAGCCCTAACAACAATAGAGGCTGCAAAACATCTTCAGATCTGCAATTAGTAGTTAAAATGCTGCAACAAACAGATCTATAAATGGAAAGACATTAAGCAGAAATTATATTACAGGGCACCTAGGAGGAAACAAGAAGGTGTATCCAGATCTCCTCAATGGGATGGGTTCTTTGTAGTCCTCAGCACTTCAGATCTAAGCTTTCTCTCTCTTGTAGATGTAGAAAACCCAATGTAGAAGGTAGAGCTCAATGGGAGCAACAATGGCAGAAAAATGAGACCAAGTGTATAGATCCAGAGTGATCTAGTATGCAACAAAAGGTGAAGAATGATGGGGAAAACCCTCCTATTTATAACAAAATATTGGGTCCTTCTAGATCTTGTTGCATGATTAAAATAATGTTAATCACATCTAGATCCACCTCTATGGAATATTTTATTATTATTTGTTGGAGGGAAAGGGTGTTTGACTTGGGTCAAATCCCTTGATTAGTGAAAAATAAATAAATAAATGATTTATTTATCTTTTTTAAGGAAGTGGTTGGGATATAATCAAATAAATAATGATTTATTTGATTAATGGTGGTTGATTTGGTCATATTTAACAAGGAATATTATTTAAATAATTATTCCTAGAAAATAATAAGATAACTATGGGTTTATCTCATTAATTTCTTTGTTTTTGGGTTAAACATGACTGGGAATAATAATTTAATTATGGTTTAATTAATTATTCCTTTTGGGGTTTCCTAATTAACATAGTGAAAGCAGTTTTACTTGGGGTAAAACTGGTCTTACATGGTGTACTTAGGTCCATCTAATGATGAAGAGTTAGATGACCAAAAAATGGTACTCATGGTGCCCCCGGTAATCTTGGTGTCAGAGCAAATGTATGACCGAAGTGCGTTGCTTTCCTCCAATCACAAGGCATTAAAAGGGTATGGAGAGAAAGCTGTGAGGTGATGAAGTGTCTTGAAGGACTAGACCCCTGAGGAGGCAGAGACTTTGGAGTGCAACAGTCTCCATGCTCCATTATGAGAGATGCACATCTCATGTTGAAGGCGAAAGCTGAGGAAGTATACCTATGCATGGTGACAAAATACAAAGAATAGTGTGTCAGATGACAAGTGGCCAGACTATAGAAATCTGTTGGCATAATCAAGGGCCAGAAAAAATACAATGAAGAGTCTCACATACATGCTGTGCCTGGGATAACAGCCAGGACTAGTACAATAATGTCTGAGTACATGAGATAAATACAACCCAAATGCCCCCTGTAAATGGGGAAGGGCTCACAAAATCTGACTGATACATGCAAATCATAGAGGTGCTGCAAGTGGGTAAGGCCAACATCATCAAAATCTGGAGCGGCATCAAAGGCTGCAATGAAGAGGTCATCCGGGCATGTGGGGGGCTACCTGCAGGGCCACCCCCTCATGAGGGCTGAGACATCTCACACACGCCGGGGAATCATCAAGAGCTGCTGCTGGGTCACTGGACTGTCCAGTATACGAATCTCGATCATGCTGAAAGGAGCTGGAGAAGCAATCAAGTCAAAGGGAAAGTGAGAGATCCCCCGTCTAGAGCCAGAACAAAAGTGGAAGGCTGGAACCAAGAATTTTCGCCCTCTAGACCTTATACGGAATAGAAGTAATGGCGATGTCGACGAAGGAGGAGGTCCTTAGAGTAGGTGAGGCAATGAGAGATCCTCAACTAAGGCACGAGAGAAGAACAATAGAGAGACGGACAGACTGACACTAATGATGATGGTGGAAATGGGAAGGATGGAGTGGCGAATGGACGACTTCCCTTGTTAGAGCATAAAGGGCATGAATGACATGGCAGCGACTGACACAATATCGAAAGGGATAGGGGACAGTGGGGCTGAAGGTCATGATATGTGACACAAGAGAGGAACCAAGAAAAAAAGAATGGAGGGATATAGTAGGGTGTAAAAGGCCGCGGGATAGACTCCATGAATGCAATGATGACTCAACTCGGATGCTCTAAACAAGGGCGACATGATAGTGCTGCCACACAGTAAAGGCCCCAATGGGGGACCAAGGAAGCATGAGTACAAGGTGGGCACTCATGACGAAAATCAACACGAACATGGACAAGTAAGGGGGCGATATGGTGCCCCAAGTACAAGTGGCGTAAGTGAGGAAATTCGATTTTAAGGAGCGGTGAAGTGACCCTTCGTGGAAAAAAAATGTCCGGGTGAAGTATCAAATCACCAAAAACTAAGTAAAACCCATTTGAGAGCTCGGTGAGATCTATCCAGCGGTGCTGACGGTTCGTCGAACGGGGCTACGGTGTGGTCGCAGCAGTCGAAAGAAGAAACGGGGGTTCTCTTTTAATGAGGCAGTTTTCCCTCCAAAATCATTCATTTGCTATTGTTGCTGTGGTGAATGTGGAGAGGAGAGAAGGCCCTAAATCTTGCGACGAACGTAGCGGACAAACCGACCGTTGGATTCGAGATCTGTCAGTTGGAGGTAAGAGGCCTAACCTTGCTCTTGCATTTTGATGGATTAGATTTGCAGTTTAGGGCCCAACACCCCAGAAACAGCCCCTCCCTCATCTCTATGGCCGGGTCGCACTTTTTGGGGCAAAAAGTGCGACCCAGGACGCAGGTTTGAGGGCAGAAAGTGCGACCTGGTCCAGAAAATGGCAGAAAACTGCGACCTGGGAGATGAGGGGGGCTTGGTGCTGTTTGATGGCTGGGAGTTGGGTTTTGGTGTGTGGTTATGGTTTGCCCGATCTGTACCCTGACAAAAATAATGTGTTTGTGCAGGTATGGCAGAGTTACGGGTCAACTGGAGAGAGAGGGATCTGGGAACACTTCGGGCAGAGATCCAGGCGGATCAGGGCGTCCGTCGTGTATTGGCCGATTTGGGGTTCTCAAGTTTGTGGAGAACCCGTTGATGAGAGCAGGGGAACCATTACTGGCCCGGATTATCAGTTACTGGGATCCAGATCAGGAGATCTTTGTAGTGCAAGGGCACAGGATCGAACTGACGGTCCAGGATGTGTACTTCCTGACCGGCCTCCCACCATTGGGGATAGTGGGAGACACGCAGCCAGTGTTGCCACGGGGGCGGCATATCATGGAGTTTGTGGAACGCCATTGTCGACCGGGTCTTCAAGTCAAGGGGACTCGAATATCGGTCGGGGATCTAGAGAGGCTAGAAACCCGTGCAGTGGCCGCAGCTGTGCTACGAATCCTGGGCAGCCAGGCGTTCCATCACATCACCGGTGGGCAGATGATGATAGTGGAGAGCGTGTTGGGTGGGACCTACTTTGGGTGGGCCCAAATGATGTTGGTGGCGCTAAAGCGACAGTTGTCGCTATGCAGGCGGCAGGTGAATCATGACTTCTCATATGGGACTTTATTGTGCGCCTTCTTCTTTGAGAAGATCCTGACCTTGAGGCCTCGTGTGCAGCTTCCAGATGGGGGCCCGAGAGAGCCCAGGATGCGTCGTTGGGGACGACTACTCTGCAGGGGAGGAGGAGGGGCAGTCGGGCGAGTGTTTCGACCGGAGTTCTTTGCCCATTGGGATCAGATGCCGCTGTACATAAACGACTACCCGTATAGTGGGATGAGATACTGTGGGGATCCGGATCTGCCACTTCCATCTGGTCGAGTCTGGGGGCCCGATGGTAAGTGACAAATTGCTATTCTTATATGGGCATGTTAAATTTTTTGAATAGTAAATCATGATACTGATTCAGGGACTTTTGGTATGCAGATATAGCACCGGTAAAACCGACCGGATATATGGGACGACCGGCAGCGTATGGAGCTACAGGTCCGAGTGGGTCGAGAGCAGCGCAGAATGATGATGCAGCCGCCCTACTGGAGGACATCCGCCGTAGATGTGAGCAGCTTTTGACCGGAGTATCGGAGCGCGGGTGGCAGGATTTAGATGACCAGTACATAGAGCCATGTGTTGGTCTCCCCTCGGAGTGGCGAGGTATCATGCGGCGCATGGCAATGGCCGGTCAAACTATGCGGGATCTACATGCTGCCGGGGCAGAGCCATTGGCCCGGGAGCCTCCAGATAGTGATTAGGGGCATATGGTACCCCTTCTGATGTATGTAGGGGCAGGTGGTGCCCCCTAGAATGTATGGAGGGGCATATGGTGCCCCCAGTTTTGTTTGTAACATGCTATGGGCATGTCGTATGTATATGTATGGGGGGGCGTATGGTGCCCCCAGTTTTTTGTTTGTAACATGCTATGGGCATGTCGTATGTATATGTATGGGGGGGGCGTATGGTGCCCCCAGTTTTTGGAACATGCTATGGGCATGTCATGTGTATCAGAGTAGATGGACTCATCAATATATGGTTTGCGACACATATTATGGATATGCATCGTCTTTTGATGGTTGATTTAATGTTATTTTCTTGTATGAATTGTGTGTGATAAATGCCAATCTAGAACATGGTTTGCAATACTATCTACGTAGTGATTCTGGTCTCTGGGTACATGGTTGAAAGTGATGGTTTCAAACGCACGTATTAAGACTTTCACTCGTAAATAGCGTCTAAACAGCACAGGGTTATGTACACGATAAACACCATTTAGTTGCATTACAAGAAGCAGGGAATCCAAGCGAACGTGCAGATGGCGGATTCGATGCAACAGGGCATCGGCTAATAGGCCACGCACTGCATCATATTCGGCCTGATTGTTGGTGGCAGAACCAATGCATACCCCGTTAGACAGAACGAGGTCATGCAAGGGGGTGAAGATGGCCCACCCTACCGAGGCAAGATTCCTGGAGTAGCGACTTGCACCATCGGCGTAACCGATAAAGGGTGTGGACGGGGGGTCCTGCAAAATGGTGTGACAAGACAATAAATGAGGGGATGAAAGGAAATGACGACAGCGTGAGGGTACAGAAGTCATCGAGCAGTAATGGCAGGGGGAAGGGGCAGGATGATCAAGACTCAAACAAGGTGATGTATGAGAGCTATCAGAAACATGGCGAGGACTCGGGCTGCGAAGGTCAACAGAGACACAAGTGGAGTGATCTCGAGCATCAAGGGACACAACGGGGGAGGCTGCAGACGGGCTAGGCTCCGAGTGTCGTGCAGAGGAGGATAGGTAAAGAATGGTGACTGTAGACTCCGTCATCTGAACATCAGGGGGAGGGATGTGGATGGGAGCGGGGGGATCCTCAGGCTGGCCTGAAGCATACTGCGCGAGAATGGGAGAGGCGGATTGATTTTGTTCAACCTCATACTCGCGGATCACCTCAAGGGAGGCGCGGTAATGCGTCAGGTGAGGGCAATAATGGGAGTAGTGGCCATGGAGACCGCACAAAGCACAAGGCTTATTGGTGCGGAGAGTCTTGGGGTTCTTGGAGACGGTCGAAGGAGTGGGATCTTCAGGGACCGTAGTGTCGGGGAACGCGACTTTTACCATGGGTCGGATACAAGGTAACTCGGGACAAGCATGGGTTGCATGACCAATTATATCACATAAGGCACAAGTTTTCACGGGCAGAGAAGGAGCCGGGGTGGTAGTGGTGGTTTGATCTTTGGTTGCCCCCTTGCGGGCTTTTCCTTTCTTCCCGGGAGCCGTCACAACAGGAGAAGGGTCCTGTGGAGGTGCTGGGGGCACAGTGGCTATGGGGGAAGCGAGGGGGACCGGTTGAACCGGTGTCAAAGCCATGTAAGGTTTGGGGTGACTAGGGGGAGTGGCGGCTGGGGGATCAAGGTACCAAACCGGAATGCCCAAGGTCAAGTTAGGGAGGGAGAGGGTGGCCATGACGGGGACAGAATATACTCCGGGAGGGGGAGCTAAGAAAGGGATCTGCCCAGCAGGGAAATGACCCGAAGGGACGGCTCCGAGATGGTTAAGGCCAGGAGGAACTGATCCGGGAGGATAAAGGGGTTCATGGATACCAGCTGTAGGGGGAGGGCCAGAAGGAGGAGGGCCGGCTGGCTGAGATGAATGGCTAGGAGCGGGTTGCGGAGGGCGGGGAGGAGGTGGCTGACTAGCCGAGGCAGGCCGCTTATGGGCAGCCTGAGACGATTGCATCATGCAAACATTCGACAAGCTGGGATCAGTGACCGGAGGAGGGGGAAGATGAGGGAAGGTACCAAGCAAGGTGGAATCTTTGTAGACGCCGGGGGAGACACTGGTCAAAGAATCGACGGTTTGCTTGTTGGCTACGGAAGAGATGGTCGTCTCGGAGGGGGTCTGAGACGGCGGCTCATGATAAGATAGCTGGTCAATGGTGACTATCTTCCCATTATGTGGAAAAGACATCTTGCGGAAAACCGCGGATGGGACAGCAGACATGGCATAGGTGTAGCTTCACCCCAATAGAATGTTGTAGTCTAGAGGGGCGTCAATGACTTCGACGTCAACGCAAACAGTCTTACCGGCGAGGGTGATGGGACAGTTACGAAACAGGCCAATAGGCTGGGAGGCATGACCGTCCCACGCGCGAAGGGTGATCGTGGAAGGGGCCAGCTCAGGGGATCCGAGTTGCTTCCAAACCGAAGCGGACATCACACAGGTGGATGCCCCCTCATCAATTATGCACCGGGATACAGTGGCGTTCCGGATTTTGACTGGGATTTGGAAAGCAACGGAAGGAGGGAGAGGAGGATGGTCTGATTGAGTGGCGTCAAAAACAATCATTTGGTCATCAGCAGGATCAACAGCGCCCACGGCAGATAGTAGAGCCCTCTTTTGAGAAGGGCACGACTGGAGGAGTTCCAGTGTGGAAATGGCAGCAGGGGATTGCGCAAAATCATCTACTATACTATACGATTGAGCGGCTCGACCGGAAGCAGCATTTCGGCGTAATGGGCCCTTTGGAATCTTTGGATGAACCTCAACTTTGGGTTGAGGGATGTGTAAGGGGCCACTGGATGTCGAAAGAGGCTCTGTAGAACCTGGAGATGGAGGCTCGGGAGCAGAGTGAGCAGGAGGCTTGGGGTACTGGCGAGACCGAGTTTGAAGGTGAAGGTCGACGGAAGGGGAAGGATTAGAACACATCATAAGGATCTGGTAATCAGAGGAACCAGAAATGGACGAGGGGGTGGCTACATGGATGTCAGGGGTTTGGGTAGCCACGAATCCCTGTTGAGGGAAAGGATCAGTGAACACAGCTGGCTGGGTAGTGGCCACATTAAGAGGAGCATGAGCGGAGGCGTGTTGTCCGCGCAATGTGGCTTGAGACTCCCACATCTGTCGCATCTGGGGTAAGAGAGGACAATCGTGAGTGTAGTGACCGTAAACACCGCAACACGAACAGGGCTTGTTTGTGCGAAGCGGCCTGTCCGGCCTGGGCGGAATGCCCTGAGGCTGGTTGCTAGTGTTAGGGTCCACACCAGAATTGGGTCCTCGGTTACCGAGGGCAGATGGGTTCTGGTTGCCTCTCCGCCTTCTTTGAGAAGAAGGGGAATTAATCGCACCCTGCTGTGCAAATACTTGCCCTGGAGGGGGTTGTAAGTGCTGTTGCGGGTTGTGAGGAGGCAAGGGAGGCGGAAGCGCATATGCTGGAGGAGCTGGCGCACCAGGCTGTGGATAAAAGTAAGGGTTGGATTGGGCGACATTGAGGTAAGCAGGAGGTTGGGCAAAAGGAGGAGGCATGCCGTATCCTGGATACATGTTGCCGGGAGGGGGAAGAGTGCTTGAGGTGCTGGCCCCTCCCTGAGGGAGACCATAGCCCATAGGAGGGTGAGCAGATGGGTGGGAAAGAGATCCAACAATACCGTCGGCGGAATGAGATGCCCCCGGGGCGTTGGCGCTACCGGGCCTGGGGATGTCAGGAAGAACGGTATAAACATAACCAGATTGAGCGTAGATCAGGTCATATTTTAAAGCTATTTGGAGGGCGTCTTCTTCAGTTTGAGGAAAGTGAGAGGCGACATCTTTGCCGATGGGAGACGGGAGGGTACGAAGGAACCAGTCCATGTAAACCCGATCTTCAAAGGGAGGAGCTCGACATAAGCTCCGTCTTCGTCGCCATTCCTGAACATGGGCAGAAAGGCGTGTGGAAGAGGATTGCTTAAATGAAGTCAAGAGCTCCGTGCCGGTGTCGTATCGGAGAGGGAGCTGGAAGTACGACAAAAAGGCTTGGGCAAGAGTCTCGAACGTGGTATGGGAGGAAGTGGCCTGTTCGACATACCATTTAGAAGCTTCGCCGGTAAGCGTGCGTTGGAACAAACGAAGACGGATGGAGTCATCGGTAATGGAGTTGGAGGAACACCACATGTGGAAAGACCGGACGTGATTGGTTGGGTCTTCGCCATTAAGGCCCTCGAACTTAGGGATATCAGAGGGTAACTTGGTGGGCATAGTGGGCCAGGTAGTATTATGGTGAATGGGGTCATTAATCAACTGATGGAAATCGGGGAGGCTGAGGCCTGCAATGTACGGCAGTACAGGGGTGGCCGGGGTAGTGGTTGTGACGGTTCCGCTAGAAGTAGGGCCGGCATTGGGGCCGGGAGAACCGCTAGCATTAGGCCCTGATCCGGACATGGTGAAGGTAAAAGGGGGAGAACCGGAAGGAGAAGGGGGACCCGATGAATCGGGAGAGGAGTCGGAGTGCGGACTCGAAGGTGGACTGGCTCGACGACGGCGGTGCGGAGCAGGTCGATCAACCGGAAACTGAGGGTGAAGGCCAAGAAGTCTCCGGGAAAGGCGCCTTGGGGGCGCAATGATGACAGGAAGAAGGAAACCGATAGGGGCAACAAGGGGACATAATCAATTACGGTCAAGGGCAGAAAAGGTGCAGTGACAATTGATTTTAGAGTCTTTGCCGGGCGGTGTTAACCAGGCGCTTCTTCACTTAGGGTCGGTGTGTGGCGTGCGTTAATTTTAATTTTTAAACCCTTTCCGTTGTTGAGAGCAAGAAAAAGTGTGCTGTGTAGCTGAAAATAAACTTACAGAGAACAGAATAAAATGCTAAAATAACAAAGAAATAACAGCTACATATGCATCTATCTAACCCCAGAAGGTGGGTCTCTCACAACTATGCTGAAAAGAAAGGGAAAAACTATGGAAACACACACAAAGGAAGCTCAACAGATCTAGGGTCAAAGGGGACAGAGATCTGGAGGATAAAGCTGCAGACAAGGGGTGCAGATCACAGCCAAGAGACAGAGGCAAGGTGGCCGGAAAAGGGAAATCAGCAAAAAACCGGGGGCAAGGCAGAGGCCTTCAGAGGAGGTCCAAACAAAACGACAAGAGGTGATTTGAAAGGAAAAGAGGCTGATTTCAATGGATCTGAAAGTGAGGTAACAGATCTGGAAAAGAGGGGGCTGAAGCTCTGAAACCGACGGCTGAAACAACTAAAACTCTTCCACAAAAAGTGGAGGGTACTAAAGCCCTAAGGGGCTGGGTTCCCACTTAGATGAGTAAAAATAGATCAGATCTTGGTCAAGGCGGGCTGAGACAGAGGCTGGAAAACCCTGGCAGAAGCTGCAGCAGAACCCAGAAAAATTGCAGAAAAAATGCTGGAAAAAAGGCAGGTCGCAGTTTCTGACCTGATCTGAGTTCAGGTCGCAGAAAACAGGCTGAAAAGTGCGACCTGGAGGTCCAGGTCGCGGGTTTAGGGCCAAAAAGTGCGACCCCCCTGTTCCGGTTGTCTCGGCGGCAGATTTTCAGAAAAGTTGCCGTCTCAGTTGCGGCTGGTGTCGCTACCTGCGCAATAGGGCCAGAAACACACGGAAGTTAGAAATTTTAGGTTTTTAGGGTTTTATGTGAGAAAAATGACATAAAAAGAGGAAAAATAAGCAGCTGAAAAGAAGCCCTAGGGCCTGAAGTAGCTGGATATGCAGGAATATGAAAAATGACAGCGGTCGTAATTTAAAACCCGTGTGGAGTCGCCATTTGTTAGTATGAATTCTTCGTCGAAGTGTACGAAAAAGAACCACTTTAGCTACGCATAACTAATAGCCCTAACAACAATAATGGCTGCAAAACATCTTCAGATCTGCAATTAGTAGTTAAAGTGCTGCAACAAACAGATCTATAAATGGAAAGATATTAAGCAGTAAAGTAAAGAGTTTGCTCCATGCATCCAACAGACAAGACAAGAACACGATTTTTTGAATGAATTTTTATATTACAGGGCACCTGGGAGGAAACAAGAAGGTGTATCCAGATCTCCTCAATGGGATGGGTTCTTTGTAGTCCTCGGCACTTCAGATCTAAGCTTTCTCTCTCTTGTAGATGTAGAAAACCCAATGCAGAAAGTAGAGCTCAATGGGAGCAAAATGGTAGAAAAATGAGACCA